>JAQPPZ010000866.1:3000000-3581180 GCA_028583015.1 Wollemia nobilis
CCCTACTCTTAAAATTTTAATACAACACTATTATAACATGTAAAATTTAGCAAGTATTGAAATTTAAAATTATATGTTGAATTACATAACACTACATCCAATTTATAATTTATATCAAAATAAAATCACTTAGGCCTATCAACTATATTTGCTAAAATAATCGTTAGGCTAAAATCACTTTGTGCAATCCTTTTAATCATAAAATTTTACATAAATATATTTTAGTCATTTGGTTAAATATCCTCAAGTCTATCCTCATTCATTGCCTAATTTTCCCATCTTCAAGTGTTATTAACAAAGAAAATAAATAATTTTGCTCTAGTGCATCCTACAACTCTCATGTTCTAAAATTGTTCAAATGCATTCTCGAGTGCTTTGTTAAAAACAAAAATATTCATAAAATATTCCTTCATATATTAAATTACTTTCCCACAATTCAAGAACATGCTTTACAAATATTTATTCCTTTATTTTCTTTGGTTTAAAAATATTCGTCTTCTTTTTAGTTATTATTGTATTTACTTCTACTTCCATTTCCATCCAATTTGAATATGGTTATTTCTAATGTAACATGCTTTTCAAAAATTGCATTCAATCTTTACAATAAAAAATAAATGACTACTTCTTGTTCCTTGTATAAATATTTTTAGTTCCAATTGGTACAACTTAATTGGTTTAAAATCATCACTAAGTACAACTTACTTGGGATCAAACAATCATCACTATCACATCATACCTTGGGTTTAAAATAATTGATATGAGAGATAGGAGGGAACTGTCAAATAATTTTCATCGATATCAAATTGGTATCAATTGTTATAAGATAATATCAAACCGAATAACAAAAATAATGCTAGACATGTACATATATTACCAATCAAGGAGTTTTAATGGTGTTGGAAAACCTATGGTGATTAGGTAATACCCTCATTTGTGGAATATATTTTGGTGGCATACATATTTTCAACAAGAAAATGATAATACAATGTAACAAGAAGATCTTAAGGTGGAAGTGGGAGATATGTTAAATAATGTGGAAGTTTTTATGAGTGTTTCAATTCATTGTGATATGATATTAGTGTGTCGTTGTGGTAGTGATGAGATGTCATAGTATATGGTTAACTTAGATGATGAAAATCACTTATTGTGACAATCTAATTTGTTTAAAAGTAAATAGCTTCCATATCTAATTAACTTTGTTCTCTTATAGGTTCAACTTATAGTACTATTATAATATGTAACTTGAGTTATTGAAATTTAAAATTATATCTTGAATTCCATCAAATCACATCCAATACATAAGTTTTATCAAAACATTTTGTTATCTTCTCCATGGTCCCAAATTTTGTAGCTATCCCTTAGACCTGTCAACTATATTTGCTCAAAAAAACGTGAAAGTAAAACCACTTTGTGTAATCCCTTTAATCATAAAATTTCACATAAATACATCTCTCTAAGTCATTTAGTTAAGGATCATAAGGCTATCCTCATCTACTACCATGTGTGCCCATCTTCAATTGTTATTAACAAAGGAAATAAATAGTTTTGCACTATTGTTAAAAATACTTTGTGTAATCCCTTTAATGATAAAATTTAACTTAAATAGATCTCTATAAGCCATTTGGTTAAGGATAATCAAAGCTATCCTCATCTACCGCCTTGTGTGCCCATCTTCAATTGTTATTAACAAAGAAAAATAATAATTTTGCACTAGTTTGTTGAAATGCATTGTAGAGTGTTGTTAAAAAGGATACTCTTCATAAAATATTCTTTCGCATAATAGGTTATTTAACCCACAATTCAAGAACTTGCTTTACAAATATTTGTTTCTTTATTTTCTTTGGTTTGCAAATATATATTTTTAGTTGATGTGAGATAAATGATATAGTTGAGGGCCACATATATATAAAGGATCCCTTTTCTTTATGATTTAAAATTATAATTTAAATAACAATCTAATAATATACTATTAAAATATCTTTATAAAACTTAGTTTGCAAATATTTATCTTTTTTCCGCTATTATTGTATTTACTTTTACTTGCATCTCTACACGTCAATGAAGTTCTTCTTTTCAAAAATCGCGTTCAAGCTTTAAATTAAAAAATAAACCACTACTTCTTATTCTTTGTTTAATTATCTCTTCAAAAATCGCATTCAAGCTTTATAGTCACGTCTCGCGAGCAAAATTAAATAATATCTGCCGTCATCCGTAATATTCATATGCTCGAATTAAATAAAACGCCATCCATCATATCCATATGCTCGAATTAAATAACATGTGCCGTCATCCATTGTATCCATATGCGCGAATTAAATAAAATGTGCCGTTACCCAGCATATCCACATGCTCTCATGATGCCAATACGCTAATAAGTTAGGAGTTGACGTAGTAGTTGTATAACGCGTTCCCAATGCAATTCACATTCATCGAGTCCAGTAGCCACTCCATCACCTAATAGAGAGTTGCAAAAACGTTTGGAGTTCAGATTGGTTCAGCTGAACTTAAATCTTTAATGGCTTCTCGAAATGAAGATGGAGATGCGACGGAATCGACAGAGACGGTAGTTTACATATTAATTTACAAACTTTACGATGCCCATTTTGAAAATCACGTATAGATTTCTGATTTTGTTTTTGATGATATTTTAGTTTGCTCCAGCAAAAATCTTCTACCACGGTGACGGCTCCAGCAAAGAGTATGAAGTTGTGGTTGAAATGCCAATCAAGTCCGCGGTCAAGTCGGTCGAAGATGCATTTGGACCCACACAGGTACATCTCTTTCCCTGCAGTGACTTGAATTCTATTAGAATGGGATCCAATTGGTGGCTTAGGTCCAAGTAATTTTAAGCTGTTAAGATAACTCAGTTATTCTCTGGCAGTTATTGTCGGCACTTATGGAAGATCTGTGCAACGAAGATTTCTTCAAGAATATAATAGTTGAGAGGGCCTCTCCGCTTAAAATCGAATCTGTCAGACTGAATCATCACGCGCAAAAAGGAGGCAAATTGTATGACCGTTTCCTGCGGGCCTTAGAAATAGAGGCTAACAAAACACCTGCTCTAATAGGTAGTTATTTCGATTTCAAGACCAAGCTGGCGGGTGTTTGAAATTTGGATTAATTCTTTGAATTTCTAAATAATTCTGTGGTACAATTATGAGTCTCAAAATTATTTTTTGTATGAGCTTCATTTGTATAGGGTTTCATTGTGTAGCCGCGTAGAGTTGATTTGATTGGGCTTGTTCTGTGCTTGCTAGGCGAAATAATTGAGTTCGTGTCAAAGCATCGCATTTCTGATAAAAAGTGGTGTATTGAGTACGCCTTTCATGGGACACCCCCAGAAAATTTAAGTGGTATTTGTGAGAATGGCATGGATCCAAACCTACGAAGACACTCTGGAGATTATTTTGGACCATCTGCACAGATCAGCTTGTCCTACTGTGGAAAAGAAGGCTCCGTAGCAGGGATGCGCAAGCTAGTGGTTTTCATGCTTCTTTTGAGACCTAGGGTCTCCTTTTCAAGATAGTTATGACACAAGTGGATCATGAGCTTCTGATAGCTACAGTCGAAATTATGAATTAGTAGGACTATCATTTTAGCTACAGCACGAAATATCTTCGTAGTCATCGTATGCATTATGAATGCAGTCTAGAATGGTTGTAGACGAAGTTAGGTAACCTGATAACTCTGTAAATCCGTATTCTTTTTTGAGTAGATGTACTGTAATATCTATATATGCAATTTCGAAACGGAAGACATTAGATGTGCAGTATATTTAATCTTGTACACCACATGGTGCTTTCAAGTTAATATAGTATGTTTTAATAGTTTTACATGGTTTGTAAGTTTTATTATTTAATTTGGTTTTTTTAACTTGAGGTTTTTTTACTTTTCTAATAAAACTTGAATGAGTTATAAGTATTATTATTTAATTTTATTGTTTGTTTTTTGGTTAGGAAGTTAATAAGTTTAAAGTTGCAAAATCTTATTTAACTTTATACGAGATTCGTTTGTATATTTCAATAAATTCGGCTTGGAATATCAATTAACGGACAAATGTGAGTGATGGTACATATTCGATGTGATGGTACATATTAGATGTGACTGACCTTAAATGAAAGGTGCCCACTCAAAATGAGTTGCCTTTTAAAAGAAAAGAAAAAAAAAATTAATTATGTTTTTTAAGCAAGCCTTTATCATGAATGTTGGCCAACGTTTTAAATTAAAATTTATTTTTCGAAAGTATAAACCATGTTCATTATAAATCTTTCAAGGAAAAAGTTTTACATCTTTAATATATATATATATATATATTTTAAAAGATTGATTTTATAATGTTGATGGTGTAATTTACATTGTTTGTGATTTTTTCCTTTCTATGTCGTTGTGAGATATGTTATATTTTATGATTGTTGGTTACAGTTTATTAATCGGGTGGAGAAAGTTAATGTGGAGCTGCAGCACCTTAGATCGCTTCTGGATCATTGGGCTAATGCACCTTGCTCTAACTTTATAATGTTGATGGTGTAATTTACATAGTTTGTGATTTTTTCTTTCTCTGCATGTCGTTGTAAGATATGTTATATTTTATGATTGTTTGTTACAGATCATTAATCAGGTGAAAAAAGTTAATGTGGAGCTGCAGTACCTTAGATCACTTCTGGATCATTGGGCTAATGCACCTTGATTTGTTAACCGACTTCCTCCTAAAAATCAAGTGTACTGATCTCGTGAAACCTCTCGCAGATGTTCGCCTCCTGCTCGAGGTTGTAGAGGTTGTTCATATGTTGGGGGTTTTGAGCATCATTGGTCTCAACCGTCATCCAATCCCAAACGGTTGTGTCTAAAACCTAGTGGATGGGATGCTTGCTTGGAACCGACTGAACCAGTTGTTGGATGGGGGGATGCTGTACAACTTCCGGTTTCAAATGAACTATTTTTTGGGTGGGGGACGGTTTCAAACCCCTCTCCTCGGAATGTTGATTCTTGGGGAGCTATGATTGATGGATCTAGCAGTGGCAATTGAGAGAATCAGTCGAATATCGATAATTTTCGACCACCTTAAGTAAATGCATACAGTTATCTCTCCTAATCGGTACCTATGTACTAATGGTTTGTTGAGTCGATCCATGTAATCGTATTTTTTGGATGTGTTCCACGGGGTGTGTTAATTCCACCCAACCTTTTTTGTATGAAAGTGATTTTTTTCCATTTAATATAAAGTCCTTTCATTAAAAATAAATAAAAATAAAACAATAACTAATTTTAAAGGATATGAATCAAAAGTAATGCAATATTAATATGTTACTTAGATTTTAGGTATCAACTTTAATATTGTTGTCTAACAATTTTGTAAATATAAATCAAATTTATAAAACCAAGAAGGTTTAGAATTAGGTATGTGGAAGAAAAAAATAAAAATAAAAGTGACAACCAAAAAATATTATAAAATATGATTAACGGGCATATCGAAACAAAAAAATATTATAAAATACGATTAAAAGATAATATTCAAAGAAAACAAGGATGAGGAAAAAGGGTTGGGCCTCTCGCTCCTACTTCGTTTTGATTTTCTTTCTAAGCAAGAGGTCCCTGTACTCCCTGGTTTTTCATCTGGCTGCTCTTCAAGGTCAATCTGCTCTGCTGTGGTGGTGGTTGGCACCTTCTTGTGCTGGTTGAGGGGCCTTACCAGTTCTCTCTGAATCTCTTAGGGATGCGGTAAGATATTGAAAATTTGGATCCCTAGCGGCCACCACCAGGTGGATTGAGCTACATGCTGGCCCTACTTATGGGGGTGATATGGGGATTTTGTAGCTGTGTGGATGGTTCTAGTTGGTGGTTCCTTGTTTGGTTGTAGACCTTCTTGGCTTGTGAGCGTCAATTTTTTGGGTTGGTTGCTTGTTGGGGATCTTGGTCAATTGACTTTGCTTTTCTTGTGGGTTTCGATATGTCACTGAATATTCTATTGGGATCCCTGTGGGAAGGGGATCGGATCAAAGGCCGAACCAAACCTACTAGGGTAAATGTCGGGTGTTGCTACTGTAGTAGCTTTGATTATTTTCCTTGGTTGGTGTTAGGTTAGGTTCCATTGCTCGGGTGGTGGTTGGTGATTTTGGCTATAGAGTTCCTTTATCAAGTTTTACGATTGTACTGCCTTCATAGTTCCCCAGCTGGATTGGGTGTTGTCTTTGCTAGGGCGGGTACTTCTTATACCTTGCTACATAGTTTCCTTCTCCAGGTCCTGACTTCCAAATTTTGCTTTGGGGTTTTTTCCCCTTTTGATGGTTATTGAGTGGTCTTTGGAGGAGGTGCTTTGATCCTCAGTGTTGAGGAGTGGTTTCATCTGTTGCTACTTCCACCAGGTTTGGCAGTTATTTTACTCCTGTTTGAGAGTTGTTGTGCACGCTCGTTGTTGCAAAGGAGCTTTAGGGGAATCTTGTCTCTTGGTTGACTTCCTCTGTAGGGGTTCTACTTTTTGTTTGAGTAGTTCATTTAGTTAAATTTCCTCTTTTTCTAGGTTGCTCTCATTTCGTTTGTTGTTGGCATCACTGGTCCTATAACTCCATTGGTGGGTTTGCTTTTACGGGAACTAGTGTGAGCTAAGGATTTTCTCTTTGGAGATGCTGGGATATTCATGTCTTTTGTGGTATTCTTTGCAGGTTTCAATTTTCGGTCTTCGGTTTCCAACTTGAGAGGTTTTGTCATTTATTCGAAAACTTATTGTGACTTCAAATTTTAAATTTTCTTACCGCTCTTGGTCCTCTGTTGTTCGAATCCATTGGTGGTTGGTTTTGTCATTTATTCGAAAACTTATTGTGGATACTGGGGGTTTTATCTGGATGATGTTGATGTCTATTTATGGTACACTCAAGCCTATGGTTGTGTACTTTGTCATTATTTTTTTTATAAGGAATTGTTGGTGTTGTGTGGTACAACTATCCAACATGTGTATTTCTATTATTTTTGTTTGGCAACTGTAGGTTTTCTCCTTTGGGAGCTGTTGATTTTTGTAATTTGGCTTTGTGCTCCTTGGAGCTGTTGTTTAAGGTTGTGGGACACCTTTCAAAACCCTCCCTCATTTGTTGTGCTTTGTGCTCCTTCTCGGAGCTATTGTATAAGGTTGTGGGAGACCTTTCAAAACCCTCTCTTTATTAATAGTACCAAAAAAATACAAGGATAATGTTAGCAAACATAATTCAATATTCAAATAAACTTAATAATAAATTTTTATACTTGTTGCATAATTCTAAATGATATAACTTATTATTTTATATGTTAATGATTTCCTTATAGCACCCTCTCTTTTCTATTATATAATTTTGTAACAACCAACTCATAATATTCAAAGAATAAAAGAATAAATGGATGATGCTAAAAAGTGTAATTCAATTTTAAAATAAACCTATGATAAAGCCTTATACATATTACATGCTTCTCAATGGTGTTACTTACTCTTTTACAAAATAGTGCATTCCTTACACCTCCTTACCCTACGTAACCAACAACACGTTAGAAACAATTTCCATAATTTAAAACCTATAATTAACAGGTACTAAAATAATAATTATAACCCAATCTTTTATATATATAAGACAAAACAAAAATTTTATGTTTTACGTTGATTTAATTATGCAACCTACGTAGGTTAAGAGTTTTATCACTTATTTTTATTAATAAGGTAGGAGACTTAAAGGTTGCACATATTTTTTCCCTAATTTTTAAATAATAAAATATAATGAATTAAATATAATATTTATAGTTTTAAATGAAAAATAATAATGTTTAATTTAAGGATAAATGACATAATTAAAAAATAAAAATAATTGCATTGGATTTTAAAATAATTTAAACCATTAAATATTAATTAATATATAAATGAAAAATAATTGGATGTTAGATTTGAATATAAGTGATAGAATGATTTAAGCAATAAAAGATAAAAAATTTGGTTTTAATTTTTTAATATTTTTAATTAATTAAATTTTGTTAAATATATTATTTTTTAGTGTGTATTTAAATTTTATATTATTTATATCATTAAGAAAAGATATTTAATCATTAGTGATGGTATAGCTAAAGATAAAGATAATATATATGATCTTAAATTTTAATAAATTTGTATTAATCAGATTTTCTTAAATATATATTTTTTATAATTTTAATTTTTATGTAATCTAAATTATATAAAAAATTAGTTTAGGGTATGAAGGATTAGCTTTTAATAATTTTTATCAATCAAAATTTGTTAAGTATATCATTTATAATGTTTAATCTTAATATTATTATATTATTATTTTTCCTTTCAAACCACTTAAATGTTAGAATTTCACAATAGATATGCAAAGCATTACAAGAGATGAAGAGAAGAGTAGAACTGATTGATTTATTCCAAGGATCAACTCTGTATAAATAGCAGAGTTGATCATTGAGAGTCGTTGGATTACAACAACTCATCATACCTGATGAAGACACCACTGAGAGTTCTCCTGACACATGGAGGAGTGGAAACTCAAGTGTCTATCCTAGTGGAACTTAAGAGAATATTCTCTTATTCTAACACCCCCCTTAAGTGATACTAGGGGTGAATCATACAAATGAGTCCTGGCAACAAGGCCTATTGAATTACTCATGTACAAAGACTTCTTTTTGAAGAGATGGTAAAACCCAATGGGAAAAAACCATCAATCAAAAGGAAGTTAGAGGCTTGTCTTCGTATGGCGAAGATTGTCCTCCTAATACAATAGATAGTTGGTGAAAAAACCCTTGTGGGAAAAAACCAACTATGAGAAGAAGAGAGGCATGTCTTCGTATGGCGAAGATTGTCCTCTTTATGCAAGAAAGAAAGATGAGTCCCGACAACTTGGCCTGATTAGGTACTCATTTACATAATATAGTTGGTGAAAAAACCCCTGTGGGAAAAAACCAACTATGAGAGGCATGTCTTCGTATGGCGAAGATTGTCCTCTTAATACAAGAAAGAAAGATGAGTCCCGACAACTTGGCCTGATTAGGTACTCATTTACATAATATTGTTGGTGAAAAAACCCCTGTGGGGAAAAACCAACAATTAGAGGCATGTCTTCGTATGGCGAATATTGTCCTCTTATTACAAGAAAGAAAGATGAGTCCCGATAACTTTGGCCTGATTAGGTACTCATATACAATAAATAGTTGGTGAAAAAACCCTTGTGGGGAAAACCAACTATTAGAAGAAGAGAGGCTTGTCTTCGTATGGCGAATATTGTCCTCATAAATCCATTCAATGCAGCTGAATAACTCCAAGCTTATCTCTCAACTGAAGGTAACGTGGAGAAGGAAATGACTTGGTGAAGATATCTGCAATTTGTTCCTCAGTTGGAATATATTCCAAGTGTATGTCCCCATTCTGAATATGTTGTCTTATGAAGTGCATGTGTATCTCAATGTGCTTGGTTCACTGATGTTCAACTGGATTACGTGCAATATGAATTGTGCTCTGATTGTCACACCAAAGAGTTATAGGATGGTCATGTGTGAAACCAAATTCTCTCAAAATTTGATGAAGCCAAAGAGCTTCCTGACTAGCCAAAACTGTTGCCCTGTATTCTGCCTCTGTAGAAGATAGGGCTACTGCTTGTTGTTTCTTGCATAACCAAGCTATTGGTGAGGAACCAAGGCAAAATACATAGCCTGATGTGGAACATCTATCTTCTACTAAACCTGCCCAATCTGAATCTGTGTAGCCAATGATATCCATGGATTTTCCCTTGTAGAAGAGCCCAAAATGAGTAGTGCCCTACAAGTAATGGAGGATTCTTTTTTCTGCTTGCCAATGACTGAAGTGAGGCTGATGAGAGAATATGGATATGAGGCCAACAACATATGATATATCTGGGTGAGTATGAGTAAGGTATAGCAAACTTCCTACAAGTTGATGGTATAGAGTAGCATCACAAAGAGGGGATGAGCAAGAAGTACTAAGATTAATTCCAGATTGAAAGGGGGTAGGAGAAGGTTTGCAATCTATCATTTTGAATATTTGTAGAAGATCTAGAGTGTACTTTTATTGGCACAAAGATATACCTTCATCTATTTGACTTATTTGGATCCCAAGGAAGTAATGAGCTTTTCCTAGATCAGCCATTTCAAATTTTTTAGAGAGAGTCTTTTATAGTCTGAATGTGAGTCAAGTTACTACCAGTGAGAAGAAGATCATCAACATAAAGAACAAGAATGGTGATGTTTCCTTCATTTCTCCAAATGTAAACTGTGTTATCAGACTCACAATGAGAAAAACCTGCTAAAAGAAGGAAGGAGTCCATATTTTCATACCAAGCTCTAGGGGCTTGTTTGAGGCCATAGAGAGACTTTTTAAGCCTACAAACCAGAGAGGAGTCTTGAGTAAAACCAGCAGGTTGTTCCATGAATATTTCTTCCTTTAAATATCCATGTAAGAAAGCACATTTGACATCCATTTGATAGACATGCCACTTTTGGGAAGCAGCTAGAGCAAGAACCAATCTTACAGAATCCATTTTAGCAATAGGAGCAAAGGTTTCTGCATAATCTATGCCTTCAATTTGAGAAAAACCTTTGGCAACTAGACGAGCCTTGTGTTTGTCTATTTCTCCATTAGGCCCATATTTTATTTTGAAGATCCATTTACAATGAACTAATTTCCTTCCTTTAGGTAAGGGAACTAAGTCCCAAGTCTCATTTTTGATCAAGGAAGAAAATTTATTTTCCATGGCATCATCCCATTCTTTAATACCTGAGGCTTCTTTGAAGGATTGAGGATCAGAGGAAATAGATTGACATACAAGGCCAGTGCCTATGGGGTTGGATGATCTTGTTGAAGGGAGATTTTGGATGTAAGGAGTAGCTTCTTTAACAATGGTGCGGGCCCATTTTGGCATAGAGGAAGGAGTTGAAGGAGTTGAAAGACATTGAGATGGAGTTACAGGTTCCTCATCTTGATTATCAATAACCAAGTTAACTTCAAGAGTTGGCTCTTCATAATATTGAGGTTCTACTATAGGAGAAGGCTCAATGGAGGAAGAGGGCTTTTGAGGATATTTTTTGAGGGAATGTTTCATCAAATTGGACATTCCTATGAAAGAAGACCTCATGAGTTGAGGGATCAAGAAGCCTGTATGCTTTCAATTCTTCACAATAACCGACAAAGATGAGTTTTTTGCTTTTCTTATCAAGAGCCTTCCTTTTCTTCTTTGGGATGTGAGCCCAAGCAGTACACCCAAAAATATTGAAGTAGGAAACATCTGGTTTTAAGCCAGTCCATGCTTCTTCAAGAGTTAAATGGTCAAGAGCTTTATGAGGTGTGTGATTTTGAATATAATTTGCATAGTTAATAGCTTCTACCCAAAAAAATTTTGGAAGATCTCTTGAATGGAGCATACAATTAGCCATCTCTTTTAATGTCCAGTTTTTCCTTTCTGCAATACCATTTTGTTGAGGATTATGGGAGACATAATGTTGATGAATGATGCCATGATTGGATAAAAAAGTGGAGAACTCATTACTGCAGTATTCCCCCCATTATCAGTGTGAATCTTCTTGATTTTGCAAGATGCCTGATTTTCAACTAAGGCTTTAAAAACTTTAAAGTGGGATAGAACATCACTCTTATATTTTAGGAAGTAGACCCAGGATCTTCTAGAGAAATCATCAATAAAGGTTAGAGCATACTTTGCTCCTTTGAAATATGGTTCAGGAAAGGTCATTAAGTCACTATGGATTAAATCTAGAGGGGAAGAGGCCTTTAGAGAACTACTTGGGTGGAAAGGATCTTGATGTTGCTTTCCAAGAGCACATCCAGGACAAAATCCATCACTAGAAGAGACTTGGGGTAATCCTATAACCATATCATGGGTGCTCAAATCCTTTAGGTAGTTGTAACTAAGATGACCAAACCTTTCATGCCATATTTTACTTTCAAGATCACTATGAGCCACAAAATAGGAGGCTCCTTCTGGATTTTGAAAACCTTTGAAGTGAAAAATATGAGAGTTGTGATCAATATTCCCTTTGGCTATAAGAGATTTGGGATCTTGAAAATCTCTTATCTCAACTCCTGTTGGGGAGAAGAGAACAATTTTCCCCTTTCCAGAAGTACAAATTTGGTAGACGGAGAGGAGATTAGTGGCAATGTTTGGAACATAGAGAACATTGTTAATAGAGCCACCATCAATGGTTATATCCCCTTTTCCTTTGATAGGGATAAAGGAAGAGTCACCTACTTCTATGCTACAAGTAGAACTAGAGGAGATAGAAGAAAAAGACTTATCTAAAAGTGATGAGTAGCTCCAAAATCTAGGACCCAAAAATTAGAGGAAGAATTAGAGGTTTTTCCTTGAACATTAAGGGCTTTTCCTATTTGATTTTTATTTTCTATATTTTGATATTTTATAGCTGCCTCTAGTTGTTGTAATATTTTCCAACATTTGTTAGTAGAGTGACCATTCTTTTTGCAGTGAGTACAGGTTATGGGGGTCTTTTCCTTTTTCCTAAATTTTTCTTTAGAAGAAGTGGAGGCTACTAAGGCTTTAGAAGAAGAAGAAGAAGAAGAAGAAGAGATTTCATATCTAGCAAGCTTAGTTTCTTCCCTAGTTAATCTATCACAAAATTCTTCTAAAGAAGGCATTTTAAAGGTTGCACCTAGAGCATATTTGGTAGATATAAAGGTGGTAGAAAATATCTGAAAAACACCATTTAGCTTAGAAAGGATTAGATAAATGCATTCCTCTTCAGTATTAGTCTTCCCACTGCCTTTGTATTGAGTGAGGACTTCTTTGAACTTAGTGAGGAAGTCAACAATACTACTAAAATATTCAGGAGACAGAGATGTGAGTTCGGCTTCTAATTGCATTGATCTCATCTGATCTACTTTCCCAAATAGAGTCTTCAGTTTCTCCCAAATTTCATAAGGAGTTTTGCAATCTGTAATATGAAACCACAAACTTTCATGAACATTAGAGCTTATAATACCCATAGTTTCATGCATTTTTCCTTTATGAACAAATATTTCATATTCTTTATCAAATTTTAGTTGTTTTTCTTCTAGAAAATGAGTAAGACCTTTTTGAGAGATAAGATTTAAAATTTTAGGTTTCCAAGTGTGAAAGTTATGAGGGGTGAGAGGTTCAATTGAATTCATCATTTTAACACAGGAAAAATATTGAAGTTATATTTTACCAATATATCCCCCCTTAGAACTTCAATTAATTGATTAATGCAATTGGAAGAAAGATATGAAGCTTTTCAATATTTAGGACTCAAAATACCCGCCCTAACGAGAGGGAAACTATAAGTATAATGATTTTTTTAATATTGTTTGCTTGAGATTGCCAAATCCTTTTTATTCCTCACTATACCCACCCTTACTTGAGGGAAACTATAAGTAGAGAGAAGAATTGGAAGGGTTTTGGCTTGAATGCAGGGAATCAATCTGTTTAATTGGTGTATCTCAATACTCACCCTTACGAGAGGGAAACTATAAGTTAGAGAGATATCCAAAGAAATGGATGATGAAAAATATCTTCTAGACCGTTATACCAAGTGCCTCAAAAACTCGCCCTTACGTGAGGGAAACTATAAGTTTTTAAGGGTAATGATACATGGAACGTAGGCAAAAGATATTTTGAGAAAAAATTAGATTGTTTTTAAACTTGTAAACCAAATTTAATTATCAACAATTTTTATTTAAAAGGTTTAGATTTAAAATATACTTCTTCTAAAAAAATATTTAATGAAATGCTCTTTTCTTTGAAAATAACAAAGGTTTATAAAAAGCAAAGATGAAGATAGACAAATATATATATATATTATTTTTTCTTTTTAAATATGGGCCTTACAAAAAATGAGATTAATATTAAATTTTTGAATATCTTCTCTAAGAAATATTAAAGTATATTTAAAGAAAATAACTTTAAGCATTGATTAAGATAGACAAAAAAGGATAGTAACTTTTAAATATAGGCCCCCCTTAAATAAAGCAAATATAATGAAATTTTGTGATCTTCACTATGAAATATAAAGTTTTATGACCTTATAATTACTTGAAAGAAAGTAAAATCATAGAAGAAGATTGACAAAATATAGCACACCCCCTTCTTTAAAGTGATGGACCAATAGAGTGCAAAAATATGCACTTACCCCCCCCAAAAAAAAAATTATTAGAAAAAAGGTTACAATTTTGTCTCACGAAAGGCTCGGAGACAAATGATGTCCTTCGAAATGAAGGAAAGCAAAATAACCTAATTAAAAATAAAATATAGGGAAAATAAAGAAATTATACACAAGCCGCGAGAGAAGAGAACGAATTTCAAAAAACTACATAGACGTTCCTTTCGAAGGCTTGAAAAAAATATAATTTCAAAATGGAAGAAGCGCCTTTCAATGACCAGAAGGAGAGAAGTCATCGGATGCGAAATGGAGGTTCCGAGAACTCGACTATCTGCAACCGGAAGGAGAGAAGCTTCGATGTTCGGATGGAGGTGCGGAGACCCTCTATGTCGAGAAGAGACCCTTGAGGGCAGATGAAACGTAGGCACTGAGCGGAGGTGAACTTGAGCTTTTCTTGATCCTACAAATACGTAAAAGGAAGGGATGATTCTGCAAGACCACATTATGAAAAAATAAGTGAACGCTCCTGCAAGACCACATTATGAAGAAAAAACCAGTGAACGCTCCTGCAATACCATGTTATGAGAAAAAATAGTGAACGCTCCTGCAAGACCATGTTAAATAACCAGAGAACGCTCCTACAAGACCACGTTAGGAAAAATAACTAGAGATTTGCAAAATCGTATCCTGCAATACCACGTTATGAGAAAAAAATAGTGAACACCCCTGCAAGACCACGATAAATAACCAGAGAATGCTCTTGCAAGACTACATTATAAAAAATAACCAGAGAACGTTCCTGCAATACCACGTTATGAGAAAGGTGATTCTGCAAAAAACTTGTTATATATTTAAAACAAAATCTATAATAGTTCCAGTTGTAAAATAAGTGAACTTGAAAGGTAGATTTTACTTTGAAAAAAGAAACAGGGAAAGTTG
The DNA here is from genome assembly GCA_028583015.1 of Wollemia nobilis. Lineage (NCBI taxonomy): Eukaryota > Viridiplantae > Streptophyta > Pinopsida > Araucariales > Araucariaceae > Wollemia > Wollemia nobilis. The sequence goes on from JAQPPZ010000866.1 coordinate 3,015,061, forward strand.
TTTATAAGCACCGGGTTGAAAGAGCGTCGAAGAAGAGAAATCAATATTTGGAGATTCTATTAGGATCCTCCGAGTGCCAATGTGCTAGGTAGAAGAAATTTTCCAAGCTGTTGTGGGTTCCAGAAGTGTTGAGCGCCAAGGGACAGCTGGAGAGAGGATCTCTACAAAATGCAAGCATTGGGAGAGCTAACGGGAATAAAATGATCCATAAAATTAAGCCACGAGCGCCAAGCAAGGATTACCCGAATCTCCGAAGATCGAAATCTCCCATGATAATAGAGAAAAGACACCACGTTTTAAGATGAAATGGGTGTTTCTTATTACGCAACCCAAATATTTTAAAAGGAACTTTTACATAATAAAAGAACTATTACTTTTATGATAAGTAAAAGGATTTCCAATATTTAAAAAAAAGGTACTGAAAGAATAATTCGAAGAGAGGGAGAAAAATAAAATAATAAGAACCCTCCTTTTAAAATGGGCTAAAATAGCCCATAGAATAGGGTAAACCTGTTTTGAAGCAAAGGAAGAGATTTTTAATATTTTGAAATCCCTCAAAGACGAATTAGAACAAATATATTAAAAAATTGCATAAAATATATTCAACAATAAATATTTTGCTGAAAAAAAATTATGGATAAAAGAGAAATGACTACTGAAATAATTTCAAGAATATAGCCAAAAAATTATCCAAAGTAAATGAACCAGATCCTAGAACCTTCAAGAGAGAATGCTAGCAAAATCTATCCTGCTCTGGTACCATGTTAGAATTTCACAATAGATATGCAAAGCATTACAAGAGATGAAGAGAAGAGTAGAACTGATTGATTTATTCCAAGGATCAACTCTGTATAAATAGCAGAGTTGATCATTGAGAGCCGTTGGATTACAACAACTCATCATACCTGATGAAGACACCACTGAGAGTTCTCCTGACACATGGAGGAGTGGAAACTCAAGTGTCTATCCTAGTGGAACTTAAGAGAATATTCTCTTATTCTAACATTAAATTTTTAGAGTAGCATATATTTTAACAATACAATAAAAATATTTCTTTAAACCCAATTGAATACCTATATACATAAATATAAGATAATTCAATATTGTTAATATTTATAAACCTTTGAAAAAATTAATTCTATAAATATTAAGCATATTATATATATGTATATGTTTTAATTATTTAATTATTTGTCTCATCTACAATGTTATATGAGTTTATAGCTAAATATATTCCAATAAATTCGGGCTTGGATATGTTTATAATTAGGTATATTGATAAATGATGGTACATGTTAGATGTGGTTGATGTTAAGTGCAAGATGTCAACTCTATATAAGTTGCTTTTTAAAAGGAAAAAATATTTAAAAAAATATTCTTTGTTTGAAGTAAGCCTCTATCTTGAATTTTGGTCAAAATTTAAAATTAAAATTTATATTTTAAAATTGTTAACCATCCTATCTTTATATATCCATTATAAAACTCTTAAATCCTATTAGCTCCAATAGTTTTTTTTTTCAAAAAAAAAATGTAATTTTATATTAAGAGAATATTACATTTTTCATATATTTCTTTGGCATTTTTTAAAATTCAACAATGACCTAAAATATAAAACCCCGGTCCAACTTACATGGGTGTACAACCTAGTCAAACTCACTAGTTCCACAAGGTAATTTTTTGTGTCTAGTTTCACTATCCTATCTTATCTTAAAGGAATTTTTTTTTGTGTTAATTGGTTTGATGATCACCTAATGTTTACTTAGTATGAGGTATATTCAACCACTTTTGGATTTTTAGTCATTATAGATGACTCCAAAGTAGACGAGATTGACCAGATTTCATAGAATATGTCATTTTATAAATCCATCTTCTCATCCTCATGTTATGATATGAGAGCACAAATTCACGAATGGGATTATCCTCTAGGACTCATAACACCTAGAGGGTGGAGACATACTCTCTCCATCCCTTAGCATGAGGAACCTAGGCTTAGTTTAGCCAACCTATTATGGATTAACATGCAAGGGATTAGCGCATATATGCCTAGTACCTAGTTGAATTTCTCTCTCCATGGGTTCAATTAGGGCCATGTCATTACCCTTGACTCTAAGCTTGGTATCACTTGTCCACTTATGACTAACAATGAATTATTCTATTTCAATCGTCGTGGATTGGACTAGTTCCCTAGTTATACTAGTATTATTTTAGTCATAAATGGTGCAAGGAATTATCATCATACTACTTGCATAATGACCTAGAGGAGACATTCCATACCTTCCCTTATCACCTTCTCGTTCTTACCTATCCTATCAGAAAGTGGTCATTCTTGAATCACGATTGTTACCTTTGCATAAAAATTAGCATTGGGTGTTTGGTGTATATCATATTTTTAGATGGTTTTGAAATTTGTTCATCATTCTTGATGAAATAGTTATAGGTTTAAGATTTAATGATTCTCAAGAAGATTCATGGTTTATCTAACCCTAAGTCTTAAAATAAATTTTCCCTTCTTATATTTATATTTCATTCTAAGTTTAGTTAAACATAAAAATCATATCTTTTCTAATAACTAAGTAAAATATTGAAAGCATAATTTAATAAAATATTATTGTTAAACTCTAAAAATAATAACTAAATTTTTATGATTAAAATAAAGCCTAATTCATAACAATAAAGAAACATTTCACTAATAACTTGTAGTTGTAACATATGGCTACTATTAACATATGGCTACTAGTAAGAATTTTAACAAGATTATAAGTTTAAAAGGAGACATAGAAATATTTATAATGGATTCTACCCAATTTCCATTTAACAACCTTACATTGTTGTTAACATTTGTATTTTATGAATTTTAAAAATTATATTTGATAAACTATATATTCAAATAAGTGGGCGTATACAATATCTTTATTTTTTTAAATAATGGATGTATAAAGAGTATAAGAAAAATATAAACAATTATTTCCATGGTTCTCTCTTCGTTAAAGAAAAATGTCTATTTTTTTTAAAGTAAAAAACCCTTTGTGGGCGCTTTGGTTTGAGAGACCACGAACAAGGGGTTTTACACCGTCAAAGTCACCTGAGAGTCGCACCCGACCCTGCCCGCACCAACATTATCAATTGGATTTTGGATACCCAATTCAGCTTTTTGATAGGGTGGAGATTTAAACCTGGGACCTCCCTTGAAGGATTGTCCTTTCCTCTCCAACTCACCTACAACATGTGTATAAAAATATCTATCCTTTTATTGTGAGTAAACCACGATATTAAATATACAAATTAAACATAAATATCCTAATTATAATATTCCCTCATCTTCAAAGCTACGTTGTTATAACCAAAATAATGACCAAGCTATCTTATCAATGCTGAAAGATATATTCATCGGAATTGTCGTATGGGTTATAAATATAAAGTAACTATATTTCATATAATCTCTTTCTTGTTATCATAAAACCAAAGAACGCATAAATTAATCTTTATCTTAAAATTATCTTACCCATTTTCTAAATGGGCACTTAAATGAACATAGAGTTCATGTGTCCAATAATATAGATGAATATTTTAATTAATCCTAAATATACTTTCTCTTTAATTTTTTAGGAATTGAAAATCATATCAATAAATTATTATTTTTCCAAAATATATGAAGGCAATTATATTTTGTAACTGATGCAATAGATGTATATAAATTATTATAAACATCCACTATCTCGATGAAAAATCAAACACTTTCTTTAGCTGCTAATAAATCAAATAATAATTCTTACTTACTTATTTTTAAGTACACCCAAACCTATTTTATATAATAAAGTTTACTAAGTGTTAATCTGAAGCTTTGATTAACCATATACGTCGTCACTGTAGAAATATCAAATAATAAATTTTAAAGTTGATGATGGTAATTTTTTTATTTACCTAACACATTCATTTTACTATGTAAAATAAGACATCTCAACACCAAACATCTCTTGAGGAGGCATAAACAAAATGGCACCAGAATACTCTTAACAATTCATTTATTCAAAAATGGATTACATGTGATATTTAAAGGATAATTCTATCATTGAAAAGCCACAACACAAATCATAACCATCCATTCAATAAGCACTCTAAATAATATGGTAGATGTATTCAAGATGAGTATAAACTAAACTTTCTATAAGCTATAATTTGTACATTGACTTAGGAAACTTTTGTAAAACATAATTATATCATTTAAAATAAATTTAGGAAAAATTAAGCACATTGTAATATTAGGGACTTGGAATAGAACTTCATTATTGATGCATAAGTGGAATTACTCTCCATGATCACTAATATTTAGTCTACTCAAGAGCTCCTTTTCTCATTTTTTGATTGACTTTTATTTACCTATCGAAGGAGTGTACCTAGTCTTGCAATCACAAAATCCATCAACAACACCACATTCTAGGAGCCAAAAGTAAAAATGCAACTCATCAATCTTTCTATACATAAATTATACAATAGTCATGCTAGGAGGGTTATTACATTCTCCCCCACTATAAATGAATATAGTCCTTATGTTTTAATGCAAATCCACACAATATTTCACATATATTTATTCAAATATCCATACAATAATCAAATATATTCATGTAAGCAACTCCACACAATATTTCATATTTATATTCATATCTATTTACATTCATAAGTCTATTCAATAATAAAAAATATTCATTTTCATGAAAAAATAAAAAAAAACTATTTCTTAATATCATCCACATTATCCCATGTGGTATTTCTATCTGAGTACTGGTCTCATTAGACCTTATATTGATTAATATTTATTTTCCTTAAACTCTTGGTTTTGAAACCAAGTATCCTGAAAGGACTAAATTCAATGTGTAGGGTTCTATCATCTACAAGTTAGAAACATCCCAAATATGAGAAGGATCAACAATATACCTCCTAAGGACGAACACATGAAAGGTATCATGAATATTTGATAAACTGGGTGGCATAGCAAGCCTATAGGTGACATGACTTATTTTACCTATAATATCAAATGGTCTCACAAATCTAGGGTCACGTTTAGAATATTTAACAGAGCTTTTGGAAGGTTTCACCCTTAACAAGACTTTATCTCCTATAGATAATTCCCTCAGTGTCCTCTTGATATCTACATAGCTCTTTCGGTGATCCAAGGCCTCTTTGAGATTTTTGTAAATTCTCTTTAGTTGTTCCTCGATCTTCTTTACAATATTCAACCCAATCACTATTTGATCCTCAAAATTATCCTTAGATAGAGGAGTCCTACATATTATCCTGTATAGGGCTTCAAATGAGACCATATCTAGTGAAGCATGATAGCTATTATTGTAAGTAAACTCAACCATGTATAGATAATATTCCTATTTTATGTGTTGGTCCATACAGTACATGCGTAACATATATTTAAGGACTTGATTCATCCTTTTAGTTTATCCATTTGTTGCAAGATGGTAAGAAGAACTGATATTAATATTAGTACCCAAAGCTTGATGTAATGCTTACCATAATTCTAATGTAAAGTGAGAATTCCTATCTACGATGATAACTTATGGAAAATCATGTAATCAAAATATCTCTTTGGCAAACTTATTTGTAATGGTAGGTGCATCATCTTGTATATTTATAGGTATGAAGTGTGCAACTTTGGTTAGTTTTTCTACCACAAGTATTACATCATATCAAAATCGAGTCTTGGGTAAACCAACCACAAAGTCCATGGAGACAACCTTCTATGTAAGAATATCATGTGGGTATAACTGACCTGTTAGATACAAATATTCTACTTTGACATTTTGGTATTCCAGATACCTAGCCATAAATTTGTTAATATCATTCTTCATTCCTGGCCAATAAAAGACCTTACTTAGATTCTCACATATTTTTGCCCCACTTGGATGTACGGAGTAAGGAGTGTAACGCACCTCCTTTAGAATACTGTCCCTTAATCCACCTTTATTTGGAATGACTAATCTACTTTTAAAATATAGCAAATCATCCTTGATTACAAAATCCTTGTCCTTATCATGTTTTTGCTCAATCCGAACTTGACATTTCTTGCAAAAATTATCCTTCTATTGAAGCTCTTTGAATTTTTCAACTAAATTAATAATGATATTGTGACATAGCGGTTATGTTTCCTATCCTACTTAAGTTATATGCTATTTTCTGTTTTTTACCATTGATATATTCAATACTAAAATCATATTCTACTAGAAATCCATCCATCAACATTGTCTACCATTTAACAAGGGTTGAGTAATGATATATCTTTAACTCTAATGGTCAATTTTGAGCTCAAAGGGTTTTCCAAGCAAGTAATATCTCTAAATATTGAGTGCATGTATGACTACCACCAACTCTAGGTCATGAGTAGCATAATTTACTTCATGCTTCTTAAGTTTTAATGATTTGTAGGCAATAACTACTTCATATTGAGTAAGGACACCTCCTAACCCTTTAATAGAAGCATCTATGCAAAGTATGAAATTCTTAGAAGCATGAAGTAAAATACACCTGGACTATATTCCCATAGAAAATTAAATTGCAAACATCTTCACCAAATCCTTTTCTTCTTCGTATTACATTCAGTTGTAAGAGAAACTTGGGATAAGGCAAATGCATTAGAAGGTATACAAAGGTTTTCACCTTTGCTTTCTTCTTATTGGTTCTTTTTTTTTGAAGATGTTTTTTTCCCATGTGGTTTTTTGACCATCTTTCCTATATGTAATAACATTCTACATGAGTACCTCATCAGGACTTGTTGTTGGGACTCATTTATTTTTTGTTCAATGAGGACAATATTTGCCATCCGAAGACATGCCTCTTCCTTTTCAAAAGATGGTTTTCTCATGTGGTTTTTTCACCATCTCTCAAATATGTAATAACATAGCACATGAGTACCTCATCGGGCTCGGTTATCGGGACTCATTTTCTTAGGACAATATTCGCCATACAAAGACATACCTCTTCTTTTTTCTTTTTTGATAGATGGTTTTTTCCCATGGGTTTTTACCATCTCTTCAAAAAGAATAATTGTACATGAGTACCTCATCAGGCCCTATTTTTAGGACTCATTTTTTAAATTCACCCCTAGTATCACTTAAGGTGGGGTGTTAGAATAAATAATTATTCTCTTAAGTTCTACTAGGATAGACTTACTTGAGTTACCACTCTTCCATGAGTCAGGTGAACTCTCAGTTTATCCTAGTTCATATTTGATGAGTAGTTGTTATCGAGTGACTCTCAATGATAAACTTTGCTAGTTATACAAAATTGATCTATGAAATAAATCATGAAGCATTTCATTTTCTAACAGCATCTACCTTCTTCATTTGGACTAGAAATACTTTACCACTTAACTAAAGGAATTCCTTCATGTTTCTTGTGTCCAGTCCAAAGAAATCTGAAGCAAGATTTTTTTATTTTCTCTAGAACTCCTTTGGGAATGAAGGCCAAGCAGTTCCAAAAAAAATAATGTTATCGATAACAAACTTTACAAGTGTTAAAATCCCACCAATAGATAACCATCTATTACATCAAAATTTAATCCTAAATTCAATCTTCTCTACAATCCATCCCTAATTTGGCTTCCTGTATCTATTTGGCTTAAATAAAAAACCTAAATACTTAAAGCCTTCCTAGAAATCTAAAATAATAAAAGGAAAATATTTTATCAAACCTTATTCAATATCCTACTCTAGACCATTAAAGCAAATAGGGCATTTTTAAAAATTAATCTCCATATCGGTAGCAATACTATAAGTGTCCAAGATTTGTTTCAAATTTCTAGCTTCCCTTAAATTTCCATTAGTGAACATAAATAAATCATTAAAAAATAGTAAATAAGATAACTAAAGGACCCACAATTTGATCCTTAACATGGATCTTGCCCTCTTTGCATCCAAAATAGCCCTAGTCAATCCTTCAATAACCAGCAAAAAAATAAAGGGAATAAAGAATATTCTTATCTCGGTCCTCTCAAGGATCTAAAGACTTTTGAAGCTGATCCATTGATAAGAACAATATAATATACAGAAGGAATTCATCTCATAACTGACTTTACTACTGGATAACTAAAACCCACATGTAAGAGCATCAATCTAAAATACAACCGACTAGTTCTATTATAAGCTTTAGCTAAATCTAGTTTCAAGATCATTGCAAGAATAATTTTAGTTGTAAATAGAGTAAATGCCCTCTTGAGTAGCTCCTATGGCTTCAAAAATTTTCCTACCTACTATAAACCCAAACTACTCATGGGAAATATCTTTAGAGAAAATCTTCTTGAATCTAACACCAAAATCTTTGCAATGATTTTATAGATACAGTTACACAAGGGAATAGGTCTAAATTTATCAAATATTTCAAGCTTCTCCTTTTTTGTAAACAAAGCTAAAAAATTAGAGTTATAATCCCCCAAAATATGACCACTCAACCTGGCTTCCTCAATTACTCTAAGAAGATCCTCCTCAACCAAATCATAGAAAACTAGGAAAAACTCCATAGGCCATGCATCAGCCCTTGGAATTTTATCCTCTTTGAAAGAAGTTAGAATAATTTTTAGTTCTTCCTTTGTGACCTCCTTCATAAGTAACTAAATATCCTCCCTTACCACAAAACAGAGAAATAAAGTAGTTAACTTTAAAATCTCTCCAATGTCGACTCTATGAGGTTATTTCTACATAGATTAAAAATGTTTTACTCCCAATTTTACTAACTTAGAGAAACTCCTAACGAGGATCCCTTCTTCATTCTGCATCTTCCAGATAGTGTTAACCTTCTTCCTATGATTAGAAAAATTATGAAAAATAGTATTTTCAACTCTTTTTTGAACTATACTATTTTACTTTTCATTATCCATTCAACTTGCCTCCACTCCAAGAATTTGTTCTTCTTAACTTCTAGTTCAATTAGTCTTGTTTTCTCCTCCTCTTTAAACAAACCAACCTCATTATTTTTATGAATTTTTTAAATTTCCTTCTCCACCAACTTAAAACCTCTATCCATAATCTCCTTTTTAACAACAATTCAAGATGCCATAACTCCTTTTAATTTTTTAAAGTAGTAGGAAACTTTAAAATTATTCATAACATGAGACTTTTGTCATAACCAATCCATTATTTTTAATCAGTTTCTAAAATCCTTAATCTTTCAACCAAATTAGATTCAGCTTAAAAGGATTGGTAGGTTTTTCCTCCTAAATTTCTAATTGAAAAAATAATGGGAGAATGATTCAAGCCACCTCTAATCTTAACCCATGACTATTTTTTGTCTATTTCATTGTATTATGACTCTAATATAAAAACTCTATCCAACCTCTTTGAGATTCCAACTTACCCAACTCTATTATTTCTTCATGTATGTAGTAACTTTATTGGTTCCAAATAAATTAAACCAACTTATTGAATCTTATGTATGAAGTAATTTGTAAGTCTATATAGTCTTGTATATTCTTCTTATACCTCACTTATGTTCATAGTAAAATTTAACTCCCCACCAATGATAATGAAAGCACGAGATTCCGGGCAAAGGAAACACCAAGTGCGATTGCATTCAAAATTAAGTACGCTTAAGTCCTAGAAATGTAAATTGCATGAAACGGAAAAGAAACACATTGGAAGAGACACAATCAAATAGAGAAAACACAGCCCTTTCATTAATTTCCCTTGATCTCTGTTACAATGATGTCTCCTCCCTTTTCAGGGGCTAGGAGCGCAAATAGAGTTTGATTACAATCACTGAATGATTCCTCTTTCCGCGTGCCCACGATTGCAATGGGCGGGCCAAGATGATGCCGCCGCTGATGTCGATGAGTTCTTCGCCTCTGCTGCTTCTCCTATGAACAAAGAAATGACCAAGACGTCAGTAGCACCTGCTGCAAATGAAAAGCGTTTTCTCTCTAAAACTAACGAAATATGCATGTAAATATTTGCCTGAAACAGTGAATACAGTGAATCCAAATTGCTTCAAAACTTGATAGAAGGTAAGAAAAGTTACCAGAAGGCCACTGCCATCGAGGCAGCTGGCCAATCCACCCTAAACTCGGAATTCGTCCACGGGCGGGACGAATTCGATCGTAATTCGTCCCTGGGTGGGACGAATTCTTCTGTGTTGAAGAAATCGACTCGCTGCTTGCTCCAATGTCGGATCCCGAGACCTGCAAAACGCCTGCAAACAGGGGGGTTATGTAATTGGGGCCATTTTGGGACGACCCAGATGGTCGGATTTTCCCAATTTGGCCTCCACCCTCGGGAATTTGACCTTGACACCTGCAAGTTAGCGAAACGACAAAGCAATACAAAACATCCTAAAATCGGACCAAAAGTTACAAAATTGCAATTATGGACTAATCAGACCTAGTAACACAGAATGCAATCTAAAAAATAATCTAAAATGCTCAAAAACTAAAAATAGGACTTGGGAGGTGCGGGGGTGCCCAAGTGGGCCTCCCACCGTTGGCCCTCGATTTTGGAGCCAATCCACCAGGGATGGGCCCAAAACCTTTTAGGATTGGGGGGTCGGCGAATTGGTAGGTTCAGGTGTCCATGCGTTGGATTTGGGTAAGGTTCGAGCTTCCAAAGGCCACCCAACAACCTCCCTTGCAAAAGAGATTGGTGGATGTGGGAAGGTGAACCAAGAGGGATGCAAGTGGGTCTTCAATTCGGCAGCACTTCGTTGCTTGAACACTCCTTCAACCTGTATGTTTTGGGTGAGAAAAGTCCCACCTTTTATAGACCCAAGGGGTCTCTTTTGGGAGGGAAGCACAAATGCCATGTGTTGGCCATAGGCGCCATGTGGCAGTCTTGTCTTCCCATGAGGGAGGGGAGTCCTCCATTGACTTGAGCTTTGATAAATGCTTTTTGTAACAGTCTTCTAACGGCCCCTCTGTCCACTTACACATGCGTGCAAGGTAGGAGCCCTTAACTGACTGTTATGGGCTGCCACTTGGCACCATTTGCCTTTTTGCCCGTTAAGCTTAGAATTCGTCCCACCCAGGGACGGATTCAGAATTCGTCCTGGGGTGGGACGGATTCTATTTTGAATTCGTCCCGGGGTGAGACGAGTATTGGGCAAAGTGTCCAAGTGTGCCAAATTGCTTCTTGACCTTACAAAATTGCTATGAAAGTGGTTAAGACCACTGTTTAACCTCTGAGGGCTGCCCTGGGGGCTGTGTTTGTCAAAGCGATCAGTGTTTGCAGTCACATAATCGGATTGGTGTTGTTTTGGTGTCTACGGATGCCCCTTTTTGGGAAGCGCTGCGGGTGACGCAGTGCTGAGCAAAAATAGATAACCAAAGCACTAATGATTAGGGTTTCTTGGTAACCTAACCAACTTTTGATGCCCCAAGTATGGAAAGGGCATGCATTCTTGAATCCTTGCTTCTGACGAGCTAAGGAATTTGATTTCAAGTATTAACCTGTTTTGGTGAGGTGTGACTTGAACTTAGACATTGATCAGTCATGAACAAGTGAAGGGCATTTTTATCCTCAGGGGGAACCTTGTGTTCATGATTCACGAAATGCCAAGTGTTTGATTGATTTGATTGTTGCTTGTTTATTGCCCCAAGCAGGAGCGTGATTGTCTTTGTCAATGATTCTTTGAATGCATGTCGTTTTCCTTAATTGGGTGTGTGATTGTTGGTTGGTGACTAAGTGTGACTACCCCCTCAAGCGACGAATCGATGAGGGAATGACCTTCGTGAGAGAAGCGACGAGTCGCTTGACCCAAGATGACTTGTGCAGGTGTGCCTTTAGAGGGTTTACCGTTAAGCGTGTGCAATTTTTCCAACATATGGACCTATTTTTGGTGGGTGTTAACCCTTTTGGTGATGTCATAATGAGGTGAAATCGTCGAAAACCTATTTCCCGTGGAGCGGTCCGGCTATGATAGCCTTCTTGGGGAATTAGGAGAGCGATAATTTGGACCTCGACATCGATTTTCTTTGCCTAGAGGTTAAGTGCATGAGCACTTATGCCTGGCAATGTTTTTGTTGTGTTTTTGTTGAATTTTGTACTTTTTTTTGTTGTTTTTGTGACACCATTTGGTGATTGAATTGTCGGCAATCCGTCCTCCCGTGGAGCGGTCCGGCTATGGTAGCCTTCTTCGGGAGTAGGATAGTGACAATGCAAACCCCGACATCAATTTTGCTATGCCAAGAGGTTAAGTGCAAGAGCACTTGTGTCTGGCAATGTTTATTGTTGTTTGTTTTGTTTTGATTTTTTTATTGTTTTTGTGTGGGCTTTGACCCTTTTGTGACACCATTTGGGGATTAAATTGTCGAAAATCCGTCTTCCCGTGGAGCGGTCCGGCTATGGTAGCCTTCTTAGGGAGTAGGATAGTGACAATGTAAACCCCGACATCAGTTTTTCTATGCCAAGAGGTTAAGTGCAAGAGCACTTGTGTCTGGCAATGTTTATTGCTTTTTGTTTTTGTGTTGCATTTATTTGTTGTTTTTGTTGTTTTGATTTTCTTTGATCTTGTGCATGATGGTTGATGAATATGGATGTTGCATGTTGATTTATTTTGATGGATGCATATGCTATGATGAATGCAAATGGTTTTGATTTATATGTGATATGCGAGATATGAAATGGATGAATGGGGTTTGTGATGTTTGGCTATGGCACCAAGGACTGTTTAGAACTCTGTTATTTTGTTTTTAGGCGATTGTTGTGATGCATGACTTTGTATGTATACATGGTTTTTCTTTTTTTGTATTTTTTTGATGGTATTTGCAAAGATGAAAAGTAGCGCAGTTGGTTTAGAAATGTAGCTAAGGTTTTCTGAGACTCAGACGGTTTTAACTCACTAGCCAATATTGTACTTTATCTTACAAGACTTTTAAACAAGGTATGAATCAGACCTATTTTTGACCAAGTTATTTCACATCCCTGTGTGTGCAATTGAGTTCATTTAGTGGTATTTGTTAGGATACCGCCGAGTCCGAGTGGGCTTTCAACCGAACTCGTATCGAGGATCACCTAATTAGCTCCACGAATTCCTTTGTTGTATGTACTAAGATTAATCTGCGTTGTAATCCAGGATGCCATAAGCTAGCTCATCCACATGCAAACATTGATCCGTACGCAAGTTAATGTGACGAGATATATCGTCATGCGGGAGGTTTACTTACAGGCTATCAACCAAATTGGTACTGAAGCTTGCCTTATGACCTACGAGAATCGTTGAGAGTTCCGGGGATTCAAGGTCAACTCCCTTCTTTTTTTCAATTGTATTGGGATACTTGCTCTATTGTAGTGATGAGATCACTTGTTTATTTTGATTTATTTTTCTTTTGAGCAAGGGATTGGGGATATGGAGTGATGAAAATCACCGTTGTTTGTGCCTTTTGATGTGTGCACTATAGTTTGTCAAATTTTTGAGTTTTGACATTTTGCAAATTTTTTGTGTTTTGCAACTATTGAGAACTTTAGGGATTCTTAGGGAATTGGGTAGGGAGGATGCTTGTCCTTTTGCCAACTCTCAGCATTCTAGGGGTCATTCGCACGGGGGGATGAGCAAGATAACCGTTTCGCTTGTGGTGACCTAGATTATTTTGCGAGGTTTCGTCTTTCGTTCACACAATTTGGGAATTTTAGTGTTTTGATTTGTGTTGGGATGTTACGTAACAAGGTGTATTTCAAGTATGACTCTACCTTCATAAAATCTGTTCGACTTGATACACTACATGGCTAAAGAGGAAAATGATGATTGAATCACTGAAACTCTTGGTACATTCCTAGACCACTGATCGTAGTGTGGTAAAAGTTATGCATGGTGTTTTTGTTGTTTTTGTAACATGAGACAATGCGGAACAAGATGGACTATCAGAGCTATTGCAGCCTATGGTGCCTTTGACCTGTATGACTACAAATATGCAATGTATGGATGCAATGCTTAATGCAGCTATGTATTTTTGTAATTTTGATGGATTGTTTTTGGTGAAGGTGAAGATGAGGTGCGAGAATATGAATTTTTTTTTGATGAATTTGAGTATGCCTAGAATTGAGATGCAAATCTTTGTTGTTTTTGATGATTTTTGTTGTTTTGTTTTTTTGAATTTCTTGACTTTTTTTTGACCAAGCGATTGCGATAATCGTTGGAGCTTTTTGGGTTGACCAAGAGATTGCGATAATCCTTGGAGCTTTTTGTATTGACCAAGAGATTGCGATAATCCTTGGAGCTTTTTGGGTGACCAAGAGATTGCGATAATCCTTGGAGCTTTTTGGGTTGACCAAGAGATTGCGATAATCCTTGGAGCTTTTTGGGTGACCAAGAGATTGCGATAATCCTTGGAGCTTTTTGGGTTGACCAAGAGATTGCGATAATCCTTGGAGCTTTTTGGGTTGACCAAGAGATTGCGATAATCCTTGGAGCTTTTTGGGTTGACCAAGAGATTGCGATAATCCTTGGAGCTTTTTGGTTGACCAAGAGATTGCGATAATCCTTGGAGCTTTTGGGTTGACCAAGAGATTGCGATAATCCTTGGAGCTTTTTGGGTTGACCAAGAGATTGCGATAATCCTTGGAGCTTTTTGGGTTGACCAAGAGATTGTGATAATCCTTGGAGCTTTTTGGGTTGACCAAGAGATTGCGATAATCCTTGGAGCTTTTTGGGTGACCAAGAGATTGCGATAATCCTTGGAGCTTTTTGGGTGACCAAGAGATTGCGATAATCCTTGGAGCTTTTGGAGTGACCAAGAGATTGCGATAATCCTTGGAGCTTTTTGGTTGACCAAGAGATTGCGATAATCCTTGGAGCTTTTTGGGTGACCAAGGGATTGCGATAATCCTTGGAGATTTTTGGTTTGGATTATGGTTCTTCAGGGGATAGAGGTACCCCCAGCTTGATGGTCTTTGCACTCTGGATCTGGCTCTAGAGGTATGGGCATGAATGGATCGGCCCTATGCACGGAGATGAGGACAGGGTCCGCCCGTGGCACTGATGTTGCTATGGGATCTCTTGGTGGAAGTTGCTCTTTGTGTGCCCAAAGTTGTGGATGTAATGCTTGGTCCCACTGCGGTGGGTTAACACGC
The DNA here is from genome assembly GCA_028583015.1 of Wollemia nobilis. Classification (NCBI taxonomy): domain Eukaryota; kingdom Viridiplantae; phylum Streptophyta; class Pinopsida; order Araucariales; family Araucariaceae; genus Wollemia; species Wollemia nobilis. The sequence continues at coordinate 3,030,114 of JAQPPZ010000866.1, forward strand.
CACTCATGCCCTAGTATTATGTTTATTTGTTGACATGCTTCTTCGATTTTTATGGGATGTCGATGTTGTCGCATGTGATTGCTGTGGGCTATGTCTGTTTCATCCTCACCTTCGGACAATGTGTATAGCTCATCAGAATCTGGAGATTCTGAGACATGGAGGACTGCATCATCAGGTAGCCCTATGGTTAAAGGTTGATCCTCTTCGAAAGGAGCTTTATGTAAGTTGGGCCTTGGGAGCTCCAAAATCTTGGCCTCTACCAACTCTAAGTGCTCTAGTGCTTTGCATGTATTGGGAGATTTGAACTCCTCCTCTTTGGTTGGTTCTTGTTGAGGAACTTGGGGCTTATGGAGGGGTGGCCAGATGGCACCCCCCATGCCTTGGTAGGGCAGTTCATCCCGCTCTTCTTCGCGCTCTGATTCCTTAGAGGCTTCTTGATGAATTTCTAAGGGTGGCTCATAAGCCTGGGTGGATGTCTGAGGAAGGCACCCGTCATTGGTTATAGGAGCGGCCTCCCATTCATGTCTAGGAGGCGTCGGGGGTGGTGCTTCAGGAATCGGGAGAGTAGCTTCCCGCTCCTGTCTAGGAGGTGTTGGGGGTAGCTTTTGATGAGGTCGCGATGACCTATCTTCCCCCCATGGGTTGTGCCACTCAAAATACTTTGTCTTATGCATGTGAGGGGTTGGAGTCTTCTCTTGTATAGTGTGTTGGAACAGCTCATCCTTTTGGCACTGAAGGTGCTCTTCATTAATATGGTACGGTTCCTCTAATGGTAGTCGTTCGAGCTCAAGTTGCGTGAGTTGCTTGAGATGTGTGATATATTCGATAGATTCTACGATAGTTAGTCCCACCGCCTCATGTCTAGAAGGCCTAGACGCCTCTCTTAGATAAAAATCTTGGTCGTAGTGATCCAAGATCTCTATAGGACACATCCCTCTGTTAGGGGTAGCAGCATTCTCTCGGGGCTTTGGCCTCAGTGAGTGGTCCCGATAGATAGCGGGTGCGAAGGCGTATTGCTCTCGCATGGTATATTGCTCTCGAGGAAGGTAGATGTCTTCCTCGTGCTCTCTTTCATAAGTGAAAAGGGGGTGGACGGAGCTATCTCGCCTTGCCCGAAGAGCCTTGTGCTCTGGATTTGTCTTTGTAGTCCTGACAACTAGTGGGGGTGAAGGAGGGATAATGTAATCATGTGGTTCCTCCCATCGAACCCTATGTTGACTTAGCACTTCATCGCGCGATGACCGCTCATAGCGAGCATCTAAGGGAGCTCTCATTGCTTCATGTCTAGAAGGCCTAGATGCCTCTTCTAGATATCTATCTCGATCGTAGTGATCCAAGATCTCTATAGGCGACCTCCCTCTATTGGGGGTAACAGCATTCCCTCGAGGCTTTGGCCTCAGTGAGTGTTCCTGATAGATAGCAGGTGCGGAGGCATATTGCTCTCGCACTATATATTGCTCTCGAGGAAGGTAGAGGTCTTCCTCATGCTCTCTTTCATAAATGAAAAAGGGATGGATGGAGCTATCTCGCCCTGCCCGAAGAGCCTTGTGCTCTGGATTTGTCTTTGTAGTCCTGAAAACTAGAGGGGGTGAAGGAGGGATAATGTAATCATGTGGTTCCTCCCATCGAACCCTATGTTGACTTAGCACTTCATCGCGCGATGACCGCTCATAGCGAGCATCTAAGGGAGCTCTCATTGCTTCATGTCTAGAAGGCCTAGATGCCTCTTCTAGATATCTATCTCGGTCGTAGTGATCCAAGATCTCTATAGGCGACCTCCCTCTATTGGGGGTAACAGCATTCCCTCGAGGCTTTGGCCTCAGTGAGTGTTCCTGATAGATAGCAGGTGCGGAGGCATATTGCTCTCGCACTATATATTGCTCTCGAGGAAGGTAGAGGTCTTCCTCATGCTCTCTTTCATAAATGAAAAAGGAACGGGTGGAGTTGGCCCGCCCCGCCTGAGGAGCCTTGTGCTCTGGATTTGTCTTTGTAGTCCTGACAACTAGAGGGGGTGAAGGACGGGTAGTGTAATGATGTGGTTCCTCCCGTCGAACCCTATGTTGACCTAGCACTTCATCGCGCGGTGACCGCTCATAGCGATCATCTAAGGGAGCTCTCCTATGATTGTACCCCTCATGGAAGGGTGTGTGATGAGTGCTATGTTGAACAGGAGTGCTCCTCGAAGAGGTGTCCCTGTAGTCTCTTTCCTTTAAGGTGTGGAGGGGACTGCATTGTGTGTTAGGTCGCCAAGGTGGTATGACCAAATCCTTGGGATTGTAACGGAGGTGACTCGTGCCTCCTTGGACACCCCCCATAGCCTTCGCCCGTGATTGGGCTTGGCTACGGGTTAGCACCATGACGATGTCTCTCTAAAAAGCCCTAAAATTGAAAATGAGTCGGATGGGGCCCAAAATTGGTGTGCGCATCCCTCTTATAATAGATAAGACAAAAATGAAGTTTCAAGTCCTAACTCTAAATACATTAGGAGATATTGACATCCGAACAGCTCAAAAAGTGCAAAAAATTGGGCACGCAATTTTAGAACCTAATTTCGGGGCACTAGATGATGGAATTTGGCCCCAAAAACTGGATTTCTGGGGAAATACAACTCAAAAATTGTTGGATGGTCTTGCATCACTTATGGGCACATTTGGGGTGCTTTTGGGTTGACCAAAGGGTTCATGGACACCTTTGGGGCATTTTGGAGTGACCAAGCGATTACGGGAATCCTTGGAGCTTTTTGGAGAAAATGACAAAATGCGTAGATTTTTTTATCTTTGTTTTTAATGATTTTTTTTTGTCTACACTAAACGGGATTAAACACACACATTCACAAAATCCGTGATTATCTCTTTTAAGGATTCTTGGTGTGCCCTAGACTGGTTTAGTGCATTTTGATGTTTTGTTTTGTTTTTGTAGGTTTTGTAGAACGTTTAAATGCATCATGTAGGCTCTTATAACTCCCAAAAGGTCGCCCCTTCAATATACCGAACCGGGCCGATATACCAACCTCTCTATATACCCGCCCTTACGAGAGGGAGACTATAGGTACGTGAGAGCAGAAGGTACGTGGTACGTAGGCGGTACGGAAGGGGGATTGTCCTGTTAATGGCACCTACCATAGAAAACTTATCCTCGCATGCATGGGAATCACCCCAGCTACGCTCGGTCTGTCTTCGTCAGGATTTACGCCTAACAACAGTTGACAATCGGGAAATGGATGCAAATCAAGCCAAGGTGGTGATGAAATCCACCAATGGTCTTGATCAAGGGCTGGGGTCTTACGACCAGCTCCTTGGTTTAAAATTATTTCGTGATGTGTGTGGGATTCGTTTTATTCAACAAAATGAAACTAGCATACATGACTTTTCCTAATGCAATGCAAGATTAAATGAAAACAATTAAAGAAACAGAAACAGAAACAAAAAATTTAACAGAGATCATAAAAATCCCTACCTCTTCTCTGCTCGCTCCGATTGTCTTCTGAATTTCTGCTCCGAAAATCCACGAGACAGAATTCGTCCCTCTGGGAGACGAATTGCAGAACAGAATTCGTCCCTCCCAGAGACGAATTTGAATTCGTCTCAGGGTCGACGAATTGCAGAAAAGAATTCGTCCCTGTCAGAGACGAATAGCAGTCTGCAACAAAAAAAAAATGTACTTGTCAAGCACAAACACAAAACTTTGATCAGTTTTTGTGATTTTAAAAACCAGGGAACAGGTCCCACCGTGATCGCCACTGAAAGCACGAGATTCCGGGCAAAGGAAACACCAAGTGCGATTGCATTCAAAATTAAGTACGCTTAAGTCCTAGAAATGTAAATTGCACGAAACGGAAAAGAGACACATTGGAAGAGACACAATCAGATAGAGAAAACACAGCCCTTTCATTAATTTCCCTTGATCTCTGTTACAATGATGTCTCCTCCCTTTTCAGGGGCTAGGAGCGCAAATAGAGTTTGATTACAATCGCTGAATGATTCCTCTTTCTGCGTGCCCACGATTGCAATGGGCGGGCCAAGATGATGCCGCCGCTGATGTCGATGAGTTCTTCGCCTCTGCTGCTTCTCCTACGAACAAAGAAATGACCAAGACGTCAGTAGCACCTCTTGCAAATGAAAAGCGTTTTCTCTCTAAAACTAACGAAATATGCATGTAAATATTTGCCTGAAAAAGTGAATACAGTGAATCCAAATTGCTTCAAAACTTGACAGAAGGTAAGAAAAGTTACCAGAAGGCCACTGCCACTGAGGCAGCTGGCCAATCCACCCTCAACTAGAATTCGTCCCTGGGCAGGACGAATTCTGATCGTAATTCGTCCCTGGGTGGGACGAATTCTTCTGTGTTGAAGAAACCGACCTGCTGCTGCTCCAATGTCGGATCCCGGGACCTGCAAAACGCCTGCAAACAGGGGGGTTAGGTAATTGGGGCCATTTTGGGACGACCCAGATGGTCGGATTTTCCCAATTTGGCCTCCACCCTCGGGAATTTGACCTTGACACCTGCAAGTTAGCGAAACGACAAAGCAATACAAAACATCCTAAAATCTGACCAAAAGTTACAAAATTGCAATTATGGACTAATCAGACCTAGTAACACAGAATGCAATCTAAAAAATAATCTAAAATGCTCAAAAACTAAAATTAGGACTTGGGAGGTGCGGGGGTGCCCAAGTGGGCCTCCCACCGTTGGCCCTCGATTTTGGAGCCAATCCACTGGGGATGGGCCCAAAACCTTTTAGGATTTGGGGGTCGGCGAATTGGTAGGTTCAGGTGTCCATGCGTTGGATTTGGGTAAGGTTCGAGCTTCCAAAGGCCACCCAACAACCTCCCTTGCAAAAGAGATTGGTGGATGTGGGAAGGTGAACCAAGAGGGATGCAAGTGGGTCTTCAATTCGGCAGACACTTCGTTGCTTGAACACTCCTTCAACTTCGTATGTTTTGGGTGAGAAAATCCCCACCTTTTATAGACCCAAGGGGTCTCTTTTGGGAGGGAAGCACAAATGCCATGTGTTGGCCATAGGCGCCATGTGGCAATCTTGTCTTCCCATGAGGGAGGGGAGTCCTCCATTGACTTGAACTTTGATAAATGCTTTTTGTAACAGTCCTCTAACGGCCCCTCTGTCCACTTACACATGCGTGCAAGGCAGGAGCCCTTAACTGACTGTTCTGGGCTGCCACTTGGCACCATTTGCCTTTTTGCCCGTTAAGCTTAGAATTCGTCCCACCCAGGGACGGATTCAGATCGTCCTGGGGTGGGACGGATTCTATTTTGAATTCGTCCCGGGGTGAGACGAGTATTGGGCAAAGTTTCCAAGTGTGCCAAATTGCTTCTTGACCTTACAAAATTGCTATGAAAGTGGTTAAGACCACCGTTTAACCTCTGAGGGCTGCCCTGGGGGCTGTGTTTGTCAAAGCGATCAGTGTTTGTAGTCACATAATCGGATTGGTGCTGTTTTGGTGTCTACAGATAACTCTTTCATCCCTAACACACCTCTAGGATAAAAAATCATCCTAAAATACCTACCTATATTCATAGGGACCATAATAATTAATAACCAATGACCTCAAACACAAGTCTTTAAAAAGAATTCAATCTACAGACTTGAAACCATAAAGGAAGAATTAATTTAAGGCCAATAACTCCTGGTCCCTAAGCAATTTACTTAACCCTTCAATGACTTTTGTAATCATGCCCATGGTTTCTTGTAGAACTATAACATCAAGATTATGAATCTCCACTAGCCTTGCTAAGGCAAGTCTTTTAGATGGGTTGAAGAGACCTTAGTTTTACTAAGGGATAAAAAGATCATTTAAACATCTTTAAGTGGTTTTGTCCTACTCTAAGGACCCTTTTGATATATTTTTGTTTATCCTATTGAATTTCCCTCCAAGCCTTCTCCTATGCATGAAATAAAAAATATTTCCTATCTATTGAGGAAGTGAAAGAGTACTTTATATGTTCCATACCTAACCCTAACCTTCCATCGATTTCATAAGTTCTCAACTCATATTCCCTTTTCCTAGAACGTAATAAATATATGCAAGAGAAACCAGTCTCCAAACCATCCCCTAATAAATACCTCCCTAGAAGAGTCACCTGATAGGTCAGAAAGAGATCCCTAGTAGAAAAAATATTTAGATAATATCCCTATTCAATGTGTTTGAGGTTACCACCACATTATCCAAATCCCTAGAAAAGTCCTTGTCCTTGAGTCTTCTCTCTAGAGATTCATAAGGAAGTATCCAAACTTATTTATTACCTAATTCTATATTATTCTCCACTTGCATTGGATAGTAAGTGTCATAAGGCTTAGATGATTGACCAAAAAAATTAATAGAATTAGGTTCCAACCATTTCACAAATTTATTTATTATTTTATCTCCTTCTCTAATAGCCTATAAATAGTGAACAGGAGATAAAGTCAGACCCAAAACTTCTTCCTACTTCTCCAAAGTTATGGTTCTAGGTTCAATAACATCCTTTTTCCTTATTTTTATCACATCAAGAAGCACTAATGAGCTTTAAAAAATAGGTATCTTCTGATTATTGTTAGCTAACTTGAAATCTCCACTAGTCATTTGTTTTCTTCTCTAAACTTTCTATATAAAATATTGAGTACATTCGTTAGAAATATATTCATAAATATGACAACAAACACATCTAAAAGGGATATTCAAATGGTCCAAGATTTGATTATGAATTGTATTCAACATAACTATCTCCATATAGTTTGATAAGTCTTCACTAATATCCATCTCAACTAAAAACTAAGCTACAAACCAAAAAAACTAGATTTAAAAGAAACATCTATATACAAGGTTTTACCTAATTAATATTTAATCTATTTCAAAGCTCTTTCTGACCATAAATCCTTTGGAAAACCTAGAAGTTTCACCTATATCAGAATTCTCCCAAAAAATTCAATCCTAGGATCAAAGAAAATTGCCCAAGGCTTCAAAGCAAAAAAAACAACCCTCAATACCAATGACCTCCCAAAAATTTTGTGCATCTTTCTCAAACCAAAAAAGGAAACCTATCCATCCTCTAGAAAGTAAGTGAAAAATTGACCCATATTCTTAAATTGAGACCCATACTTTTTACAACCACTTATTTAGTGTATTATCAACTATTTGATGTAAATGAAACTTCCCAATAAGGGATTTCTTCAAAAAATCTATAACTTTTTATATCCTTAGGTCTTCCCCAAGTACCATTTTGATCTTTGATATTTTTTTAACAACTTTGTGTACCTTGCATACTTTGGTAACTAGAGTTATAGTCTATGTTGATTCAAAGTTTGGATCTACTCCACTTAGGACCTCTAAATCAATATCTTTACCAATAAAACAAGAACCAAACAAAGAAAACTCCTTCAAGTAAAGTGGATTTGGGTTATTTGGAGCTTTCTCAAGTTTTTTTCCATAATGAAATACTTGCTCATTCATTAGACCAATCACTTGAGTAGATTGTTCTAAGACACCTTAGAATGAGTAGTCAATAGAAAAACTAACCTAATTTGAACCTACAAACATAGAATCCCCTCTGTCCACTAAAGTATGATGACAAGTAGTCTTCTTATGGCCACTCAAAAAACTCAAGGACCTCTAGTTCTCAACTTCTAAGTCTTGTCTAGAAATGGGACCCTTGGTCCTTGAAGTTGAAATGATGTGCTACCCCTCAAAGGGGTCCTTTGAGAAGTCCAAACATTCCTATTCATTCTCCATAAAAATAAGAAATCAATTTCCCAATCTATACTACGATTTTAAAAATATCAAATAAAAATAAAGGTTAATATTTTACCTTTACAAATGCTAGTTGTATTGTATGTACTCCATGATTCCAACTGATAAACTTCTTCAAACAACCATTCATTTGGATAGAAATACTCCACCCTATAAAAGTAACTCCTTTGACCTTTTTCATGCTCTGGTTCTAGAAATAATGTTGTATAGCCTTCATTTTCTTCACACAAATAGATCTGAGCACACCCCAGTTCTTAAAAAATATTGATGCTTGTAGATTTTTTAAAGATATCAATAAAAAATTGGACCTACCTTCATTTTATTCACATAAATAGGTCTGAGCACATTTTAGTTTTAATAAAAATAAAATATTGTCACTTCTTATATTTTTTATAAAATGTAATCTCTTTAATCATAAAATTTCACATAAAGTTATCTCTCTTATTCATTTGGTTAAAGATCCTTAAGGCTATCCTCATATTTTGCCTTGTGTGCCCACCTTAAAGTGTTATTAACAAAGGAAATAAATAATTCTCCTCTATGAAATCCTACATATCTCAAGTTCTAAACTTGTTGAAATGCATTCTCGAGTGCTTTGTTAAAAACAACATTGTTCATAAAATATTCATTCACATATTAGCTTACTTGCCACAATTCAAGAACTTGATTTACAAATATTCGTTCATTTATTTTCTTTGGTTTACAAATATTCGTATCCTTTTAGTTATTATTGTATGTACTTATAATTTCATTTCCACCCATTATGAATAAGGTTCCTTCTAATGTAACATGCTTTTAAAAAATTATATTCAAGATTTACAATAAAAAATATACTACTTATTTGTCTTTGTATAACTATTTTTACTTCCAATTGGTACAACTTAATTGCTATAAAATAATCACTAAGTACAACTTACTTGGTATAAAATTATCACTAAGTACAATTGGGATCAATCAATCATCACTATCACATCATACCTTGGGTTTAAAATAATTGATACGAGAGATGGGAGGGAACTATCAGATAATTTTCATTGATATCAAATTGGTGATTAGTTGTTCTAAGGTAATATCAAATTGAATAACAAGAATAATTCTAGATATTTACATATATTACCAATCAAGGATTTTAAATGGTGTTGGAAAACCTATGGAGATTCACCTAATACCTTCATTTGTGGAATATATTTTGGTGGCATACATTTTTTTAACATGAAAGTGATAATGCAATATAACAAGAGGATTTGTAGGTGCAAGTGTAAGATATGTCAAATAATATGGAATTTTTTGTAAGTGTTTCAATACATTGTGATATAATAGTAGTGAGCTATTGTGGTAGTGATCAAATAACATGGTATATGGTCGAATTAGATGATAAAAATCATCTGTTGTAGGGATCTAATTTGTTTAAAAGTAAGTAGCTTCTATCTCTAATTAACTTCTTGCTCTTACAAGTTCAACACATAGCATTATTATAATATGTAACTTGAATTATTAAAATTTAAATTATATCTTGAATTCCATCACACCACAATATAAAAGTTATATCAAAACATTTTTTCTCTTTTATATAGTCCCAAATTTTGTACTTATCCTTAGGCCTATAAACCATATTTACTCAAAAAAAAAAACATAAGGGTAAAACCACTTTGTGTAATCCCTTTAATTATAAAATTTCACATAAATATATCTTTGTAAGTCATTTGGTTAAAGATGGTCAAAGCTATCCTCATTTGTTGCCCTGTGTACCATCTTCAACTCTTATTAACAAAGGAAATAAATAATTCTGTTCTAGTGCTTCCTATTACTCTCATGTTCTAAACTCAAACTTGTTGAAATGCATTGTAGAGTGTTCTTAAAAAACGATACTGTTCATAAAACATTCATTCACATAATGGATTATTTAACCCAAAGACTTGCTTTACAAATATTTGTTTCTTTGTTTTGCAAATATATTTTTCTTTGTTTAAGCTAAAGTTTAGCCAGTGGTACAATTGGAACGAGAGTTTTTTAATTTAAACTTGGATAACTTCAATCCTTTTCATAATTTGAACTTGGATAATCTCAATCAATCCAATTAAGCATCATTAAATATTTTTGTGAAAGTAAATATTAATATCTTTTACCTATTATTGTATTTACTTTCACTTCCATCTCCATCTCCACTCGTTGATGAATAAGGTTCCATCTAATATAACATGCTATTCAAAAATCGCATTCAAGCTTGATAGTAAAAAATAAACCACTACTTCTTGTTCTTTGTATAATTATTTCTTTAAAAAAATCGCATTCAAGCTTTATAGTCACGTCTCACGAGCAGAATTACATAAAATGTGCAGTCATCCGTAATATCCATATGCTTGAATTGAATAAAATGTGCCGTCATCCATCATATTCATATCCTCTCATGATGCTAATTAGTAGGAGTTGAAGTCAGAGTTGCATAACGCGTACCAAATGCAAGTCACATTCATCCCTAAATTACGCAGTTCAGTAGAGCTTCCCCATCACTTGATAGTGAGTTGCAAAAACATTTGATCTGGTTGAGAGTCCCGATTGGTTCAGCTGGACTTAAATCTTTAATGGCTTCTCGTAATGAAGACGGAGATGCGACGGAATCGACAGAATCGACAGAATCGATAGTTTACATATGAATTTACCAACTTCACGATGCCCATTTTGAAAATCACGCATAGATTTCTGATTTTGTTTTTGACGGCGCTGAACAACTGCAACCATTTACTTATAGGATTAGCGCGCGCATTGTGAATGCTTTGGTTAAGGGGAAGGCAAGGATGAGGTTTATAAACGAGGAGAAAGTGCCATCCTTGGTGGATTTAAAGAAGATGAAGCTTATTGTTACTCATACTGCTAAAGAGTATGACGTCGTGGTTGAAATGCCAATCAAGTCCGCGGTCAAGTCGGTCGAAGATGCATTTGGACGCACACAGGTACATCTCTTTCCTTATAGTCAGTTGAATTCTATTGAATGGGATACCAGTTCTGTAACTTCTGCGTTCTTTTATATTCATTAGGTGGCTTAGGTTCAAGTAATTTTAAGCTGTTGAGATAACTCAGTTATTCTCTGGCAGTTATTATCGGCACTTCTGGAAAATCTGTGCAACGAAGATTTCTTCAACAGTATAATAGTTGAGAGGGCATCTCCGCTTAAAATCGCATCTGTCAAATTGAATCAGAACGCGCTAAAAGGGGGGAAATTGTATGACCGTTTCGTGCGTACCTTAGAAGAAGAGGCGAACAAAACACATGCTCTAATAGGTAGTTATTTCGATTTCAAGACCAAGCTGGTGGGTGTTTGAAATTAATTCTTTCAATTTCTAAATAATCCTGTGGTACATTTATGATTCTCAAAATTATTTTTTGCATGAGCTTCATTTGTATAGGCTTTCATTCTGTAGCCTCATAGAATTGATTTGATTGGGCTTGTACTGTGCTTGCTAGGCGAAATAATTGAGTTCGTGTCAAAGCATCGCATTTCTGATAAAAAGTGGTGTATTGAGTACGCCTTTCACGGGACACCCCACATAATTTGAGTGATATTTGTGAGAATGGCATAGATCCAAACCTACGAAGATACAGTGGAGATTATTTTGGACCATCTGCACGGAACAGGTTGCCCTACTGTGAGAAAGAAGGCTCCGTAGCAGGGATGCGCAGGCTAGTGGTGTTCATGCTTCTTTTAAGCCCAAGAGATACTTACAAAATAGTTATGACACAAGTGGATCATGAACTTCCAATAGCTACGGAGTCCTCGTATGTATTATGAATGTAGTCTATAATGGGTGGAGACGAAGTTAGGGTAACGTGATGATGCACGAGCATTCTGCAGCAGCAGAGCAATCCTACATCAATCAAATTTTTCTAAGTGTTTCCAAAATTTGGTTATGTTTTGTAGTATTTAGCAAAAAAAAGGCAGGAGTGGGAGGGTCGCGAAATCACGACATGTCGCGAAATCGCGACATAAACGCGGAGTACAGGCTCGCAGCTAAAAATGGTCGCGATATCACGATGCGCGATATCGCGACAGAAACGCGAAACGAAGGCCGAGGGCAAAAGTGGTCGCGATATCGCGACGTGCGATATCGCGACAGAAAGACAAAAGCAAGGATCAAAGGCAGAAAAAATAAGGCATGGGCTCGAAGGCGGAAGGCAGAAGGCAGAAGCAAAACTCAAAGGCGGAAAACTCAAGGCAAAGGTTTTGTCGCGAAATCACGGCATCTAAAGGAAATTCAGGCAAGTCTGAGTTTTGTCGTGATATCGCGACGTTTTCTTGAAGCAAAGGCAAGGAGGCTGTTTTCGTCGCGACATCGCGACGTCGCGATATCGCGACATTTTGTGAAGCAAAGGCAAGGAAGTTGTTTTCGTTGCGACATCGTGACGTCGCGATATCACGACATCGTGATGTTGCGACGGTTTGTGAAGCAAAGGCAAGGAGGTTGTTTTCGTCGCGATGTCGCGATATCGCGACGGTTTTCGAAGCAAGGGTTCGGAGGTGGTTTTCGTTGCGATATCGCGACGTCGCGACGTTTATGAAAGTTAAGGCACGAAGGCGGTTTTCGTCACGATTTCGCGACGAAAACCAAGGCAAAGGACTCGTAGGAGAAGTGGTCGCGATATCGCGACCGGTTGAAGACAAATTAAAATTGGACACGTGGATAGGCCGCGCGCGCAGGAAAAGAGACAGCTGTTGCAGATAAATATTCTGACAAAGCGACGGTTGCAGGTGAAGGACCAATTAAATGCGTGCTTTCATGGCGGATCAGGGAGTTGGCCAATTAAGGAGGGAAAATTGATGACTCGACGGGGGAAGCCGATTTTGGCAGGTCTTGTTAATTGATTCGCGCAGGTGAGTCATTAATGGGGAGAGGGTCGAGGCCTCGATAAAAACTCGAGCATTGTAAATGAAAGGGGGGGCGGATTAGAGAGAAGGGGAGAGAGTGCAGTGGAGAAGACCGAAGCCGAGCTCGGTCATTGTAAAGCCTGCGGGCTGTTTTATTTTGATGTATGTATTTATTTTTAGAAGATTTTAATGAAAAGTGGAATTTTGAGAAGGTGTAATCTCTTGTCCGTCGTCAGTGGTATCAGAGCCGAAAGTTCCTGAGTGTGTAACAGATCACCGGACGTGAGGCAGTTACACCAGGATCTGTGGAAAGGCTCGTGAGAAAGTGAGTAGAATGCCTCCGAGAAGAAACCTTGTTGGTGGGGGAGGCATGATGGCAGCAGCAAATTTTTGAGCTTTGCAACGGCAAGTTCAGGCCCTGCAAGAAGAACTGCGCAGAGGACACGAACCAAGAAGAGATGCAGATAGTGAAGACGAAGTAGATGAAGAAGAAAATTAGTCTGAAGAAGAAGAGGAGGCTATAGATCCGGCACAAGCCAGACTGTACAAGGCCATATCCCAGATTGGGAAGAGGCCAAAGATAGAAGTTTCCACGTATTTCGGGAACTTGGATCCGGAGGAATTGATCGACTGGATCAATGATCTGGAAGAATACTTCGAGTATGAAGAAGTTGAAGATCCCGAGAGGGTCAGATTTGCCAAGACCAAACTAAAAGGTCATGCCAGCATATGGTGGAAGGGAGTACAGCTGGAATGGAATAGAAGAGGAAAAGAATGGATAACAAGATGGGAACGGATGGTAGAAAAATTAAAAAGATAGTTTATTCCGGCAGATTACGAGTTGGATCTGCTAAGAAAAATGCAGAGTTTGAGACAGATGAATAAAACTGTCCAAGAATACACGGAGGAGTTTTATAAAATCTCCATCAGAACTGGCCATTTAGAAGCAAGCAAGGAGAAGGTGGCCCATTATATTAATGGGTTGAGACCTAGTATCCAGGAAGAGTTGAGCTTAGTTCGGGTGAGCACCATTGAAGATGCTTACCAGTTTGCTCTGAAAGTTGAAGAAAAACTGAACAGAAGGTTTGAGAGCAAGCAAAAAGGAAGAGGGCATGGAGGAAAGACTGGTGGAAGAAAAGAGGAAGGAAAAGAGGAGAAGAAGGAAGAGGTTAGCAGCAGTCGGGATCAGAAGGAAGATGAAGAACCCAAACCCCAAGTTCAGAACAATGGCTACCCAAGGGGAAGAGGTAGATCTGGACGTGGGTATGGAAGAGGAGTGTTTCGGGGAACATGTTTCCACTGTGGAGAAGAGGGACATCGGGCATATGAGTGTCCCCAGCACCCCGAGAGAGTGAACAAGAAACATGTGGGTCCTGCCAGAGCTATTGTGGTAGAGGAAGATGCTGAATCAGAACATTCTGAAGAAGCTGAGAAAGGAGAAGCAATGATCGTGAGGAGAACCATGTTGATTGAGGAAGACAAACCAGAGCAGAGGAGAAGCCTGTTTCGCACACGATGCAAAAGTGCAGGCAAAGTCTGTAATGTTATTATAGACAATGGGAGTACAGATAACTTAGTCTCCAAGGATATGGTTGCTAAGTTACAGTTGGAGAGGAGGAGACACCCGCATCCATACCGGATTGCATGGTTGCGGAAGGACCACAGAGCATGGGTCCGTGAACAGTGCTTAGTCACGTTCAATATTGGGAAGTACCAGGATGAGGTCCTGTGTGATGTTTTCCCCATGGATGCTTTCCATTTGCTGTTAGGAAGGCCATGGCAGTTTGATCGGAGTGCAGTTGATGATGGTCGTACAAATACATACTCCTTGATGAAAGGTGGAGTGCGCCACAAATTAAAGCCATTACAGGTAGTGGATGAGAAGGTGTGTAGCAATGCCATAATTTGTCTGGTAGAAGGCAAATTTTTTTTTGCCAGGAGATGGGAATTGAGCAGGCTGCAAAGGCAGATGAGTGTTTGGAGGTGTTACAGAAGATGTGGACCGAACAACATAGAAGTGAAGGTCACTTCTCCACTTACCCCAGGTGTCTGATGCAGGAGCATCCGATAGCGTAGCAGAGCAATCCTACATCAACCAAATTTTTCTAAGTGTTTCCAAAATTTGGTTTTGTTTCGAAGTATTTAGCAAAAAAAATGCAGGAGTGGGAGGGTCACAAAATCGTGACATGTCGCAAAATCGCTACATAAACACGGAGTACAGGCTCATAGCCAAAAATGGTCGCGATATCGCGACGCGCGATATCGTGACAGAAACGCAAAACAAAGGCTGAGGGCAAAAGTGGTCACGATATCGCGACGCGCGATATCGCAACAGAAAGACAAAAGCAAGGATCAAAGGCAGAAAACATAAGGCATGGGCTCGAAGACAGAAGGCAGAAGGCAGAAGAAAAACTCAAAGGCAAAAAACTCAAGGCAAAGGTTTTGTCGCGAAATCGTGGCATCTAAAGGAAATTCAGGCAAGTCTGAGTTTTTTCGTGATATCACAACGTTTTCTTGAAGCAAAGGCAAGGAGGTTGTTTTCGTCGCGATGTCGCGACGGTTTGTGAAGCAAAGGCAAGGAGGCTATTTTCATCGTGATATCGCGACGTCGCGATGTCACGACGGTTTGTGAAGCAAAGGCAAGGAGGCTATTTTCGTCGCGATGTCGCGATATCGCGACGTCACGATATCGTGATGATTTTCGAAGCAAGGGTTTGGAAGTGGTTTTCGTCGCGATATCGTGACGTCGTAATATCATGACGTCGCGATGTCACGACGTTTATGAAAGTTAAGGCACAAAGGCGATTTTCATCATGATTTCACGATGAAAACCAAGGCAAAGGACTCGCAGGAGAAGTGGTCATGATATCGCGACATGTCACGATATCACGACCGGTTTAAGACAAATTAAAATTGGACACGTGGACGAGCGCACGCGCGAGAAAAGAGACAACTGTTGCAGATAAATATTCTGACAAAGCGATGGTTGTAGGTGAAGGACCAATTAAATGCATGCTTTCATGGCGGATCAGGGAGTTGGCCAATTAAGGAGGGAAAATTGATGACTCGATGGGGGGAAGCCGATTTTGGCAGGTCTTGTTAATTGATTCGCGCAGGTGAGTCATTAATGGGGAGAGGGTCGAGGCCTCGATAAAAACTTGAGCATTGTAAATGAAAAGGGGGGGCGGATTAGAGAGAAGGGGAGAGAGTGCAGTGGAGAAGACCAAAGCCGAGCTCGGTCATTGTAAAGCCTGCGGGCTGTTTTATTTTGATGTATGTATTTATTTTTAGAAGATTTTAATGAAAAGAGGAATTTTGAGTAGGTGTAATCTCTTGTCCTCCGTCACGTGATAACTCCGTAAATCCGTATTTTTTTTGGACTATATATATGACCAATTCCGAAATGAAAGACATCAAATGTGTGTTATATTTAATCTTGAAT
This sequence comes from Wollemia nobilis, assembly GCA_028583015.1. Classification (NCBI taxonomy): domain Eukaryota; kingdom Viridiplantae; phylum Streptophyta; class Pinopsida; order Araucariales; family Araucariaceae; genus Wollemia; species Wollemia nobilis. The sequence continues at coordinate 3,046,162 of JAQPPZ010000866.1, forward strand.
CTTGGCCTCACACGGTTAGCATGTATTTTTTAACCTTTAAGTTAGTATAGTTCGTTGTTGTTGTTTTATAGTTAGTACAGTTAGTTGTCTGATTAGGTATTTATTAAAAATATACCAAGGCTTCATACGGTTGGTGTGTCTTTTTTAACCTTTAAGTTAGTATAGCTTGTTGTTGTTGTTTTATAGTTAGTATAGTTAGTTGTCTGATTAGGTATTTATTAAGAATATACCAAGGTTCAAATTTTGGGTAACCTGTTTGCAAAGGTAATAGTTTGAACTAAATCCTTGCAGTGCACACTAGACCAATGACCCGTGGTCCCTTTCACGCCCATCAATAATAACGAAGTGGAATAGGTTTCGTGGGAGCAGCCTTCCATCAACAATAACAAAGTGGAATAGGTTTGGCAAAAGTAACCTCGTGGTCCCCTTCATGCCCGTCAATAATAATGAAAGGTTTGGTGGGAGTAGCCTTCTATCAACAATAACAAAGTGTAATAGGTTTGGTGGAAGAGGTTTGGTGGGAGCAGCCTTCCATCAACAATAACTAACGAAGTGGAATAGGTTTGGTGGAAGCAACCTGATGCTTCCCTTCACTTGGTTCTTCCCTTCACTTCCTTCAATCAATAATAACGAAAGGTGGTTTGGTGGGAGAAGCCTTCCATCAACAATAACGAAGTGGAATAAGTTTGATGGGAGCAGTCCCATCAACAATAACTAAGTGAAATAAGTTTAATGGAAGGAGCTTCTATAATTTAAATCTTGCTTTTTTAATTACTAAAATAATGTAATTGTAATATTTTTTATATAACAAAAAAAAAAAATATATATATATATATATATATATATATATATATATAAAGAAGGAGATGTATTTAGTTTTAAGGAACTTGAATGGGTTATAAATCTTTAGTTAATTTTATCATTTTTCCTTAGAAAGATAAAAAGTTCAAAGTTACCAAATCTCATATTTGAGATTATTTTCCATTAACATTGATGTATATTTCAATAAATTCGGGCTTGCATGCGATTATAACTAGTTTAAGCTTACAAAATCGATATTATTTTCCATTAACATTGGATGTATATTTAAATAAATTCGGACTTGGATGCGTTTATAGCTAAGTATATTTTAATATCAATTAACGGACAAATGTTCAAATGTTCAATATAGGACAAATGAGAGTTAAATTTCATATATCTATTATGAAACTCTTAAATCTTATAGACTCTATAAAAGTTTTATGAAAATTTATTATTTATGTATATATATATTTAAATTGGTTTGAATTTAAAAATAAAAACTACAATAATATTATTTTCTAACAATTTTATAAATATGGATTAAATCTATAAAATTAGAAAGCTTAATAATTTTATTAGGTTTAGAAATGCCTACTTAGGACTAATATTAAAAAAGAAGTGATATCCAAAAAAATATTTTAAAATATAATTATCAAAAATGATGTTGACAAATAGGAGTTGAGGGGTTTTGGTCGATTGGTAAAGCACCTGGTAGTACGAGAGGGTGTGTTACGCCAACCACATCAAATAAACCTATGACAAATTCTCATACATAGTTCTAAATGGTCTTATTTATTCTTTTATGGGTAATGATTTTCTTATACGATACCCTCCTTTTCCTTGTAGTATTTTGTAACAAACAACTCATGATATATATATATATATACCACATCAAATAAATCTATGACAAATTTTTATACATGTCGCATACTTCTAAATGGTGTTATTTATTCTTTTATAGGTAATGATTTTCTTATACGATATCCTCGTTTTCCTTGTAGTATTTTGTAACAACCAACTATATATATATATATGAATGATGTTGAAAAATGTTATTTAATGCTAAAATAAACTTATGACAAATCCTTGTACATATTGCATGCTTTTAGACGATGTTATTTATTCTTTTATAGGATAGTGATTATTTATATGGTACCCTTCTTTTTCTATTGTAAGATTTTGTAACAAACGTGATGTGGTAATATTAAGAGTTATTATTTTTCTTAAGACACTCAATACTTGGTGAGATGCTAACATATCATTAAAATGACCAACAAAGAAATGACACACCTTTTTTACATTGAATTTTTTTTCTTACATTATTATACATATGATTAGACCAAAACAATCCATCTTTATTGCTAGATTTTTCATCTATTTCTATATTTACATATTAACTTATATTTTATCCTAAAATATACAAATTTAGTTAATAACCATAATGGTACTACAAAATACTATCTTCCATGGTTATGGACAATTGTGATGTCCAAACTAAAATACTATGGTTATGGATAATTGTGATGTCCATGATTGCGAATGCAACGAGACTATATTTGTTAAGAAAAAGGATATCCACTTTTATTGATGATAGTTGTAATAATACTCAAAATTTTCATCAATATAGGAGTTCTCATCCCATCACAATTTTCTTGTGATGTATATTGTAAATGTTGTATAAAAGGATAGCATAATTTATAATGTATATTATGAAGATAATTTTATTGAGGTTAAAATGGACCACAAATTATAGTTTATTATAAAGAAAGGTAATACAAAGACAACAACCTTTGTATAACATCCTCAATAATACCAAAAGTCCTATAGCCCAAAGAAAAAAACCAAATATGATAACAATAATATTTACTTTGTACAATTTGGGATCAAGCAATCATCACTATTGCATCATACCTTGGGTTTAAATTAATTGGTACGAGAGATGGGAGAGAAGTGTTAGACAATTTTCATAGACATAAAATTGGTGGTTAGTGGTTCTAAGAAAATATCAAATAAAATTAGAGAAACAATTCTAGATATGTACATATATTACCAATCAATGTTTTTTAATGGTGATGGAAAACCTATGGTGATTTACGTATTGCCCTCATTTGTGTATTATATTTTGATTTTCAACAAGAAAGTGATAATGCAATATAACATGGAGATCTTGAGGTAGAAGTGGAAGATATGTCAAAGAACATGAAAGTTTTTTTGTGTGTTTCAGTGTAAAGTGATATGATATTAGTGATCCATTGTGGTAGTGATGAGATGACATATTAAATGATTGAATTAGATGATGAAAATCACCTATTATGGGGATCTAATTTGTTTGAAAAGAAAGTAGCATCTAACTCTAATTAAATTCTAGCTCTTACAAGTTCAACACATAACACTATTATAGCATGTAACTTGAAAGTATTGAAATTTAAAATTATATTTAATATTATATGTTGAATTCCATCACACCACATTTGATTTATAAGTTCTATCAAAACATTTTGTTGTCTTCTATATGGTCGCACCTTTTATAGATATCCCTTTGGCTATCAACTATATTTTCTAAAAAAATGCCAGGTTAAAACCACTTTGTGCAATATCTTTAATTATAAAATTTCACATAAATGGATCTCTCTTAGTTATTTGGTTAAAGGTCCTTAAGGCTATCCTCATCTATTGCCTTGTGTGCCCATATTCAACTATTATGAACAAAGTAAATAAATAATTTTACTGTAGTTTTTCATCTCATATTATAAACCTGTTGAAATACATTATGGAGTGCTTTATTAAAAAATATATTATTCATGAGCCTCACCATGATAGAGAGGATCTACGAGAGCCTGAGCCTCCCCATGGTAAAGAAAATCTGTGTGGTCCTAAGCCTCACCATGATAGAGAGGGTCTGCAAGGGCCTGGGTCTCACCATGGTAGAGAGGGTTCACATGGGCCTGCACAATGTGGTGGAGGACCTCTTGATCTTGTACTCTCAAACCCTTTCTCTCTGAGTGGGAGACCTCTCGCTCCTTTTTACTAGGTTTTGCCCTTTGATATCTTGCTATTAGTTCCCTGTGTTGGTTAGTTGGGTGTTTCTCTATGAAATCCTTTGGTCTTACCCCTTATCTGATTCAAAATAGGGGGAGACTTGGTACCTTCTATGTTTGTGGAGTTATACTTGTACTGCTTGGTCACTCCAACTAGTGGGTGTTTGGTATTTTATTTGATGGTTGTTGGGAATAGTTGTTGGATGTGGGTGTCATTTTGGGGTTCTTTCCTTACGATTATTTTATGGTCTTTCTCATTCCTTGATCAAACTTTAGGGGATACCTTGGGCTCAATGACCATGGAGAAAGGAATTTGTTGATGATCCCACATTTGGTGGGATCTCCTAGTTTCATTCGGTTGCAAGGGATGGACTAGATGATAGATCTAGCTTATTTTGTTGTGTTGGATTCTAGGGTTCCAAAGCCCTAATTTTTCAATGGAATCTTATTTTTTGTTCTTTTAGGTGTTGTTTTGCATTGGCTTATCCAGATTTTTTTCTTCATTCATTGCTGAGGTGGTTTGGGCTCTAATGGGATCTATGGATTTTGAATGCTTACTCCTAAACTAGAATATGTTTCTATCACCAGTGTCCTTAGTTGCATATCTTTTTTTATTGGTTGTTTTTTTTATTGTTGTTCACCCCTTGGCAGGATTCCAAATGTTAGTTGGGTTGCATTTCAAAGGAAGGCAAGGTTCTTTGGTTGGATTTTCTCATTGGGTGGGTTTGTATTACTTTTTCTTGGTTTTTATAGTTTTTAAAATTTTGAGCACTTAGGTTTTTTTTCATTTTGTTTATTTGGTGGGCTTTAAGGATCCCGAAGTAAGTGGAAATTTTAGTTTAAATATTTTTGCTTTTCTTTCTGTTGGGTGATTCGAGGGTTTTCAAATTTAAAGCATAAATTTATGTTTAATTCCTCTTGTAAATATTTGTTAGTTCCATACCTTTGATTTCTAGTTGTTTTACCCATAAAATAATTCTCCTTTATATTGGGTTTTGCTCTCTAAAATATTGCTACTAGTTGCATTTGCTAGTTATTCAAGTGTTTCTCTATGAGATCCTTTGGTCTTACCCCTCCTTTGATTCAAAATGAGATGAGACTTTGTGCCTTCAACATCTATAGAGTTATACTTGTGTTTTCTGATCACTCTGACTGGTGGGTGTATGGTCTTTTACATGATGGTTGCTAGGGACATTTTTTGGATGTGGGTGCCATTTAAAGGGTTCTTTCCTTGCAGTTTTATTATGGTCTTTCCCCTTCCCTAATATAACTTTAAGGGGAGCCCTTGGGCTCAATGACTATGGAGGAAGGATTTTTTTGATTGCCTCTTCGTCTAGTGGGGACTCCTAGTTTTGATGGGTTGTAGTGGGTGGACCAGTTGATAGATCTAACTTTTTTGGCTTTGTGATGGGATCTTAATTTTCTATTTTTTAGGTGTTATTTTAAGCCATTTTATCCAAATATTCTCTTCATATGGTCTCAAGGTGGTTTGGGCTTTAGCAATATTTGTAGATTTCTAATGCTTACTTTCGAGATGGAAGATGTTTCTATCATCGGTGTCCTTAGTTGTAGATCTTCTTTTATTGACTATTTTGTTATTGTTTTTCACCCCTTGATAGGGTCCCAAATGTTGGTTGGGCCGCATGTCAGAGGAAGGTGGGGTTCCTTGTTTTTTTATTAGGTGAGCTTTGAGGGCTTCAAAGCAAGTGAAAAATTAGGTTCAAGTTTTTTTGCTTTTCTTTCCATTGGGTGATTTGAGGATTTTCAAATTTAAAGCACAAAATTATGTTTAATTTCTCTTGTTAGTATATGTTAGCACCATACCTCTGATTTTTTATTATTTTTTCTTGCACCATGGTTGTAACCCATTAATGGCTAGTCGTGGTTTGATGGTTCATTAGACTCTCACTAGGCAGTGTTTTTTGTTTTCAAATTTTAGCTATAAATCTTGGTGTTTTTCCCCTAGTCTCTCTTAAGTACCTCAAAATTCTTACTATTTTTATTCTTTGGCACTCTTTTCCAAGTTATTTTTTTAAATGTAGATATGGCAAGATTTTTGGTTTCACTTGATGGTTGATCCTCTTGTCGAAAGTTAGATTCAATCCAATTGATGTTCTTCCTTTGAGCTCATTGAATACTCTTTGAATTTGTAATGGTTTGGGGTCCCTTCCAAAACCCATTTGTAAAGGTTTGGGGACCCTTTCAAAACCCCTTCTACCATCTAATAAAAAAATACATTGTTCATAAAATATTCCTTCACATATTTAGTTACTTACCCATAATTCAAGAATTTACTTTATAAATATTTATTCCTTTGTTTTCTTTGGTTTACTAATATTCATCCCCTTTTCAATTATTATTGTATTTACTTTTGCTTTCCATCATTAATGAATAATATTCCTTCTAATATAACATGCTTTTCAAAAATCCCATTCAAGCTACATAGTAAAAAATAAACCACTACTTCGTGTTCTTTGTATAACTGTTTTTCCTTACAATTGTATGTTTAAATGCATATACAACATAGATATACAAATACATTTTAAATAATCCCAAATCATAATAAAATAAAAATTAAGATTTAATTTTTTAAATAAATATAATATAAAATTAAAATTTATACTTAATTAAGAATTATTTGTATGATGTAGAAGTGATTATGGATTTAAAATAATAAATTAGTATAATTCTTATTATAGTAAACTCATAATATATATAAGATGATTATTAAAATTAAAATAAAATAGAATTATCTATCCATTATAGAACTAATAACACGAAATAATTAAAAAAACTTATTCTATAGCTTCAAATTCCTTTATAATCTTTTAATAGTATCTCATTATTAGCTTATAATATATTCAACTGCATGACCCTGCACAAAGTTGAACTAGCGCTAGTAACTTCAATAATATGCATTCTAAATTATTTATAATAATATTTTAGTCATTTTCATAGATTTGGTTGCTACGATGTGGTACTCTAGTACGAGAAAAGCAGATTCGATGGAGGTGGAGTTGCTACTGGATAATGTTCAAGTGGATGTTTTTGCAAATGGCTCGAAGGAATTTTGTAGAGTACCCCATATTTGGGATCCAAGTAAGAGTTTATCTAGCCTTGGATATTTTAGGAAATCTCCATCCCCCATCTCCTTTTCCAAGGTGATGGTTGGATCTTAGGTGGAGGAAGTAAATTTCTCTTATTATGTTAACTAGGAGATAAACCCATTTCTCCGATTGTATTTTCAACAATATTATTGAACATGGGACTTGGAATTTGGTAGGAAAAATCCAAGGTGGTAGACTGGATTTGGATGCCTTGAAAATATGGGCTTTGGTTAGATGGCATTCGCGTGGTTCTCTAGAAATTGTAGCCTTTTCCAAGAACTTTTTTATTATTAGGCTTAACTGTGAAGAAGATTCGAGAAGGATCCTCGAATGTGGCCCATGGTTTTTTGATAAGAGGGGATTATTCTCAGGAAATGGGGTAAGGACTTTAATCTTGCTTTACAGCATGTAAATCTAGTGCCCTTATGGGTTAAACTTTCGAATTTTCCCTCGTATATTTGGCATGTGGGTGTCTTCAGAAAACCATTGGAGATTTTTTTCCCTTGACCGTGCCATAAATTTTCCTCTCGGATGCAGTTTTTTTGTATGTGTGTCATGGTGGATATAGATAAGGATATTTCAAGCTCTATATAGCTTATTTCCTACTTGGGTAGTTGGAATTAATCCATTGAGTATGAGAATAAGCCTCAGGATTGCTAGGCTTGTGGTAAGGGAGGCCATCACAAATTTTTTTACCTCTTAAGGCAGAAATATAAGCCTTCAGAGCATCTAATTGCTAATGAGAAGTGGACTCCTAGAAAGAATCCAAAGTTAAAAGCAATTTGGAACCTCAAGAGGAACTTATTAGTTTCAAAAGAAAAAAAAAATGTTTCCTTCCTAAAATATGTTGATCCTTCGAACATGGGAGAGTATGCCTCTTAGGTATAAGTCTCTTGGTCTTTTAATCCTTCTTTGGAGGTTGTGGTCAAACCTCTTAGTATCTTAGAAGTGGTTCTAGAATCAGAGCAAGGAGTGAAGGATTTTTTTTTCCCTTTATATAACTCATTTGATTGTCTGGCGTCAAAGGATCCTGTTATTTAGTAGATTATTGATTATCCTGTCATCTCTCCAAAGTTGAATTCTAATATTAAGGATTTGATGTCTTCTCCCAAGTCGAACATTGTTTCATCTTTGTCTAGTCTTGAGAGTCCTTTGGTTTCTCCTAAAACTATTCTCAAGAAAGGTTCTCTTGGACCTAATACTAGAAGCCATAGGAGGAGGCATATTTATTTAGGAGTGAAAAAGAAAGTGGGAAGACCTCCAAGAAAGACAGGTAAGAAAAATAATATTGATAATTCTATTGCTAATGGTGGTCAGGATCTCCTAATTATGGAGAAAGAAAATGGTGAGAGGAGTAGCCCACTAAAATTAGAAGGCTTTAAGTCTCCTCAACTTGGAGGGACGGTGAAGAAACTCTCATTTAATTATCATTAATGAAGGTGTGCTTCTAGAATATTATAGGGTTGAATAGCTCTTCTAAAAAGTACATCTTGGCATATTTGAAGAGAGATAAATCTCCTGATTTTTTGTTTATCCAAGAATTCAAATTGGAGGAGTTTTATTGGAAGGCAGTTCATAAGGCAATCTGGAAGAAAGTAGGCTTTGCTACTAGTGAGGTTTTTGGTTTTGTGAGAGGTTTGTTGTGTTAATGGGATCATTCAAAATTTGAAGGTAATTTAATCTCTTCTTCCAATCGGGTGATTAACATTTGTTTTTTGCAAATCGTTGAGTCAAAGATGGGTGATGTCCAACATTTATGTCCCAACTCTAGGCTTGGGAGGCATATTTTTTGGATGGAATTGCTTGAAATGAGGAAAGTAAATTATGGACGAAGCATGGGTCCTTGCTGGTGATTTTAACTCCCCTTTATATCCTTCTAAAAAAAGAGGCAGTAATTATGTAGATGGTAGAAGCATGGAGGACTTCAAAAATTTTATCTTGCTAGAGTGTTGTGAGATCTTCATCAGAAAGGTGTGAAGTTTACATGGAGTAATCGAAGAACTGGCAATAATCTCATCTTGTGTATGTTGGATAGATTTCTTATTTCTAATCCAGTATTCATATTTTTGGCAATGCATCCCTATCCTCTTTGCCCATGGTTGGGTCTAATGACAATCCCTTATGGTTGGAGTTGTTGGTAAACCTTCCCTTCCTTTCGATGCTATTTATATTTGAGGTCATGCAATGTTCAGATCCAGAATTCAAAGGGCTCATGGACAATTGGTGGAAGAAAGAATTTTATAAGGGTGGAATGAAGCTATTAATCAATATGCTCAGGAAGCTCAGATTTCATTTGAAAATATAGAACAAATTTAGCTTTGGAAATATTTTTATAGAAAAATAAAGTTTAAGGGTGCAACTCAAGGACTTGGAGGATTCAGTTGAAGCTTAAGGCTATATAGTGGAACTCGAGGAAAAATAAAAAATTCTCATTTCTAATCTGCACAATAAATTAGTGGAGGAGGAGATATTCTAGAAATAAAAATCAAGAAACTTATGGTTGAAGGATGGAGATAAAAATTCAATTTTTTTCATGATTCTACTCTCCATCATAGAAGTCACAATAGAATTAGGGAGATTTCCAGATCAAACGGTTCACATTCGAAATATATTTTAGAGATTAGGGATGAGACTATTGGATTTTTTAGCTCTCTTCTAGCTTCTATCCCTAGGTTAGTCTCTAATGAAATGAATGCTAGTATCCAAGAGCCTTTCTTAGATGAAGAAATTAAGAAGGTCGTGGATTCTATGGGTCCCCTTAAATCCCCTAGACCAGACAGATTTCCTCCACTCTTCTTCTAAAAATTCTGGTACATTTATGGGAGGGATATTTGTTGTGCATTAAGGTTAATTTAGAGGTCCTTAGCTATTCCAAAAGTTCTCAATGCTACCGATTTATCCCTTATTCCCAAGAGCTCTAACACTTCTTCTTTCAATTACTGTATCGATTAGCCTATGTAACACGATCTATAAAATTTTGACTAAATTTCTTGCCAACATGATTAAACCCTTCCTATCAATGTTGATTGATAGTACTCAGAGTGGGTTTGTACCCGAGAAGTAGATTTTGGATGGTGCAATAGTGGTTCATGAGTTGATGCATTCTGTTCATAAAAGTGGAAGGATCGAGTTTTTCCTAAAACTTGATATGAATAAGGTTTATGATAGGGTCTCTTGGCATTTTCTATTTAGAGTTCTGAGAAAAGTTGGTTTTTATTCTAGTTGGATCAATCTGGTTGAAGCCTATGTGTCCTTTGTGTGGTTCTCAGTTCTGATTAATGGTTCTTCGATTGGATTTTTCAAATATTTTTGTGGCATTCACCAAGGAGATCCTCTTTTCTCTTTCCTATTTATTCTTATGGTAAAATATTTGGGGAGGTCTCTAGATCTTAGACAATCATTTATGGGTCTTTCGCCAGCCTTACCGTGTAGACCAATATCTCATCAATATTTTGTAGATGACACCCTTATATCTTACATTGCTTCGATTATTCAAACTAGATATATTAAGTCTCTTATTTCTTGCTATGAGAAAGTAGTCGGCTAGCAAATTAGTTATATTAAGGTCAACCTTTACTTTATTAATACTCTGGAGGAGCATAAGAGAAATATCGCAAGCATTCTTAACTTTAAAATTGTTTTATTTTTCGACCACTTATCTTGGCCTACCACTCTTCTTAGGTAGAATAAAGGATTCCTTTTGGATTATGGTTCTTGATAGGATGCATCGTAAGTTATCTTCATGGAAAGGAGCCCTTATGAGTCAGGCCAGGAAAGTGGTTTTGGTTCAAAGCACTCTCAAAAGTATCCTAATTTTTTTGTCTTTCTTCAGACTTCCTAGCAGGATTGCTACAAAATTTGAAAGTATTTGTAAATTATTTCTCTAGAATGGGTTTGATATTGAAGAAAAAATTCACCTGGCTTCATGGGAGCATATTTACCATCATAAGAAGGGTAGTTTGGGTCTCAAAAGAGCTTCTCAAATGAACAAGGTCCTAATGGCCAAATTGGGCTAGAAGGTGGCTTCAAATAAAGTAGGGTAGTGGATCCACATCCTCAAGTCCAAGTATAATTTTAATAATTTTATTTTAAAGCACGAGGATACGGAAACAAAAAGGAAATGCCAAGATGCGATGTAAACGAAACTAAACTTAACGCTAAATCCTACGAACTGAAATGCATGAAAGGAGAGAAACATAAACGCATTGAAACAAGGTATAAAAGTGAATATGGAGTACAACCCTTTTTATTAATATGCTTTAGAACCCAGTTACAATCCGTCTCCTCCCTTTTCAGGGGCTAGGAGCGTTAAATATGTTCTTGTCACATCAACAGATGGTATTCCTTCTTTCGCGTGCCCACATGTAGAATGGGCGGACCAAACGTCGCCGTCGCTTGCGTTGATGAGTCTTGACTCCTTGCTGCTCCTCTAATGTCGAGATCCTACGTTCAAGGAAACAGAAAATAGTCAGTAGCACCTGTAGATAAAATGAAACATGCAATCCCCAAGCCTACGATTAGTGCATGCAAAAAATAAATAAAACGATAACTAAATAGCATCAGAATGATCTAAAAATTTAATAGAAGCATGAGGACATTACCAGGAGGGCACTGCAAATGGAACAGTCAAGAAAATTCACCACGGATTTCTAATCGCTCCGGGGTGGGACGATTAGACCTACAACAAAATGTCAGAAAGCACTGTCCCAAATGTCACATCCGGGAGGCTCCAAATCACCTGCAAAGTTGGGGGTTAGGTAAAATGGGGTATTTTGGAAAGACCCAGAAGGTCAGATTTTTCCAATTCGGCCTCTATCACCAGGAATTTGATGATGCTACCTGCATGTTAGCAAAAGCGGGAAATGACAAAAACATGATCAAAACAACTCAAAATGATGTGAAATTTGAATGACAACCTATCTAAGCAACATAGAATCAGATGCAAAAATAATAGAAAGGAAATCTACTACAGATTTCTAATCACTCCGGGGTGGGGCGATTAGGACTGCAGACAGTGCGGGGGCGCCCAGGGCAGGACGCCCATCGTTTGGGGCCCGATTTCGGCACCAATCCACTTGGGATGGGTCCAAAACCTCTTGTGGGGTGTTGTCAACAAATTTGGTAGGATGTTATGGCCAAATGTCAGGTTTTGGTTTCGGATTTGCGCTTCCAATAATCACCCAATGACCTCCCTTCCAAAAGAGATCAAGGATGTGAAAGGCACAAATCAAAAGGTGTGAGGATGTAAAACGGTAGCACTTCGTTGCTCAAAATGCTCCTTCTCTGTATCTTTTGGGGTGAGAAGACTCACCATTTTATAGACCTGACGGTCTCTTTGGATGAGCATGCAGAGGCGCCACTTGGCAATCATGCCTTCCCAGGGGGGAGAAGATTCCTCCCTGATTAGGGGCTCCATGATTGCCCCTGTAATTGCCTCTAGCGCTCAAAAACGCTCACTCACACTCCCATGCAATGAAGGAAGAGTTAAGTGGCAGATCTGAGCTGCCATTTGTCAAGATTTGACTTTTTTCCCATCAAACCTGCTATTCGCCCCACCCTGGAGCGAATACTGCTAATCGTCCCTGGGTGGAACGAATACCAGTTTGTAATCGTCCCTGGGTGGAACGAGTAGAGAGCAGAGTGCCTGAAAGGTGCCAAATTGACCTCTGACCTTCCAAAACTATTGTGTGAGTGGTTAGGACCACTTTTTAACCTCTAGGGGCTGCCCTGGGGGCTGTGTGTGTCAATGCGATCAGTGTTTGCAGTCACATAATCGGATTGGTGTTGTTTTGGTGTCTATAGATGCCCCTTTTTGGGATGCGCTGTGCGTGGCGCAGTGTTGAGAAAAAATAGATAACCAAAGCACTAATGATTAGGGTTTCTCAGTAACCTAACCAAATTTTGATGCCCCAAGTATGGAAAGGGCATGCATTCTTGAATCCTTGCTTCTGACGAGCGAAGGAACTTAATTCAAGTGTTAACCTTTTTCGGTGAGGTGTTACTTGAGCTTGGACATTGATCAGTCATGAATAGGCAAAGGGCGCAACCTTTTGTCTGTGGGAACCTTGAGTTCATGATTCATGAATGCCAAGTGTTTGATCAGCTTGTGATTATTGCTTGTTTGCTACCCCAAGCAGGGGCGTGATTGTCTTTGTCAATGATTCTTTGAATGCATGCCATTTCCTTAATTGGGTGTGTATTTGTTGATTGGTGACTAAGTGTGACTACCCCCTCAAGCGACGAATCGATGAGGGAATGACCTACATGAGAAAAGCGACGAGTCGCTTGACCCAAGATGACTTGTGTAAGGGTGCCTTTCAGTTGTTTATCTTTGAATGTGTGTGCAGTTTCCCAACATTTAGACCTATTTTTGGTGGGTGTTAACCCTTTTTGTGACGCCATTTGGGGATGAAATTCTCGAAAATCCGTCCTCCCGTGGAGCGGTCCGGCTATGGTAGCCTTCTTAGGGAGTAGGATAGTGACAATTTGTGACCCCGACGTCTATTTTGTATGCCAAGAAGTAGAGGCGCAAAGGCACCTTGTTCGGCAATGTTATTGCTATTTTTGGGTGGGTTTGGACCCTTTTTGGGACGTCGTTTGGGGATGAAATTCTTGGCAATCCGTCCTCCCGTGGAGCGGTCCAGCTATGGTAGCCTTCTTAGGGAGTAGGATAGTGAGGATTTGTGACCCCGACGTCTATTTTGCATGCCCGAAATGTCAAGTGCAAAAGCACTCTTATTGGACAATTTTATTGCTTGTTTTTGTGCATTTTGGTGCAGTTTTGTTGTTTTTTGAAATTTTTGCTCTATAATCGTCCCTGGGTGGGACGAATACCAATTTTGTAATCGTCCCAGGGTGGGATGAGTGCTCATCCTAGGGTGGAACGATTACAGGCCTAAAAGCCTATTTAAGGGCCAAAACTAGGGTTTGGGCTCATTTGCATTCGATTTTTCTAGCGATTTGGAGCTCTGAGGAGGAGGAGGTCGAGTCTGCGAAGCGAAGCACTGTCGAATTTTTCTCGACACCATGAGTTCATGAACCGGATCGAGCGGCAGAGCCGAAGCGAGACCGGTAAGTGCTCCTTCTCATTTAGTTAGCTTGTGTTTTATGTTATAGTTTTAAAATCGTAATTTATTTTGAATGTGTTTTTTCGTTTAAACTAAGGTAAAACCCTAGGCTAAAAAGAAATGTTGTTTATTTTTTGTTTGTAATTTTGTTAAGGTTACAAGAAACCCTAGGTTTAAATGCGATGTTTTTATTGTTTTAAAACTAAAACCCTAGGGTAAACTGAGAGCAAAACCCTAGCTTAGAAAAAATTGTTTTAATTTAAATTTTTGTATTTTCTTTAAAAACCCTAGATTTAAATGTGTTGTTTTGTTTTTAAACTAAAACCCTAGGTTAAACTTAGAGAAAAACCCTAGCTTTAGAAAAATTGTTTTTATTCTGATTTTTGTATTTTCGTTAACTTCAGTTATAAACCCGAGGTTAACAAAAACTATTATTTTTTGTTTTTATTTATCAGTTTAAACGTAGAATTAAAAACCCTAGTAACATTTTTTGATTTTTTTTTTATTTATCAGTTTAAACGTAGAGTTAAAAACCCTAGGTACTGACAAACTATTTTTTGAATTTTTTTGTTTTTATTTATCAATTTAAACGTAGAGTTAAAAACCCTAGGTATTGACAAACTATTTTTGAATTTGTTTTGTTTTTATTTATCAGTTTAAACGTAGAGTTAAAAACCCTAGGTATTGACAAACTATTTTTTGAATTTTTTTTGTTTTTATTTATCAGTTTAAACGTAGAGTTAAAAACCCTAGGTACTAACAAACTATTTTTTGATTTTTTTTTTTTTTTATTTATCAGTTTAAACGTAGAGTTAAAAACCCTAGAAATATTTTATATATTTTTTTATTTTTTGTTTTAACTATACATTTTTTATTTATTATTGTACATTTTTGTTATTGTTGTACAGTTTATCATGTTTTTTTTAATGTTTTGTTGTTTTTGTTTTGCAGGTGGTTAAGAGCCGGTACCGTCAGCCGACGGTGTTCTCTGAAGCCGGGGGGCATTGACTTTGGTGGATTGGGAATGGCTTGATGCCCTTGGGCTCAAGCATGTGACATGGCTAGAGCCGATGGTGGGGGATCGGGCATACCTGACCGCACTGATCAACCTATGGGATCCCCGCACCAATACCTTCCATCTCCCAACAAGGGAGATGACAGTGACTCTGGAGGATGTCTATCGAATTCTATGGATTTTGATAGATGGGCTACCGATCAGGACGATGTCGCGTGATCAGTGGACAACTATACTGACATGATGCTTCGGGCATGGGGAGGAGTTGGGTGTGGACAGCCCAGTGGAGAGGGCAGAGGGCGACTTCCAGATTGGTGGCATTTTGGTACGGTGGTGGCTAGAGAGGGGCATGTTGGGAGTGAGGCACGCATTACTGATGAGCCTCATTTCCAACATGTTGTTGCCTGACTCTTCGAGTGTGAGGTTCCCATGGAACCTGCTGGAGGTGGTCTTCAGGTTGGTGGAGTGTCCGACCATAGAGCCCCTGATTATGAGATGGGGTCAGACACTACTGGCACAGCTCTACGATGAGCTGTACGAGGTCCGTTGCTAGAGGCGGAAGGGTATTGGATGTAGTTACCTATTGTAGTGTTGGGCTTGGCAGCACATAGCTATGGAGAGGTCGATGGGGTTGCCATGGATGACTCGGGTGGAGATGGTAGACAGAGAGATCGGGTATGGGGCATTGTGGCACCGATCAGAGGAGCAGGGGCATAGTCGATGGTGGGCAGGTGTCGTGGGGCACTACGTTGATGCCTTCTCATGGCTTGCTCTTGGGGAGGTAGTCTGGTGGCCATACCTGGATTGTCCAGCTTGGCCTGAGGCTGGGGAGTGGCTCTAACGGGTTTGCAGGGGGAGGTGGCTGATCGGGCGACACGGGACCGAGCAGGAGTACTTCCCATACATCTGGGTGACATGATAGTTTGGGGTGCACCAGGGATTTCTTGGTGAGCCCTTGATCTATCGACATCGGGGCGACGAGAGGACACTAGACTGGTCGATCATTGCACCGCTGGGTGAGGATTCAGATACAATGATTGATGTCCCAGACGTGGACGACATCGGGGTTACTACTGAGTATGAGCAGTGGTGGACGTTGCGGTGGTGGCGAGGTGAGGGGCCTCTAGGGGGTCCAGAGGTGGCAATAGCAGGTGGTGAGGGTGCAGAGGCACCAGGAGAGGGTTGGGGGGCTCCATTGGATGATGCAAACATGGTGGAGGTTGATGAGGTGGGTGAGGATTTTGGGGTTCCAGAGTAGCCGAAGATGTAGGACGTCCTAGAGCAGTGGGAGCCAGAGCAGGCTACCATTTTAGAGATGTCGATGCCTTAGGAAGTCTCGAAGGATACGGAGGTAGGGTTGTGCATTGAGATAGCATGATTGGAGGGGCTACTCCAGAGATGGGATGAGGAGCTCGGGGATGCACTACAGGAGAGGGATCTCCTACGAACATAGCTGGCAGAGAGGGAGAACGCATTGGCTATATACCATCGATGGGATGGGGATACAGATGCTACATGGGAGATGGATCTCCTATGGACGTAGCTAGTAAAGAGGGAGAAGGCATTGGCACAGCATGATGAGAACTTGGTGATAGTTCATCAGTGGGAGATGGACTTGATTCGGCATCGGTTTGAGCTGGAGGCAGAGATTATCCACCTCGATGGGTGGATCCCTATGGTTAGTGGAGGCGGATCATTGCACCGCATGATAGGGAGCGATACTGAGCAGTCAGCATCCTCATGGCACAGGCGACTGGATGAGGGAGGTGCTAGTAGGCATGATGCGGGGGCTAGCAACAACCGCCTGAGGGGTCCCATAGGACCCACACCATGGGGGGTAGTTCCCGTCGCACCGATCCTACGTGATCATGGTGGCCGATGCCCTAGGCTTGGGGGTTTTTGAGATTTTGCCTTTTTGCGAGGTCAGAGGACCGGTTTATTGTAGCCTATGGGCATTTTTGATGATATATATATACAGATGACTTTCTTTTGTTTATACACGTGTTGTGATTTGATTTTATGCACAGTGACTGATGTTTGATGGATGCATGTTAATTTACATTATGTATGGATATGTTGTGATGAATGCTAATATTTCTAATTTATATGATATGCAAATGGAATGGATGAATTGAATTTGTGATTTTTGGTGGTGGCACCATAGACTGTTTAGAACTTATGGCTTTTTGTCCTAGGCGATTGCTGGTGGTAAATGACTTTTTATGTATACATGTTTTTTTTGTATTTTTTGATGGCGATGCAAGGATGAAAGATATCACAGTTGGTTTAGAATGTAGTTAAGGTTTTCTGAGACTCGGATGTTTTAACTAACTAGCCAAGACTGTACTTTTATCTTACAAGACTTTTGAACAAGGTATGAATCGGACTTGTCTTTGACCAAGTTATTTCACATCCCTATGTGTGCAATTGAGTTTATTTATGTGGTATTTGTCAGGATACCGCCAGTGCCAGATAGGTTGTCAACCAAACCTGTACTGAGGATCACCTAATTAGCTCCACTAACTCCTTTGTTGTATTTAGTCAGATTAATCTACGGTGCTATCTAGGATACCATAAGCTAGCTCATCCACATGCAAACATTGATCTGCACACAAGTTAATGTGACAGATATATCGTCATGCGGGAGGTTTGCCACCAATGACCGATAGGTTATCCACCAAACCGATACTGAGGTTTACCTCATGACCTTCTGAATGTTGAGAGTTCCAAGGATTCAAGTTCGACTCCCTTCTTTTCTTCAATTGTATTGGGATACTTGCTCTTCTATAGTGATAAAAATCACTATTTATTTTTGTTTTTTTCTTTTGAGCAAGGGATTTGAATTTTGAGTGATGAGAATCACTATTGCCTATGCTATTTGATGTATGCACTTTGTGGGATTTGATGTCAAACTTTGTAGTATTGACTTTTGCAAATTTTTGATGTTTTGCAACTTTTTGAGAACTTGGGATTCTTGGGGAATTGGGTAGGGAAGATGCTTGTCCTTTTGCCAACTCTCAGCATTCTTGGGGTCATTCGCACAGGGGGATGAGCAAGATAACCTTTTCACTAGATGGTATCCTGGATTGCTTTGCAGATTTCATCTTTCGTTCACACAACTTGGGAATTTTTATGTGTTTTAACTTGTGTTGGGATGCTACGTAACAAGGTGTGATCCAAGTAGAACTCTACCTTTGTAAAATATGTTTGACTTTGTACAATATTTGGCTAGAAATCTAAAGACAGCTGAATGACAAAAACTCTAGATACATTAGAAGACAACTGACTATGATATGGAAAAATATGTGAATGGCATTTATTTTTGATGGACTATTTATAGAGTGGAGAAATGTGGAAAATGATGGATTTGCTGAGTAATTACAGTCTATGGTGCCTTTGACCTGTATGACCAACAAATATGCAATGTATGGATGTGATGCTTAATGCAGCTATTATTTTTGTGTTTTCGATGGATTGATTTTTGTGAGTATGAAGATGAGATGCAAAAGAGTTCTTTATTGTTGTGATGATTTTGAGTATGCATGGAAATGAGATGCAAATTTTTGTTATTTTTGATGATTTTATTGTTTTTGAATTTTCTTATTTTTGACCAAGCGATTGTGGGAGCCCTTGGAGCTTTTGGTTTGACCAAAGGGATGATGGGTACCTTTGGGGCATTTGGTTTGACCAAAGGGTTTATGGGCACCTTTGGGGCATTTTTGGGTTGACCAAGCGATTATGAGAATCCTTGGAGCTTTTGGTTTGACCAAGCGATTATGAGAATCCTTGGAGCTTTTGGTTTGGGCTATGGCTCTTTTAAATATGGAATGGCCGCAAATGATTGATGTTCAAGGGTTCTAGTTCCTTGATTCCATCAAGAGAGGCTAGCCGGTATGTTCCAGGTCCTATTTTACTATCAATGACATAAGGACCTAACCAATTTGCCGTGAACTTGTCCCTTAGATGGGGTGGCAAGTTAGAATTTTGTTGGTTCTCTTTTAAGACCAAGTCACCAACCTGAAAGTCCCTCAGGTGAACCTTCATGTTGTATGCTTTCTTAAGTCGCTCTTGATAGATACGTAAATGCTCGAGAGCATTGACGCATCATTCATCGAGCAATGTAAGTTGGTCTAACCGGGCATGCCATGCAGTGTCATCATCGATGAACTCTTGCATTGATATGCATAGGGAAGGTATTTCCAACTCGAGAGGCATGACTACCTCGGAGCCATACACCAACGAAAATGGAGTTGCCCTAGTGGGCATCCGAATGCTAGTGCGATAAGCCCATAGGGCAAGTGGGATTTGAATGTGCCAATCCTTATGACTATCTACGACTATCTTTTTGAGGATGGTGACTAGCATTTTGTTTGACGCCTCTACTTGCCCATTTGCCTACGGATAATAGGGTGTCAAAAAACTATGCTGAATTTTGTACTTTGTGGTCAAAGCATGCACGTCTTTGTTCTTAAATGACGTCCCATTATCCGAGATGATCTTGGATGGAATACCAAAATGACATATGATGTTATGTAAAATGAACTCCGAAATGCGGGGTCCAATCATAGAGGTAAGCGGAATTGCTTCCACCCACTTGGTGAAGTACTCTGTGGCCATTATGATGAATGTGTGATGACCCGACGACGTAGGGGAGATCTTTTCGATTAGATCTAAGCCCCACTACGAGAATGGCCAAGCCGATTGGATTGGTTGCAAGGCCTGAGAAGGTACGTGTGTCAAATTAGCATGGTGTTGACACTTCACGCACTTCCTTACATATGCGCAACAATATCGCTCTAAAGATGGCCAATAATAGCCCATGCGGAGAATGCGCTTTGCGATGGCCATACCGTTGAAGTGGCCACCGCATGTACCATCGTGCGCTTGGGTGATCGCCCAAGTGGACTCCTGTTGGTCCAAGCAATGAAGGAGGATTCCTTCATAGCTACGATGGTACAAAATGTCTCCTAACAAGACATGTTTTGCCACTTTCTATTTGAATGATCATTTCATGGCATGCGTCAATCCAAGTGGGAGGTTACCTAGCTTGAGGTAATCTCGTATGGGTGTATACCAATCCTGCTGATCAGAAACCTCGATAGTATGAACAACCAATCCCTCTTGAAGTTCATCCCTAGCAAAAGTTGAGCGGGAAAGAACTTGTAAGAATAGCGTTGTGTTGCTATTAAGGGGAGTAGGGGAGAACAAGGACCCCCAGTTGGCGTGATTCAGACAATCATGGATTCGAGAGAACTTGTCCGGGGACGGTTCAATCTGGATCAGGTGGATTCCTGGCGTTAAGTCAGAGCTTGCACGCTCCATCACGGATTGCGATAGTGTTTTGACTTGAATGGTTGTCATATCACCAGAAATGTCTTGCGGGATTAGTGACCCCAAGGAGGCCATAGTGTCCACAAAATGATTCGATGACCGAGGGAGTGCCTCGATGTCGTACCATTCAAGATTTGCCAAGAATTTGTCCACAAGGGCTTTGTAGGCCTGCAGAACTGGGCATTTACATTGGAATACCCCTTTGACTTGGTTGACAATTAACAGCGAATCACCAAAGATGTTCAATCATTTGATGTTCATGGTGATTGTTGTCCGAAGACCTATGAGCAAGGCTTCGTATTCGGCATTGTTGTTGGTGCATGGGAAATCTAATTTAAATGATAGAGGCATTGGAGCCCCTTGCAGTGTGAAGAATACAATTCCCGTGCCACCCCCTTGCTCACATTTAGAACCATCAAAAAATAGGGTTATGTCGGCCGTGACTCGGGCTCATCAGAATCTGGTGATTCTGAGACATGGAAGACCCCATCATCGGGTAGTTCTATGGTCAAAGGCTGATCGTCTTCGAGAGGAGCCTCTGCTAGTTGATCGGCGATGACTTGACCTTTGATGGATTTTTGTCCAATGAACTCGATGTCAAACTCCATCAACAACATGATCCATTTCACCGTGTGGCTACTATGATAAGTACGACTCATCATGTACCGCAATGGATTCTCCTTAGACACAACATACGTCATGTTGCTCAGCATGTAATGGCATAGCTTTTTGGTAGCAAACACCACTGCCAAGCAGAGCTTCTCAACGTATGCATAGTTAAGTTCATAACTGACCAGGGTGCGGCTAAGATAGTAAGTAGCCTGTTCTTTGTGTAGTTCATTTTTTTGGGCTAGCATGGCACCCGAGTGCCACCTCGATAGCTGAGATATATAAGTAGAATGGAACTCCTGGTCTACGTGGTGCCAATACTAGTGGCGAAGCCAAGTATTGTTTAATATCATCGAAGGCTGATTGGCACTCGTCATCCCAGTGAAATGCTACCCCCTTGTGCAATAATTTATTCATGGGTCGGCACTTGTCAGATAGCTGCGCTATGAAGCGCTTGATTGACGTGACCTTTCCTTGTAGGAAGCATTTCAAGGATTGCCTTGACTTTGTTTGGGTCCACCTCGATGCCTCACTTTGAGACTATGAAACCCAAGAGTTTTCTAGATGTGATGCCAAATACGCACTTCTTGGGATTCAGTCCGACTTTATGTTCCATGAGGCGATCGAGGATCTTGCTTAAGTCATCGAGATGATCTGGGCGCAAAAGAGATTTGGCCAACAAATCATCCATGTAATCTTCCAAAGTTTTATGCATGTGATCATGGAAGATGTATGTCATGGCACGTTGGTAGGTGGCGCCAGCATTTTTAAGGCCAAAGGGCATGACCTTATAACAAAATGTCCCCCAAGGCATTGTGAATGCCATTTTTAGTTGGTCCTCGGGATTGATACGAATCTGATTGTATCCCGAGAAACCATCCATGAGGGAAAGCATTTCATGGCCTGTTGTAGCGTCTACCAATGCGTCGATGCTAGGCAAGGGGAAATCATCCTTAGGACTCGCTTTGTTTAGATCTCAAAAATCAGTGCATATGCGAATCCTCCCATCAAGATTTTTGATGGGCACCATGTTGGACAACCATGGTGGGTAATCCACGCAGATGACAAACTGTGCATCCAACAACTTTTGTAATTCATCTTTGACCATTAAGGCCACTGTTGGGTGCATCTTACATAGTTTTTGCTTAACTGGCTTGACTGTCGGATCAAGCGTTAGATTATGCATGACTAGCTATGGATCTAGCCCCGGCATGTCTTTGTAGGACCATGCAAAAACCTCCTTCTTCTCTTTGAGAAGGGCAATGTAGTCGGCTTGCTCTTCGGGGGATAGGCTTACCCCCAACTTGATGATCTATGGATTCATTGGATCAGAGCCGATGTCTACATCAGTCGTCTCCTCGACTGACATGTGGGACCCGTCCTCCAACTGGTGTGGAGTTGGGATCAAGTGGATATCATTTGTTGAATTTAGATCTACGTTAGGAACTTCGGGTTCCTCTTCAGCATGGAAGATATCCTGAGTTGGTCCTGGGGTGAAATGAAGCATCTCACCACAAGGCCAGTACTCTGATGGGGATGGTGGTGAATTGACGTGATCCCAGTCTATGGCATCTATGTCTAGATATAATGACTTTGCTGGATCGGTTGGATTGTGGATGGGGGCGGTTAAGTCAATGGAGATCATGTTGATGAAATGATTTTGGTCTCCATTACCATGGGTGTGGTGACTCGGACATCCTTGATGATTTTTGTGCTTCGGATCGAGCTCTGGAGGTATTGGCATGAATGGATCGGCCCTATGTGTGGAGAGGAGGACAAGGTCTACCCTCGACACTGATATCGCTATAGGGTCTCTGGGTGGAAGGTGCTCTCTATATGCCCAAAGTGGCGGATGCAACACTTGGTCCAATTGTGTTGGGTTTAGGTGCCACCTATGCCTTGGCCCTATGTTTAGTTGTTCAAACATGTCATCAATATCCAGGGGGTATTGTTGCTGCATCTACCGCATGTGATTGAGATATGCCATCTCAGTTTCATCTTCATAATCACTGTCGGAGATCCAAAGGCCTTCGTTGGTTCCAACAACTATTTGCGACATGTGAGGCTCATCCTGCTCGAGCAAATTGATCTGGCCCCATCGGGGTTGTTCCGCTCTCTATGGGGGGACCTGATTTTCTTGAGGTGGCACTTGCTCGATTGGAGCATCCAAAGGGAACATTGCCAAGAGGCTTTCTTGATAATCATCCATGGGGGTCACTTGTGAGTGATTGCTATCCGATTCGAAGGGGTCCCATGGTGCTACCTCATATTCTGACTCATCTTCTGAAGATCCTTCCTGACCTTGTCTATATCCCCCTTGTAGGTGAGCTCTCGAGCTTTCTCCTTTCTCGATCAAAGGGAAGGGGTTGCGAAGGTCAACAAGGTTGGTTGTCGACAATGGGAGATAATCCCCCAATGTATATGTTGTGTTAGGATTGGCATATGGATCTAATGCCAACCCATCCTTGTTGCCTATCCCTAGGCCTTGCATGTTCTCTACCAAGATGTCCAGGGGCAGGGGGTGGTTGAACCCTACTCTTGACTTGTCGTATGGCATCTGATATCTTGGTTGGCAAAGAATGTGCACTCCTTGCTCATATCTGCCCAACCCATATCCATGCCAATTGCATTGGCCAAGATATCTCAAAGTAAAATCTGGGTTGGACAAATAGTTGACATCTTCAACAAAAGGCTCTTCATCTTCTTCTTCTTGCATGTAAGGTTCAATGCCATTATCAAGGCCCCCATACACAAAGTTTGTCTGATTCGGTGGGTAGCCTAGAGGAACAATAGTACCGATGGGGAGGCGAGGTCTCCCCATGTCCTGCATGGACTCCAGTGCGGGTGTTGCTACAATATTTTACACTAGATACTCCCCCAGGCCTGTATTGGCCATTTCAATGATGATTGTTGGCGATTGAGGGGGAGGGAACGAAAGTTCTTCCTGAGTCCACTCCATGTCGGGTGAACTAGGAGCCTCGACTTCCATTCTGCTAGGCATCTCCTCAGTAGAGATGGTTGAGACTGATGGTGGTGCCTCTTCCAGGGGTTTCTTCCCTTTGTCCTTCGATGTGGCCATCGTAGGTGGCATCGTTGGTGAAGGACCAGATGATGAAGATGGACCCGGCTAGGGATTTGATGGACTTGTCAATGGGGATGCCTGCAGAATCGGACCCTATTTAGATGGATTCAATTGAAAATCCAAATGCATTGATGGAAGGGTCGATTGCGGCATTAGCTGCATCATATTGCAATACTTGAAGGGCTCCAAGTCTGTCGGGACTACATGCACTTGCCCTTCAAATGTATACTTTAAGCACTGATGAGCTATCGAAGGGACACACTTCATGTCCCTGATCCATGGCCGACCCAACAAGATGTTATAGGCCATCTCACCCTCCAAGATGTGGCACAATGTAGGTATAGTCTTTTGTCCCACTTGGATGGGTAGGACAATTGTGCCAACTGTCGAGCATATTGCATCATTGAATGCTCACAATGTATAGGTGGAGGCCACTATGTGAGATGCGGGCAACTTTAGGTGCTTCAAGGCCGCTGTTGTAATGATATTACTGGATGAGCCAGTGTCCACCAATACCCTCTTGTACGAAATCTCGTTGACCCACGCGATGACGTGCAGGGGTGGATCCACCATGTCACCAGCCACTGATTTCAATTCGTCCTCTCGAAAGGTGATGACTGGCTCGGTGCATCGTTTGACATGTCCCACGAAGTTGTTGAAGGAGTTTGCTTCATGGGGCTGCAACTCGATGGCTTTTAGTATCTCCATTAGAGCCTCCCGATGGGGCGATGATTGTTGTATGAGCTCGTAGATGGAGAGCCTAGCCGATGTGGTCCTCAAACTCTGGGTGAGTTTGGTTCGAATCGTGGCCACTGGTCTAGGTGGAGTAGGTTGCGTAAGGTGTTGTTGTGGTTGTGACATTGTTGGCACCTCTCCTGTAGCTACCGCAGGGGCAGCTGTGCTCGGGTACCTCTTGTTTCGAGTCACTATACTGATCATCCCTACATACCCCTGCATGGGGCAGTTCTGTGTTACCTCATTGACTTGTAGGGTCTTTGCCTGTGCATCATGGGCAGGCAAGGGGTCCTTAAAGACCTCCATTTGTTGGTTGCTTGGTGCCACGGGATTATCCACCGCTAATGTCTTGTTATCTATTAGGTCTTGCACCAAGCCTTTAAACTTCCAACATGCATTAAGGTCATGTCCCTTCCGTCTGTGGAACCTACAGTACAAGTCTTCCCTATAGCCCTTAGGTTTTGGTGCATTGGGGTCTATGGGTTGACTCTCGGGCAGGTTGATCAAGTTTGCCACTGACAAGCGGTCAAACAAGGAGTCTCTGGACTCTATGTAAGGTGTGAATTGTCGCCTAGGGTGACGCTATTGATTTTGTTCTTGCCTCTGATTTTCTCTGTCATAACTATTAAGAGGCACCGCTTGATAGTTAGCCTTTTGGGGCTGTGTTGCTTGTGCAGGCTTAGGGACGTTTATAGCAACCTGATTGACCGCAACGGGTTTCTATTGCATGGTCCCTATTTTGGTGTTCTTAGACCATTCTTTCTTCTTTGGCTTGGCTATCTCGCCATCCTAAATCTTGATCTCCTCAATGATTCTAGCTTGCGCTAGAGCTTCCTCTAAAGTGGCATATTGTTGCAGCTGCAATAGCATGGAGATCGATCTCAAACAGCTCTTTGAGAACATTTGGGTGAGGTCGGACATAGGAGGGAGGTAGGGCAGCTTTGAAAGCAAAGTCCTCCATCGGTTCCCATAGGCCGCCATGGTTTCTTCCTCATACTGCTTGAGGCTGGCTAGGTCGCTTAGTGATGCCTTCTTCTTGGTGTTGAAGGTGAAGCGTTCGAGGAACGCATCCACTAGCTGATCTAAGTTACTGATGTTGTGCTTTGGCAATTGAGTGAACCAATCCGAGGTAGGGCCTGTGAACGTGGTTATAAATGTTCTTAGCAACAAAGCATCATTGTCTTGAATGCCAAAGCATTGGCTCAAGAATCTAGTCACATGCTCTTGGGCATCCTCCTCACCTCTAAAGATTGCCAACTGGGGCAGCTTAAAGTGTTCAGGGTAAGGGGGTGCTGGCACTGAAGGATGCACTGGGTGACTACGGAGTTGGCATAAAGTGGGATTTTGGGGCCCAGAAGTCTTGGTCTCCATAGACTCTAAGTGCTCTAGCAGTGCTTTATATGCATCGAAAGATTTGATCTCTTCCTCCTTGGTTAGTTCCCGTTGTGGGTTGTGGGAAACTTGAGGCCTATGGAGGGGTGGCCGGATAGCACCCCTCTGCCTTGGTAGGGCATTTCGACCTGCTCTTCTTCTTGCTCATACTCCTCATAGGCTTCTTGAGGAGTTTTTGGGTGAGACCTATAACCATGGGTGGGTCCCCATGGAGGGTGCCCATCATTGTTCCTGGGAGTGGCCTCCCGCTCAGGTCTAGGAGGTCTCGGAGGCAACACTTGGTAAGGTCATGGGGACCTGTCTTGCACCAAGGGGTTGTGCCTCTCATATAGTTCTGCTCTTTGGGTGTGAGGGGTTGGAACCCTCTCAGGCACAGTGTTATGGAGCAGCTCATCTGTTTGACGTCGAATGCGCTCTTTG
This sequence comes from Wollemia nobilis, assembly GCA_028583015.1. NCBI lineage: Eukaryota > Viridiplantae > Streptophyta > Pinopsida > Araucariales > Araucariaceae > Wollemia > Wollemia nobilis. The sequence goes on from JAQPPZ010000866.1 coordinate 3,072,759, forward strand.
CTAAGGTGATATAGGTGCTCCAACTGTTGTTGGTCTTGCTCAAGCTGCATGATTTGCGCTTGGTGGGTGGCATGTTTGGCAAATGCCAAGTCAATTTGTTCCACTGTCTTAGGTCTAGGGGGCCTAGATGCCTCTCCTACATGTTTATCTCGGTCATGATGATCCGAGATCTCTATAGGTCACTTTCCTCTATCGAGGTTGGCGGCATTCACCCGAGGTTTTGGCCTCAGTAGGTGATTCTGGTAGATAGTAGGTGCGGAGGCGCATTGCTCCCATGCTATGTATTGCTCTTGAGGAATGTGATAGTCTTCCTCATGCTCCCTTTCATATATGTGAAAGGGGCGGGCAGAGTTGGCTCACCTCGTCTGAAGAGCCTTGTGCTCTGGATTTGGCTTATTATTCCTAACAGTGATGGGGGGTAAAGGAGGGATGACATAATCATGTGGCCTCTCCTCATGGACCCTATGCTATTCTAGCACTTCATTGCATGGTGGCCACTCATACCGAGCATCTAAGGGAGCCTTCCCATTTATATTGAGTGCCACATGTAGGGACTCCTCCTGAAAGGGTCTATGTTGGATGGGAGTGCCCCTCGAAGGGGTGCCTCTATAGTCCCATTATGAAATGGCACGATGTGGACTATCTTGTGGGTCGGGCCGCCAAGGTGGTATGACCAAGTCCTTGGGGCTATAGCGGAGGTGACTTGTGCCCCCTTGTACACTCTCCGCAGCTCCTGCCCATGATTGGGCTTGGCTACGGGTGTACACCATGGTGGTGTCTCTCTACAATCTACGTAGGGTTTTATCTTTTTTTTTTATTTTTATGCTACACTAAACAGAAAATATCACACACACACAAAGCAATGATTATCTCATTTAAAGATTAAAGGTGTGCCCTAAACCTGGTTTAGTGTGTTTTGATTTTTGTTTTGACAGTTTTGTAAAGAACATTTTGTAGCAAATGCAATATGATGGCTCTTATGACTCCCAAAAATGGTCACCCCTTCGATATACCATTGCCAGGACGTTATACCAAACCTCTCTATATACCCGCCCTTACGTGAGGGAAACTATTGGTACGTGAGAGCAGAATGGTACATGGAACATAGGCGGTACGGAAGGGGGATCACCCTATTTTTGACACCTACCATAGAAGACTTATCCTCATGCATTGGGAATCACCCCAGCTACACTTGGTCAGCTTTCATCAGGATTTACGTCTAGCAATAGTAGCGATCGGGGTTATGGATGCAAAAATTCAAGCCAAGGTGGTGATGAAATCCACCGTTGGTCTTGATCAAGGGCTGGGGTTTTACGACCAGCTCCTTGGTGTTTAAATTGCCATGTGATGTGTGGGGTTCTTTTTATTTTGCATAAAATAAAGCAAACATGCAGTAAAAACTTTCCCTAAGCAAGCAAATAACCAGAAAATAGAAAACAAAAAATAGAAAATGATAGAAGGTGTTTAGGACCTCTACCTCTTCTCTGCCCAAATAGGATGCCTCTGAGTTTCTATTCTAAAACTGCATAGAGAGCTATTCATCCCTGGGTGGGATGAATAATAGAGCTGTATTCATCATAGGGTGGGACGAATGCCCATTCGCCCCAGGGTGGCACGAATTTCAGCTCTGTACTCGTCACAAACTGGAACGAACAATAGTCCAGCGTTTGAAAACTTGGTACCTACAAGCAAAAACAAACAATTTTTGATCAGATTTCTGATCTCAAAAATAGAGGACAAGGTCCCACCATGATCGCCACTGAAAGCATGAGGATACGAAAACAAAAAGGAAATGCCAAGATGCGATGTAAACGAAACTAAACTTAACGCTAAATCCTACGAACTGAAATGCATGAAAGGAGAGAAACATAAACGCATTGAAACAAGGTATAAAAGTGAATATGGAGTACAACCCTTTTTATTAATATGCTTTAGAACCTAGTTACAATCCGTCTCCTCCCTTTTCAGGGGCTAGGAGCGTTAAATATGTTCTTGTCACATCAACAGATGGTATTCCTTCTTTCGCGTGCCCACATGTAGAATGGGCGGACCAAACATCGCTTTCGCTTGCGTTGATGAGTCTTGACTCCTTGCTGCTCCTCTAATGTCGAGATCCTATATTCAAGGAAACAGAAAATAGTCAGTAGCACCTGTAGATAAAATGAAACATGCAATCCCCAAGCCTACGATTAGTGCATGCAAAAAATAAATAAAACGATAACTAAATAGCATCAGAATGATCTAAAAATTTAATAGAAGCATGAGGACATTACCAGGAGGGCACTACAAATGGAACAGTCAAAAAATTTGCCACGGATTTCTAATCGCTCCGGGGTGGGACGATTAGACCTGCAACAAAATGTCAGAAAGCACTGTCCCAAATGTCACATCCGGGAGGCTCCAAATCACCTGCAAAGTTGGGGGTTAGGTAAAATGGGGTATTTTGGAAAGACCCAGAAGGTCAGATTTTTCCAATTCGGCCTCTATCACCAGGAATTTGATGATGCTACCTGCATGTTAGCAAAAGTGGGAAATGACAAAAACATGATCAAAACAGCTCAAAATGATGTGAAATTTGAATGACAACCTATCTAAGCAACATAGAATCAGATGCAAAAATAATAGAAAGGAAATCTGCTACAGATTTCTAATCACTCTGGGGTGGGGCGATTAGGACTGCAATAGTGCGGGGGCGCCCGGGGCGGGACGCCCGCCGTTTGGGGCCCGATTTCGGCACCAATCCACTTGGGATGGGTCCAAAACCTCTTGTGGGGTGTTTTCGAAAAATTTGGTAGGATGTTATGGCCAAATGTCGGGTTTTGGTTCTGGATTTGTGCTTCCAATAATCACCCAATGACCTCCCTTCCAAAAGAGATCAAGGATGTGAAAGGCACAAATCAAAAGGTGTGAGGATGTAAAATGGTAGCACTTCATTGCTCAAAATTCTCCTTCTCTGTATCTTTTTGGGGTGAGAAGACTCACCATTTTATAGACCTGACGGTCTCTTTGGATGAGCATGCAGAGGCGCCACTTGGCAATCATGCCTTCCCGGGGGGAGAAGATTCCTCCCTGATTAGGGGCTCCATGACTGCCCCTGTAACCGCCTCTAGCGCTCAAAAATGCTCACTCACACTCCCATGCAATGAAGGAAGAGTTAAGTGGTGGATCTGAGCTGCCATTTGTCAAGATTTGACTTTTTGCCCATCAAACCTGCTATTCGCCCCACCCCGGAGCGAATACTGCTAATCGTCCCTGGGTGGAATGAATACCAGTTTGTAATCATCCTTGGGTGGAACGAGTAGAGAGTAGAGTGCCTGAAAGGTGCCAAATTGACCTCTGACCTTCCAAAACTATTGTGTGAGTGGTTAGGACCACTTTTTAACCTCTGGGGGCTGCCCTGGGGGCTGTGTGTGTCAATGCGATCAGTGTTTGCAGTCACATAATCGGATTGGTGTTGTTTTGGTGTCTACATTATTTATGACCCTCTTCTAAGTGGCGGATTCACATTTTTGTATTTCTTAGTTATATCCATGTCCTGATGCAATAACAATAGATGGGTTATTAGAAATGGAACTACTGTGGATTTATAAAATGATGCCTGGATTAGGGATAGCCTGTTGTCATCTCATAATGGCTCAATGCTCTTTTACCAATTACTAGAGAGTTGGGAAGGTTTAAGGTGGGGAAGTTCATAATGGAGTTTAATGACCATAAAATTTGGTATCAACTTCCATATACGATGGGAGATATGGACATATAGTAATATTGGAGTGTAATCACCAACAAGCTCTGATTTCAAGTCTTAATATTGGAGGAGGTTGAAGATAGATTAATCTGGGTCAGGGATATTGAAGGATATTATTCAGTTAAGATAACTTATGCCCTGTTGGACACAGAGTTTGAAAACCCCTTTTTGGTTGGAAAAATATGGTTAAAATTCTTAAAACCTAATATTAATGTATTCTTTTAGTTTGCAATGCAAAATAAAATTCTATCCATCGAAAATCTACTCAAAAGAGGCTTTAATATTGTGAACAAATGCTTTTTGTGTGAAGCAGACTCGAAGTCTACTAATCACTTGCTTCTTTGGTGCTCTGTCTTTCAGGAGGTATGTTCATTAATTTTTTGTAAGATTGGGGTTTAGTGGGTGCTACCAAGTTCTTTGGTTGATTGCATTCAGTAATGGACCTCTCTGTTTGCCTCTCCCCATCTTAAGTGTTTGCCAAAATTCTTACTTCCCCACATTCGTTGGGTATTTGGAAAGAACAAAATGTGAGGTCGTTTACAAGTTTTAAAAAAGATGCTTGTTGTGTTAGTTCGAGAATCCTATGGAGTGTGGTTGAAACATCTCTTCCATTTTTAGGATCCAGGAAACATTAGATATATTTTCTCTTTGAATGAAGCATGGTTGGAGGAAGATTTAGGATTTACATCTACTTCTTTGGGTCCTATTGCTCCTAATCCTAGGAGTACGATTAAATGGTCCCCCCTCCAATTGGTTGGTTCAAATTGAACTTTGACGGTGCCTCTAAAGGTAATATTGGCATCGTCAAATCTGGTGGTGTTATTAGAGACAGTAAGAGAGAGTTGGTAGTGGCTTATGCAAAAAATTATTATCCCAAACCTCTTAGTGCACAAAAGCTAGAGCCGTATTCTAAGGTATTTTATTGTTGATGGACTTGGGGATCCTAAATGTAGTTATTGAAGGTGATTAAATGAATGTGATTAACATGCTCAATGGTACTTTTCATCCCATTTGGAAGGAAAATTTGATGGAAAATTTGAAAACTAGTATTCAACATCTTAGCCAAGTCTTAGTAACTCATGCACTGAAGGAAGGTAATTTTGTTGCTGACTTTATGGTAAATATTGGTACGATTCATCTAGGATTTTCTATCTGGAAAAAATATTTCCTAGAGGACCTATTACATCATATTAATGAAGAGAAATACTTATGACTGTCATAGGGTTGGTTAATTTTTGAAAGTGATACTCCTGAGCAATGATCTTTTTGAGTGCATGGAGCTCATTGGGTTCTAGGAATTTTTTGCTTTCCAATGTACCTTGTTTTTAGACCGCATCAGCTGTGTGGTTTCAATCTACCTTTAATATCCCAAATTCAACTTATTTGTGTATCTTGAGGAGATTAGGTGGGATATTTATTGCCTTTCGTAAGTTTCAATTCCTTTTTATATGATTCCCTCATTGTCTACTGATCTAACCTTTATTTGGAGAAGTAGACTAAGTTATTTTGTGGGATTTTGTCCTCTTTTCTTGGAAGACTTTATTAGTGATATAAGTTATCTTTAATTTATTGGCAGCCTGAGGGAGAGATGGATCTATAGTATTTCTTTTTCAAAGAGGGTGATCCGTTCAAATCAGTTGGACTAGATTTTTTTATTTTTTTGGTCTTCTATATTCATGAGATTGACCAATGGATGAACAAGAAGCAAGGTATGGTTTTGTTATCCCTATTGGGTATCTATGGTCAATATGGGAAAACAAAGGTTGTTTGGATTACAACTTGTGGTGATTGGATTAATTCAGTTTCAATTGATGTTTGGTCCTAAGATTTGGTGTTGCAACTTTTTTTATGAGTGGGTTTTCTTGTCCGCCCTTATATTCAGTCTCGATGCATCAAAATGTATAGCCTATAAATATCTGATTATGGTGAAGGGGATCTCCTTGTTGTTGAGTGTAGGCTTGATGATTTATGTCTGGTTGCTCATGGATAAAGCCAAGACTTCAAGTTCCAAATATTGCCCTACTAAGATTCGCTTGGAACCTACCTCACTATCGATTTATGAGGAGGTTAAATTAATTTTATTGAATATGAGGCTTTTGAATTGTATTCAAAAATTTCATGGCCATAATTTAATCCTTTTGAAATGGATAGCCCACACTTGGAACGATGTATGGGTGAGAGTGGGTAATTGGTCATTTAAATTTTCAATCGAGTTTATCAGTAGGACTACTGGTCTTCCTTTGGATGGGATCTGTCATAATAGAGAGAAGCACTCTCTACTTAAGGAAATAAGTTTTTTTTTGGATGTGGATGAATTTATCCCAAGAATTCAAAATGGGTTTAGTGCAAAGGCTCTTTCCCCTCCCTATGACAAAGTGTATAAGTGATTACGGATTATTTCACTCTTGATTCTATGTATGATGTGATTTGGAGCTTCCATGATATGTTTCTAAATCACCTTAGGAGGTAAGTCTGGATGAATATTCCATTATTTTTATTCTAGTCTATGAAGAATTCCATGATGGATGTTCAAGGTGGTAGAGGCCTAAATCCAATCCATAAAGATCTAGCGCTCTTGGTTTTTAAGTAATTTGTTACCAAACATAGTCTGGTTATGAAATATATTCTAAGATTGATTGAAGGTCAACCTATTTCGAAGCCCAGTTCAGTGAAGAAAGAGTCTAGAGGTTCAAGCAATTACAGTGAGGATTTGTATTCCTTTTTCTTGGGCTTTAGCGATGATAAAATTTCCAAGAAAATTCAAGTTTTAGCTAGAGGAGTAAGAGGGAAGGTGTCTCATTACAAAGGCTCGAGAAATGACTTTCTGGAGCTTTCTCTCAAGGATACTTGAAAGCACGAGGATACGAAAACAAAAAGGAAAAGCTCCGAGTACGATGCAAAACGGAACTAAAATCAACGCTAAGTCCTACGAATTGAAAATGCATGTGATAAGGAAAGAATGAACGAATTGAAACCCAAATGAAAAGCCAATGCGAAAAACAACCCTTTATTTTATTGATACGTTTCAGAATTTGGTTACAATTCACCTCCTCCCTTTTTAGGGGCGAGGAGCGTTAAGTTTATTTCTTGGTTACATCCATGGGTAGCCATCCTTCTTTCGCTTGCCCACATGTAAAGTGGGCGGACAAAACGTCGCCACGCTTGTGTTGATGAGTCTTGGCTCTTTGTTGCTCCTCTAACATCTAGACCCTACTTTCAAAGAAGCAAAAGACATTCAGTAGCACCTGTGGATGGGATGAAACATGCAATCCCCAAGCCTACAATTAGCGCATGCAAAGAATAAATAAAATGATAACCAACATATATCCAAATGATCTAAAAATTTGACAGGAGCATCAAGACCTCACAAAGGAAATACTGCAAATGGAACAGTCGAGAAATTCCTCATAGATTTGAATTTGCTCTGGGGTGGGACGAATAGACCTACAACAAAATGCCAGATAGCATTGCTCAAAATGTCACAACTAGACAGCTCCGAATCTCCTGCAAAAGTGGGGGTTAGCTAATTGGGGATATTTTGAGACGACCCAGATGGTCAGATTTACCCAATTTGGCCTCTATCACCAGGAATTTGATGATGCCACTTGCATGTTAGTAAAAGCGAGAAATGATAGAAACATGATAAAAATTGCTCAAAACGATGTGAAATTTTAATGACGAACTATCTAAGCAGCATAGAATCAGATGTAAAAGTAACAGAAAGAAAATCTACCATAGATTCCTAATCGTTTCGGATTGGGACGATTAGACCTGCAGCAGTGCGGGGGGCGCTCGGGGGCAGGACGCCCGTCGTGTGGGGCCTGATTTTGGCACCAATCCACTTGGGATGGGCCCAAAATATCTTATGGGGTATTGTCAAAAAATTGGATGGGATATTGTGGCCAAATTTCAGGTTTTGGTTCCGGATTTGTGCTTCCAATAACCACCCTATGACCTCCTTTCCAAAAGAGATCAAGGATGCAAAAGGCACAACTCGAAAGGGTGTGAGGTATGAAAGTAAAATGATAGCACTTCGTTGCTCCAAAATGCTCCTTCTCTATATATTTTGGGGTGAGAAGACTCACCATTTTATAGACCTGATGGTCTCTTTGGATGAGCATGCAGGGGCGCCACTTGGCAATCATGCCTCTCCAGGGGAGGGAATATTCCTCCCTGATTAGGGGCTTCATGACTGCCCTTGTAACTGCCTCTAACGCTCGAAAACGCTCACTCATGCTCCCATGCGATGAAGGAAGGATTAAGTTGCGGATATGAGCTGCCATTTGTCAAAATTTGACTTTTTTCCAATCAAACCTGCAATTCGCCCCACCCTGGGATGAATTCTGATATTCGTCCTTGGGTGGAACGAACACCAGTTTGTATTCGTCCTAGGGTGGGACGAGTAGAGAGCAAAGTGCCAAAAAGGTGTCAAATTGACCTCTGACCTTCCAAACTGCTTTTGGAAGTGGCTAGGACCACTGTTTAACCTTTGGGGGCTGCCCTTGGGGTTGTGTGTGTCTATGCGATCAGTGTCTGCAGTCACATAATCGGATTGGTGCTATTTTGGTGTCTATAGATGCCCCTTTTTTGGGATGCGTTGTGCAAGGCGCAGTGCTGAGCAAAAATAGATAACCAAAGCACTAATGATTAGGGTTTCTTAGTAACCTAACCAAATTTTGATGCCCCAAGTATGAAAAGGGCATGCATTCTTGGATCCTTGCTTATGACGAGCGAAGGAAATTTAATTCAAGTGTTAACCTTTTTCGGTGAGGTGTTACTTGAGCTTGGACATTGATCAGTCATGAATAGGCAAAGGGCACAACCTTTTATCTGTGAGAACCTTGAGTTCATGATTCATGAATGCCAAGTGATTGATTAGCTTGTGATTATTGCTTGTTTACTGCCCCAAGCAGGAGCGTAATTGTCTTTGTCAATGATCCTTTGAATGCATTCCATTTCCATGATTGGGTGTGTATTTGTTGATTGGTGACTAAGTGTGACTACCCCCTCAAGCGATGAATCGATGAGGGAATGACCTGCATGAGAAAAGCGACGAGTCGCTTGAACCAAGATGACTTAATCAAGGGTGCCTTCAGATGCTTATCATTGAACTTGTGTGCAGTTTCTCGACATTTAGACCTATTTTGGTGGTTGTAACCCTTTTGGTGACGCTTTTTTGGGGCTAGAATTGGCAAAAATTTGTCTTCCCGTAGAGCGGTCTGGCCATGGTGGCCTTCTTAGGGAGTAGGGTAGTGATAATTTGTAACTCCAACATTGGTTTTGGATGCCAAGAATGTGTAGACACAAAAACAACACCAATCCGATTATGTGACTGCAAACACTGATCGCTTTGACACACATAGCCCCTAGGGCAGCCCTCAGAGGTTAAACAGTGGTCCTAACCACTTTTGTAGCAATTTTGGAAGGTCAAAAGGCAGTTTGGCACATTCAGGAACTTTGCTCAGTATTTGTCCCTCCCAGGGACAAATTCTAACTGGGATCCGTCTCACTCAGGGACGAATTCTAAATTCATCTTTGGTCAAGATGAATTCCAGGTTTAATGGACAAAAAGAAGAATGGCGCCAAGTGGCAGTTGAAGACTATCAATTTATGACTCCTGCCTTGCATGCACGTGTAGGTGGGTAGATTAGCCGTTAGAGGACTGTCACAAGGGTAGTCATGGAAGCCCAAGTCAGGGAGGAGTCTCCTCCCTCTTGGGAAGGCATGGCCGCCACATGGCACCCCTGCATGCCCCTCCAAAGAGACCCCCTGGGTCTATAAAATGGTGAAATTTCTCACCCAAAAGGAAGAGAAGTTGGAGGCATTTTCAAGCAACAAAGTGCTGCAAAATTGAACACCACATTGCACCTTTTTTTGATTCACCTCTTCCACATCCTTGATATCTTTTGCAAGAGAGGTTATTGGGTGGCTTTTGGAAGTGTGGATCCAGACCTAAACCCAAAATTTGACCACATTGATCCACCAATTTTCCGACAACCCATTCCAAGAAATTTTGGGCCCATCCCAAGTGGATTGGTGCCAAAATCAAGTCCCAACGGTGGGCGGCCCGCTCGGGTGCCCCACACTTTTTTTAGTTTCATTTTAATCTATTATGTTATCACTTGTTTATCTTCCATTACATGTTATGCTATTTAGGTAGTTTATGATTTCGATTCCATAAGATTTTGATTAAATATTATCATGCTTTGTCGATTTTGTGGCCCTCACTAACTTGCAGGTAACGACGTCAAATTCCTGTGGATGGAGGCCAAATTGGGAAAATCCGACCATCTGGGTCGTCCCAAAATGCCCCCAATTAGCTAACCCCCATGCTTGCAGGTATTTTGGAGATCCCGAGATGCGACATTTGGGCAGCATCACCTCAGCATTTTATCATAGTCGAATTCGTCCTACCCGGGGACGAATTACAGTAGAATTCATCCTGCCCAGGGATGAATTTTAGTTGAATGTGAATTGGCCAACTGTTTCGATGGCAGTGGCCCTCTGGTAATATTTTTTGGTCTCTGTCAAATTTATAAGTTATTTGGAGTCATTTTATTTATCGATTTAGCTAATCTTTTACATGCATCTTTCATTAATTTTAGAGAACTAACGTTTCATATTTGCAGCAGGTGCTACTAACGCCTTTGTTGTTTCTTTGATCGCAGGAGAAGTAGCAAGAACCAAGGATTCATCAATGCAAGTGACAACAACACTTTGGCCCACCCATTTCAAATGTGGGCACGCGAAAGGAGGAATACTAAGTCACGATTGTAACCAAAATTCATTTAACGCTCCTAGCCCCTGAAAAGGGAGGAGGCGTCCTTGTAACCGAGATTAAGAGAGTTAAATAAAAGGGCTGTGCTTTTTCTTCTTTCTTGTATCTCATTTCAATGCGTCTCTTTCATTTCATGTATTTCACATTTTAGGACTTAAGCTTTAATTTTGGGTTTTGAATGCATCGCAATAGTTTTTCTTTTCAAATATTTCGGAATCTCGTGCTTTCAAAATGTCAGGCGCAAAGGCACCTTCGTTCGAAAATGGTATTGCTATTTTTGGTTGGGTTTTGACCCGTTTGGGGATGAAATTCTCAAAAATTCGTCTTCCCGTGGGGCGGTCCGGCTATGAGAGCCTTCTTAGGGAATAGGATAGTGAGGATTTGTGACCCCGACATCTATTTTGCATGCCTAGAATGTCAAGTGCAAAAGCACTCTTATCGGACACTTTTAGGGCTTGTTTTTGGTGCATTTTGTGCAGTTTTTGTTGTTTTTGAAATTTTTGCTTTGTATTCATCGTGGGGTGGGACGAATTCCTATTTAGTATTCATCATAGGGAGGGACGAGTGCTAACCAGAGTGCTCATCCTAGGGGTGCACGCTGAGAATGTGCGATTGGTGGGGCTGCTATGGAGGCGAGATGAGGAGCTGGAGGAGGCTCTACAAGAGAGGGATCTCTTACGGGATCAGCTAGCAGAGTAGGAGAGCGCGTGGGCTGCGCACCATCGATAGGAGGGGGATACTGACACTACATAGGAGAGGGACCTCCTACGGATGCAAATGGCATAGCGTGACGATGTAGTAGCGATGTACCATCGACGGGAGGTGGAGTGGTGTCGGCACCAGATGGATTTGGAGGGAGAGATCATCCACCTCGAGGGGTAGGTACCTGAGCCCTCTGGAGGTGGCTCTTCACGTCGGACGAGGGGCAGTGATACTGAGCAGTCAGCATCATCTCGTCACAGGAGATTGGATGAGGGAGGGGGTAGTAGGCGTGATGCGGGGGCTAGCAACAGCCACCTTGAGGGGTCCCATAGGACCCACACCACGGGGGGTAGTTCTCGTCGCATCGATCCTGCGTGATCATGGTGGCCGATGCCTTAGGCTTTAGGGATTTTTGAGTTTGTGGATTTTGTCGCGGGGTCATAGGACCGGTTTATTGTAGCCTGTGGGCATTTTTGATGATATATATACAGATGACTTTATTTTATTTGTGCACATGTCATGATTTGATGTTATGTATGATGATTGATGAATATGGATGTATGCATGTTAAGTTATATTGATGGATGCATATGTTTTGATGAAATGCAAATGTTTTATATGATATGCAAATGGAATGGATGAATTGAATGTGTAAAAATTTATTTATTTATTTATTTATTTTTTACGGTCGCATAATAGACTGTTTAGAATTTATGGCTTTTTGGGCTGGGTGATTGCTGTGTGACCGGACTTTCTTCATGTATACAGGCTATTTTTGTATTTTCTGATGGCAAGATGAGAATGAAAGACAGTAAGTTGGTTTAGACTGTAGGTAGGGTTTTTCGAGACTCAGATGTTTTAACTATCTAGCCAAGATTGTACTTTGATCTTACGAGACTTTTTAACAAGGTATGAATTGGACTTGTTTTTGACCAAGTTATTTCACATCCCTGTGTGTGCAATTGAGTTCATTTATGTGGTGTTTGTCAGGATACCACCGAGTGCAGGATAGGCTATCAACCAAACCTATACTGAGGATCACCTGATTAGCTCCACTAACTCCTTTGTTGTATTTAGTCAGATTAATATGCAATGCTATCGTAGGATACCATAAGCTAGCTCATCCACATGCAAACATTGATTTGCACACAAGTTAATGTGATAGATATATCATCATGCGGGAGGTTTACCACCAGTGATTGATAGGCTGTCCACCAAAACCAGTACTGAGGTTTGCCTCATGACCTGTCGAAATGCTGAGAGTTCTAGGGATTCAAGTTCGACTCCCTTCTTTTCTTCAATTGTATTGGGATACTTGCTCTTTTGGAGTGATAATAATCACTGTTTATTTTTGTTTTTCTTTTGAGCAAGGGATTTGAATATGGAGTGATGAGAATCACTATTTTATGTGCTTTTCTTTGATGTATGCACTTTGGTTGAGATGTCAAAATTTGGAGTTTTGACTTTTGCAAATTTTTATGATGTTTGCAACTTTTTGAGAACTTGGGATTTTTGGGGAATTGGGTAGGGAAGATGCTTGTCCTTTTGCCAAATCTCAGCATTCTTGGGGTCATTCGCATAGGGGGATGAGCAAGATAACCGTTTCACTTATGGTGACCTGGATTGCTTTGTAGGTTTCATCTTTCGTTCACACAACTTGGGAATTCTTATGTGTTTCAATTTGTGTTGGGATGCTACGTACCAAGGTGTGATCCAAGTAGAACTCTACCTTTGTAAAATTTGTCTGACTTGGTACAGTACGTGGCTAGAAAGCTAATGACGACTGAAGGACGAAAACTCCTGATACATTAGAAGATGACTGACTATGATGTGGGAAAATAACGTGAGTGGCAATTATTTTTGATGGATCATTTACAAAATTGGAGAAATGTGGAACAAGATGGATTGGCGGAGTAATTACAGTCTATGGTGCCTTTGACCTGTATGACCACAAATATGCAATGTATGGATGTGATGCCTAATGCAACTATATATTATTGTGTTTTTGAGGAAAAAGTTTTTTTTTTTGGGTATGGAGGTGAGATGCAAAAAGAGCTCTTTATTGTTGTGATGGTTTTGAGCATGCATGGAAATGAGATGCAAATTTTTGTTATTTTTGATGATTTTATTGTTTTTGAATTTTCTTATTTTTGACCAAGCGATTGTGGGAATCCTTGGAGCTTTTGGTTTGACCAAAGGGGTAATGGGCACCTTTGGGGCCTTTTGTTGGGTTTGACCAAGCGATTATGGGAATCCTTGGGGCTTTTTGATTGGGCTGCGGCTCCTCTAGATATGGAATGGCCGCAAATGACTGATGTTCAAGGGTTCTAGTTCCTTGATTCCATCAAGAGAGGCTAGCCGGTATGTTCCAGGTCCTATTTTACTATCAATTACATAGGGACCTAACCAGTTTGCCATGAACTTGTCCCTTAGATGGGACGACAAACTAGAGTTCTGCTGGTTTTCTTTCAAAACCAAGTCACCAACCTGAAAGTCCCTCAGGTGAACTTTCATGTTGTATGCTTTCTTAAGTCGCTCTTGATAGATACGTAAATGCTCGAGAGCATTAACACGTCGTTCATCAAGCAACGTAAGCTGGTCTAACCGGGCCTATCGTGCAGTGTCATCATCGATGAACTCTTGCATTGATATGCGCAGGGAAGGAATTTCCAACTCGAGAGGCATGACTACCTCGGAGCCATACACGAGCGAAAACGGAGTTGCCCTAGTGGGCATCCGAATGCTAGTGCGATAAGCCCATAGGGCAAGTGGGATCTGAACGTGCCAATCCTTATGACTATCTATGACTATCTTTTTGAGGATGGCAACTAGCATTTTGTTTGATGCCTCTGCTTGCCCATTTGCCTATGGATAATAGGGTGTCAAAAAACTGTGCTGAATTTTGTACTTTGTGGTCAAAGCACGCACGTATTTGTTCTTGAATGACGTCCCATTATCCGAGATTATCTTGGATGGAATACCAAAATGACATATGATGTTATGTAAAATGAACTCCACAATGCGGGGTCCTATCGTAGAGGTTAGCGGAACCGCTTCCACCCACTTGGTGAAATACTCTGTGGCCGTTATGATAAATGTGTGATGGCCTGATGATAGGGGAGATCTTTTCGATTAGATCTAAGCCCCACTACAAAAATGGCCAAGCCGATTGGATCGGCTGCAAGGCCTGGGAAGGTACGTGTGTCAAATTAGCATGATGTTGACATTTCATGCACTTCCTCACATATGCACAACAATCTCGCTCTAAAGATGGCCAATAATAGCCCATGCAGAGAATGCGCTTTGCGATGGCCATACCACTGAAGTGGCCACCGCACGTACCATCGTGCGCTTGGGCGATTGCCCAAGTGGACTCCTGTTGGTCCAAGCAACGAAGGAGGATTCCTTCATAGCTACGATGGTACAAAATGTCTCCTAACAAGACATACTTAGCCACTTTTTGCTTGAATGCTCATTTTGTGGCATGCGTCAATCCAAGTGGGAGGTTACCTAACTTGAGGTAGTCCCTTATGGGTGAATACCAATCCTGTTGATCAGAAGCCTCGATGGTATGAACAACCAATCCCTCTTGAAGTTCATCCCTAGCAAACGTTGAGCGGGAAAGAACTTGTAAGAATAGCATTGTGTTGCTATTAAAGGGAGTAGGGGAGAATAAGGACCCCTAGTTGGCGTGATTCAGATGATCGTGGATTCGAGAGAACATGTCCGAGGACGGTTCAATCTGGATCAAGTGGATTCCTGGCATCAAGTCAGAGCTTGCACGCTCCATCGCAGATTGTGATAGTGTTTTGACTTGAATGGTTGTCATATCACCAGAAATGTCTTGTGGGATTAGTGACCCCAAGGAGGCCATAGTGTTCGCAAAATGATTCGATGATCGAGGGAGTGCCTCGATGTCGTACCATTCAAGCTTTGCCAAGAATTTGTCCACAAGGGCTTTGTAGGCCTGCAGAACTGGGCATTTACATTGGAATACCCCTTTGACTTGGTTGACAATTAACAACGAATCACTAAAGATGTTCAATCATTTGATGTTCATGGTGATTGTTGTCTGAAGACCTATGAGCAAGGCTTCATATTCGGCATTGTTGTTGGTGCATGGGAAGTTTAATTTAAATGACAGAGGCATTGGAGCCCCTTGTGGTGTAAAGAATATGATTCCCATGCCACCACCTTGCTCACATTTAGAACCATCAAAAAATAGGGTTATGTCGGCCTGTGACTCAGGCTCATCATAATCTGGTGATTCTGAGACATGGAAGACCCCATCATCGGGTAGTTCTATGACCAGAGGCTGATCGTCTTCGAGAGGAGCCTCCGCTAGTTGATCGGCTATGACCTGACCTTTTATGGATTTTTGTCCAATAAACTCGATGTCAAATTCTGTCAACAACATGATCCATTTTGCCGTGCGGCTACTATGATAAGTATGACTCATCATGTACCACAATGGATTCTCCTTAGACACAACATACGTCTTGTTGCTTAGCATGTAATGGCGCAACTTTTTGGTAGCAAACACCACTGCCAAGTAGAGCTTCTCAACGTATGCATAGTTAAGTTCATAACTGACCAGGGTGCGACTAAGGTAGTAAGTAGCCTGTTCTTTATGAAGTTCATTCTTCTGGGCTAACATGGCACCCAGTGCCACCTCAGTAGCTGAGATGTATAAGTAGAATGACACTCCTGGTCTAGGTGGTGCCAATACTAGCGGTGAAGCCAAGTATTGTTTAATGTCATCGAAGGCTAACTAGCACTCGTCATCCCAGTGAAATGCTACTCCCTTGTGCAATAATTTGTTCATGGGTCGACACTTGTCAGATAGCTGCGCTATGAAGCGCTTGATTGACGCGACCTTTCCCTGTAGGCTTTTGAGCTGCTTGATGGTAGTTGGGGGAAGCATTTCAAGGATTGCCTTGACTTTGTTTGGATCCACCTCGATGCCTCATTTTGAGACTATGAAACCCAAGAGTTTTCTAGATGTGATGCCAAATATGCACTTCTTGGGATTCAGTCTGACTTTATGCTCCATGAGGCGATCGAGGATCTTGCTTAAGTCATCGAGATGATCCGGGCGCAAAAGAGATTTGGCCAACAAATCATCCATGTAATCTTCCAAAGTCTTGTGCATGTAATCATGGAAGATGTACGTCATGGCACGTTGGTAGGTTGCGCCAGCATTTTTAAGGCCAAAAGGCATGACCTTATAACAAAATGTCCCCCAAGGCATTGTGAACACCGTTTTTAGTTGGTCCTCGGGATTGATACAAATCTGATTGTATCCTGAGAAACCATCCATGAGGGATAGCATTTCGTGACCTGTTGTAGCATCTACCAATGCGTCGATGCTCGACAAGGGAAAATCATCCTTAGGACTCGCTTTGTTTAGATCTCAAAAATTAGTGCATATGCGAATCCTCCCATCAGGATTTTTGACGGGCACCATGTTGGACAACCATGGTGGATAATCCATGCAGATGACAAACTGTGCATCCAATAGCTTTTGCAATTCATCTTTGACCATTAAGGCCACTATTGGGTGCATCTTACGTAGTTTTTGCTTAACTGGCTTGACTATCGGATCAAGCGTTAGGTTATGCGTGACTAGCTGCGGGTCTAGTCTCGACATGTCTTTGTATGACCATGCAAAAACCTCCTTCTTCTCTTTGAGAAGGGCAATGTAGTCGGCTTGCTCTTCGGGGGATAGACTTACCCCTAGCTTGATGACCTGTGGATTCACTGGGTCCGAGCCGATGTCTACGTCAGTCGTCTCCTCGACTGACATGTGGGATCCATCCTCCAACTGGTGTGGAGTTGGGATCAAATGGATATCATTTGCTGGGTTTAAATCATCGTTAGGAACGTCGGGTCCCTCTCTAGCATGGAAGATATCCTGAGTTGGTCCGGGGGTAAAATGAAGCATTTCACCGAAAGGCCAGTACTCGGATGGGGATGGTGGTGAATTGATGCGATCCCAGTCTATGGCATCTATGTCTAGATACAATGACTGTGCTGGATCGGTCGGGTTGTGGATGGGGGTGGTTAAGTCAATGGAGATCATGTTGATGAAATGATTTTGGTCTCCATTACCATGGGTGTGATGACTCAGACTTTTTGGATGCTCTCTGTGCTCCGGGTCTGGCTCTAGAGGTATGGGCACGAATGGATCGACCCTATGTGTGGATAGGAGGATAGGGTCTACCCTCGGCACTGATATCATTCTAGGGTCTCTGGGTGGAAGATGTTCTTCATAGATCTGAAGTGGCAGATTCAACACTTGGTCCCATCGCACTGGGTCTACGTACCACTCATGCCCTGGCACTATGTTTAATTGTTTGAATATGTCGTTAATCTCCAAGGGGTATGGTCACTATATTTTTCGCATGTGATTAAGATACGCCATCTTAGTTTCATCTTCGTAATCACTATCGGAGATCCAAAGGCCTTCGTTGGCTCCAAAAACTGCTTGCGGCATTAGGGGCTCATCTTGCTCGAGCAAATTGATCTGGCCCCATTGTGGTTGTTTCGCTCTCTACGGTGGGGCCTGATTTTCTTGACGTGGCACTTGCTCGATTGGAGCATCCAAAGGGAACATGGTCAAGAGGCTTTCTTGATAATCATCCATGGGAACCACTTGAGAGTGATTACTATCTGATTCGAAGGGATCCCATGGTGCTACCTCATATTCTGACTCGTCCTTTGAAGATCCTTCCTGACATTGTCCAGACCCTCCTTGAAAATGAGCTCTCGAGCTTTCTCCCCTCTCGAGCGAAGGGAAGGGATTGTGAGGGTCAACAAGGTTGATTTCCATTAATGGGAGATAATCCCTCAATATATATGTCGTGTTAGGGTTGGCATATGGATCTGATGCCAATCCCCCCTTGTTGCCTATCCCTAGGCCTTGCATGTTCTCCACCAAGATGTCCAAGGGCACCTACCTAACCCATATCCATGCCAATTGCATTGGCCAAGGTATCTCAAAGCAAAGTCTGGGTTAGACAAATAGTTGACATTTTCAGCAAAAGGCTCTTCATCTTCATCCTCTTGCGTGCATGGTGCAACGCCATGATCAAGGCCCCCATACACAAAGTTTGTCTGGTTTGGCGGGTGGCCCAGGGGAACAATAGTGTCGATGGGGAGGCAAGGTCTCCCCATGTCCTGCATGGACTCCAGTGTAGGTGTTGCTACAATATTCCACACCAGATACTCCCCTAGGCCCGTATTGGCCATTTCAATGGTGATTGTTGGTGGTTGAGGGGGAGGGAATGGGAGTTCTCCCTGAGTCCACTCCATGTCGGGTGAACTAGGAGTTTCAACTTCCATTCGGCTAGGCATCTCCTCAGTAGAGATAGTTGATACTGATGGCGGTGTCTCTTGAGGTTGTGCCTCTTCTAGAGGTTTCTTCCCTTTGTCCTTCTATTTGGCCCCCATAGGTGGTATCATTGGTGGAGGGCCGGATGATGAAGATGGACCCGACTGGGGTTTTGAAGAACTTGCTAATGGGGATGCCTACGGAATCGGACCCTATTTAGATGGATTCAATTGGAAATCCAAATGCGTTGATGGCAGGGTCGATTGCGGCATCAGCTGCACCGCATTACAATACTTGAAGGGTTCTAAGTCCATCGAGACTACATGCACCTCCCCTTCAAATGTATACTTTAAGCACTGGTGAGCTATCGAAGGGACACACTTCATGTCCCTGATCCATGGTCGGCCCAGCAAGATGTTGTAGGCCATCTCACCTTCCAAGATGTGGCACAATGTGGGTATAGTCTTTTGTCCCACCTGGATGGGTAGGACAATTGTGCCAACTGTCGAGCATATTGCATCATTGAATGCTCGCAGAGTGTAAGTGGAAGCTGTGATGTGAGATGCTGGCAACTTTAGATGTTTTAATGCCACTGTTGTGATGATATTACTAGATGAGCCAGTGTCTACCAACACCCTCTTATACGGAATCCCATTGACCCATGCGATAACGTGCAGGGGTGGATCCGCCATGTCATCAACCACTGATTTCACTTCATCTTCTCGAAATGTGATGACTGGCTCAATGCATCATTTGACGTGTCCCATGAAGTTGTTGAAAGAATTTGTTTCGTGGGGCTGCAACTCGATGGCTTTCAATATCTCCATTAGAGCCTCCCGATGGGGCGTTGATTGTTGTATGAGCTCGTATATGGAGAGCCTAGCCGAGGTGGTCCTCAAACTCTAAGTGAGCTTGGTCTGAAGTGTGGCCACTGGTCTAGGTGGAGGAGGTTGTGCAAGGTGCTATTGTGGTT
Organism: Wollemia nobilis; assembly: GCA_028583015.1. Classification (NCBI taxonomy): domain Eukaryota; kingdom Viridiplantae; phylum Streptophyta; class Pinopsida; order Araucariales; family Araucariaceae; genus Wollemia; species Wollemia nobilis. The sequence continues at coordinate 3,092,290 of JAQPPZ010000866.1, forward strand.
GTGACGTTGTTGGCACCTCCCCTGCAGCTACCGTAGGAGCATTTGTACTCGGGTACCTCCTATTCTAAGTCACTATACTGATCATCCCTACATACCCCTGCATGGGGCAATTCTATGTGACCTCATTAACTTGTAGGGTCTTTGCCTACGGAGCATGAGCAGGCAAGGGGTCTTTAAAGACCTCCATCTATTGATTGCTTGGTGCCACGGGATTATCCATTGCTAGTGTCTTGTTATCAATTAGGTCTTGTACCAAGCCCTTAAACTTCCAGCAGGCATTTAGGTCATGTCCCTGCTGCCTGTGGAACCTACAGTACAAGTCCTCCCTATACCCCTTAGGCTTGGGAGCATTGGGGTCTATGGTTTGAATCTCTGGCAGGTTGATCAAATTTACCGCTAACAAGCGGTCAAACAGGGAGTCCCTGGACTCTGTGTAGGGTGTGTATTGTCGCCTAGGGCGACGCTGCTGACTCTATTCTTGCCTCTAATTTTCTCTATCATAGTTGCTAGGAGGCACCGCCTGATAGTTAGCCTTTTGAGGTTGTGTTGCTTGTGCAGGCTTAGGGACATTGATAGCAACTTGATTGACCACAACGGGTTTCTGTTGCGTGGTCCCTGTTTTAGTGTTCTTAGTCCACTCTTTTTTCTTAGGTTTGGCTATCTCACCGTCCTGTATCTTGATCTCTTCAATGATCCTAGCTTGTGCCAGAGCTTCTTCTAAGGTGGCATATTGTTGCAGTTGCAATAGCATAGAGATCGATCTCAAACAGCTCTTTGAGAACATTTGAGTGAGGTCGAACATAGGGGGAAGGTAGGGCAGCTTTGAAAGCAAAGTCCTCCATCGATTCCCATAGGCCGCCATGGTTTCTTCCTCATACTGCTTGAGGCTAGCTAAGTCACTTAGTGATGCCTTCTTCTTGGTGTTGAAGGTGAAGCATTCGAGGAATGCATCCACTAACTGATCCAAGTTGTTAATGTTGTGCTTTGGTAATTGAGTAAACCAATCCGAGGCAGGGCCCACGAATGTGGTTATAAATGTTCTTAGTAACAAAGCATCATTGTCCTGAATGCCGAAGCATTGGCTCAGGAATCTTGTCACATGCTCCTGAGCATCCTCCTCACCTCTAAAGGTTGCCAACTGAGGCAACTTAAAGTGTTTAGGGTAAGGGGGTGCTGGCACTGACGGATGCATAGGATGACTGCGGAGCTGGCGTAAAGTGGGCTTTTGGGGCCCAAAAGTTTTGGTTTCCATAGACTCCAGATGCTCTAGCAGTGCTTTATATGCATCTGAGGATTTGATCTCTTCCTCTTTAGTTTGCTCCCATTGTGGGTTGTGGGAGACTTGAGGCCTATAGGGGGTGGCCGGATAGCAACCCCTCCGCCTTGGTAGGGCATTTTGGCCCGCTCTTCTTCTTGCTCATACTCCTCGTAGGCTTCCTGAGGAGTCTTCGAATGAGACCTATGACCCTGGGTGGGTCCCCATGGAGGGTACCCATCGTTGTTCCAGGGAGTGGCCTCCCGCTCAGGTCTAGGAGGTCTCGAAGGCAGCACTTGGTAAGGTCACGGAGACCTATCCCGCACCAAGGGGTTGCGCCTCTCACATGGTTCCGCTCTTTGGGTGCGAGGGGTTGGAACCCTCTCAGGCACCGGGTTATGGAGCAACTCATCTGTTTGGCACCGAATGTGCTCTTTGCTAAGGCGATATAGATGCTCTAGCTGCTGTTGGTCTTGCTCAAGCCGCGTGATCTACGCTTGGTGGGCGGCATGTCTGGCGACTGCCAGGTCAATTTGTTTCACCATCTTGAGCCTGGGAGGCCTGGATGCCTCTCCTATGCACTTACCTCGGTCGTGATGATCCGAGATCTCAATAGGTTGCTTCCCTCTATCGAGGTTGGTGGCATTTACCTATGGCTCTGGCCTCGGTAGGTGATCATGGTATATAGCGGGTGTGGAGACGCATGGCTCCCACACTGTATATTGCTCTTGAGGAAGGTAATGGTCTTCCTCGTGCTCCCTTTCATATGTGTGAAAGGGGCGGGCAGAGTTGGCTCGCCCTGTTTGGAGAGCCTTGCGCTCTGGGTTTTGTCTATTGGTTCTAACAGTGAGAAGGGGTAAAGGAGGGATGCCATAATCATGCGGCCTCTCCTTATGGACCCTACGCTGCTCTAGCACTTCATCGCATGGTGGCCGCTCATATCGAGCTTCTGAGGAAGCCTTCTTGTCTATGTTGAGCGCCACGTGTAAAGACTCCTCCTGAAAGGGGGTATGACGAATGGGCGTGTCCCTCAAAGGGGTGCCTCTATAGTCCCATTCCAAAATGGAATGATGCAGACTCTCTAGTGGGTCAGGCCACCAAGGCGGGATGACCAAGTCCTTGGGGCTATAGCGGAGGCGACTTGTGCCCCCTTGTACACTCTCCGTAGCTTCCACCCTTGATTGGGCTTGGCTACGGGTGTACACCATGGTGGCGCTTTTCTACAAGCAATGTAGGTTTTTATCTCGTCTTATGATTTTTGTGCTACACTAAATAGAAAAGAGCACACACACACAAGAGCAATGATTATCTCGTTTAAATATTAAAAGTGTGTCCTAGACCTGGTTTAGTGTGTTTTGGTTTTTTTTTTTTTTGAAGGTTTTTGTAAAGAACGTTTAAATGCGGTATGATGGTTCTTATGACTCCCAAAAATGGTCACCCCTTCGATATACCATTGCCAGGCCGATATACCAACCTCTCTATATACCCACCCTTACGTGAGGGAAACTATAGGTACGTGAGAGCAGATGGTACGTGGAACGTAAGCGGTACGGAAGGGGAATCACCCTGTTTATGACACCTACCATAGAAGACTTATCCTCATGTGCTGGGAATCACCCCAGCTACACTCGGTCAGCTTTCATCAGGATTTACGTCTAGCAACAATAGCGATCGGGGTAATGGATGCAAAAAAAAACTCAAGCCAAGGTGGTGATGAAATCCACCGTTGGTCTTGATCAAGGGCTGGGGTTTTACGACCAGCTCCTTGGTGTTTAATTTACCACATGATGTGTGGGGTTATTTTTATTTTGCAAAAAGGAAACAAGCAAGCAGTAAAAGAAAACTTTCCCTAAGCAAGCAAGTAACCCAAAAAGACAGAAAACTAAAAACAGAAAGTGACAGGAAAAGTTTAGAATCCCTACCTCTTCTCTGCCCAAATCTGCTAGCTCTGAGTTTCTACCCTGAAACTGCATAGAGAGCTATTCATCTCAGGGTGAGATGAATAACAGAACTAAATTCATCACAGGGTGGGGTGCATTCCCATTCGTCCCTGGGTGAGATGAATTCCAGCTCTGTATTCGCCATAGACTGGAACGAACAACAGTCCCGCGTTAAAAAAAAAATGATACCTGCAAGCAAGAGGTAAATTTTGATCAGATTTTTGATCCAAAAAAAAAATAGAGGACAAGGTCCCACCGTGATCACCACTGAAAGCACGAGGATACGAAAACAAAAAAGGAAAAGCTTCGAGTACGATGCAAAACGGAACTAAACTCAACGCTAAGTCCTACGAATTGAAAATGCATGCAATAAGGAAAGCATGAACGAATTGAAACCCAAATGAAAATCCAATGTGGATAATAGCCCTTTCTTTTATTGATACATTTTGGAATTCGGTTACAATTCGCCTCCTCCCTTTTTAGGGGCGAGGAGCGTTAAGTTTGTTTCTTGGTTACATCCATGGGTAGCCATCCTTCTTCCGCGTGCCCACATGTAAAGTGGGTGGACCAAACATCACCACCACTTGCATTGATGAGTCTTGGCTCTTCGCTGCTCCTCTAACATCTAGACCCTACGTTCAAAGAAACAAAAGACAATCAGTAGCACCTACGGATGGGATGAAACATGCAATCCCCAAGCCTACGATTAGCGCATGCAAAGAATAAATAAAATGATAACCAACATATATCCAAATGATCTAAAAATTTGACAGGGGCATCAAGACCTCACAAAGGAAACACTACAAATGGAACAGTCGAGAAATTCCTCACAGATTTGAATTCACTTCGGGGTGGGACGAATAGACCTGCAACAAAATGCCAGATAGCATCGCTCAAAATGTCACATCTGGACAGCTCCAAATATCCTAAAAAAGTGGGGGTTAGCTAATTGGGGGTATTTTGGGATGACCCAGATGGTCAGATTTCCCCAATTCGGCCTCTATCACCGAGAATTTGATGATGCCACCTGCATGTTAGTAAAAGCGAGAAATGATAGAAACATGATAAAAATTGCTCAAAACGATGTGAAATTTTAATGACAAACTATCTAAGCAGCATAGAATCAGATGCAAAAGTAACAGAAAGGAAATCTACCATAGATTCCTAATCATTTCGGAGCGGGACGATTAGACCTGCAAGGAGTGCGAGGGGCACCCGGGGCAGGACGCCCATCGTTTGGGGCCCGATTTCGGCACCAATCCACTTGGGATGGGTCCAAAATATCTTGTGGGGTATTTTCGACAAATTGGATGGGATATTGTGGCCAAATTTCAGGTTTTGGTTTCGGATTTGTGCTTCCAATAACCACCCTATGACCTCCTTTCCAAAAGAGATCAAGGATGTGAAAGGCACAACTCGAAAGGGTGTGGGTGTGAAAGTAAAATGACAGCACTTCATTGCTCCAAAATGCTCCTTCTCTGTATATTTTGGGGTGAGAAGACTCACCATTTTATAGACCTGATGGTCTCTTTGGATGAGCATGCAGAGGCGCCACTTGGCAATCATGCCTCTCCAGGGGAGGGAAGATTCCTCCCTGATTAGGGGCTTCATGACTGCCCTTGTAACTGCCTCTAACGCTTGAAAATGCTCACTCATGCTCCCATGCGATGAAGGAAGGATTAAGTGGCGGATCTGAGCTGCCATTTGTCAAAATTTGACTTTTTTCCAGTCAAACCTGCAATTCGCCCCACCCTAGGATGAATGTTGATATTCGTCCCTAGGTGGAATGAACACCAGTTTGTATTCATCCCAGGGTGGGACGAGTAGAGAGCAAAGTGCCAAAAAGGTGTCAAATTGACCTCTGACCTTCCAAACTACTTTTGGAAGTGGCTAGGACCACTGTTTAACCTCTGGGGGCTGCCCTTGGGGTTGTGTGTGTCGATGCGATCAGTGTTTGCAGTCACATAATCGGATTGGTGTTTTTTTGGTGTCTACGATACTCAAACTGGCACAAGAATGGGTGGTGAGACATTGTCTTTTAGCATTGATGGAAGAGGTGTTACAAGGAATTCCAAATGTCTTCTAGGAAATAAAATCATTGAGGATGATGTTGTCCCCATTTATCTTCATTTCAATTCTGATCTTCTACCTAGATATATTCAAAAAAATAAATAGATTAAACTCATTTTAGTTATTTAAGTTATCTAACCCTAATTCTAGTGATTGAGGGTCACCTTTACATTCAAAAATGGGTGCTCATTTATTACTAACTAAAATATTATAATAAAATAAAAATAATTAATACATGAGGTCCTAATATTTTCTCTCTTCATAGAATAAGCTTTTTCTTCAAAGCTAAAAACAAGGAAACTATTGTGAGAGTTGGTGTAGTGGCTCCCATGTGGTAATCTTAGGTTGTATTCCTTAATATTGTATCAAAATATTTGTAATGGTTTGTTTGCATAGTTGTCATGATTGTTGATTGAAAATATATTTTGGTTGTAGAATGATTGGGCCTTCATAATACTCTTATTGTTATTTGATCCACTAAAATTGCATGGAAGATACAAGATGGGAGTTGGTGTTGGTTGCCATTTGGTCCACTATGTTTGATGCTCTAATATAAAACATCATTAGGCTCCAAGAACTTGGTGATAATTTACTCTAACTATTCATCTAGAGGTGGTATGCCAAGCTTATATTCATTTGGGTTCCTTACAGCTTGAAAACCTCCTTCAAAAAATTACTAGTGACTATAGGGTCATAGTAACAAGCTATAAATAATGGAATTGGAGGGAGAAAAAAAAATATAACCAATGACTATTTTGGTAATGATGGAAGCTAGGTAAGGATGTGAAAGAGTATAAATATGGGTATACCTTGAGAGATGGTCCATAACAACCAAAATAACTTACTTGTCTATTATCTTAGGTAGTCTCCCAATGCAATCCATGAAAATGCCAATCTATATTTTTGCTAGAGTTAGTAATGGCTAGAGTCTTCCTAGAGTTGGAAGTGTCTCCTCTTTGTGATGCTGACAAATATCACATCATTGAAAAACCCATTTAGTCAATTCTGCTTTCAATAATTCTTGGATCAACTTTACTATTTCTATTTTTTGTGTAGAAGAATATCAATAAGAATAGATATTGGATGATAGATTCCCTTGAATGGGTACTATGGTATGATCAATTTTCTATGAATCCTCAAACACCTAGGTAAATGTATTAAGGAATATTTGCAATTTTGTGGATGGATCAGTTTTATCAACTTCTACATACTATATTCTAAAAAATTGAGGTATGATTGCCTGAGTATCCTTTTTGTGTAATCTTTCCATTCAATGAGAATTGATGACTCATATCAGTCTAGCTATCAACACCTTGAGAGTGTATTGTTTATCCTTTATTATGAATTGCATTCATATTTCTGAAACATTCCATAGGATATGACCCAATATGCATAACCATTGAGCACCTAGGACCATGTCACACCCTTCTAATGGAAGCACATACATATCAGGTTTTATATTATAGGCTCTTACACTAAAATTGATATTGTAATATTTGTGTTTGTAGTAAAGAGTACCTCCATTGGCTATCATGGCTTCAAATATATTACATAAGTGTAGTCATAGTTTATCATGTGGGACGATAACCTAAGTCTCTTTATGCTTTCATGCAAGTTGGTCTACCTTCATGTACATGTATATGTTTATGTTCATGCGGTGTTTAGTGAGTAAATTAGAAAATACCTATGTTTTTTTTAACTAATGAATATGAAATATAATTTGCAAATGCAATAATACAAAATAAACCAAACAATGGTATCTAACTAGCGTGATTTTCAATTTTCAATGATTTACAACAAAATAAAGCTTTATTTTTCCAAGATAAATAAAGGATAACACAACATACAAGATTAGCCTAAAATGAACCTATATGACTTGCAATTCCTTGCCTAAGTACTTTGAAATAAAATATTTATTTCAAAGTACTTTGATTGAGGGGAAGGGAACGAAATTTCTTCCTGAGTCCACTCCATGTTAGGTGAACTAGGAGCCTCGACTTCCATTCTACTATGCATCTCCTCAGTAGATATGGTTGAGACTGATGGCGGTGCCTCTTCCAAGGGTTTCTTCCCTTTGTCCTTTGGTGTGGCCACCGTAGATAGCATCATTGGTGAAAGACCAGATGATGAAGATGGACCCGTTAGGGGATTTGATGGACTTGTCAACGGGGATGCCTACAGAATCAAACCCTGTTTATATGGATTCAACTAAAAATCCAAATTCATTTGATGGAAGGGTCGATTGCGGCATTAGCTACACCATATTGCAATACTTGAAGAGCTCCAAGTCCACCAGGACTACATGCACTTGCCCTTCAAATGTATACTTTAAGCACTTATGAGCTATCGAAGGGACACACTTCATGTCCCTGATCCATGGCTAGCCCAGCAAAGTTTTATAAGCCATCTCACCCTCCAAGATGTGGCACAATGTAGGAATAGTCTTTTGTCCCACTTGGATGGGTAGGACAATTGTGCCAAATGTCGAACATATCGCATCATTGAATGCTCATAGAGTGTAGGTGGAGGCCACGATGTGAGATGCTGGCAACTTTAGGTGTTTCAATGTCGCTGTTGTAATGATATTACTGGACGATCTAGTGTCCACCAATACCCTCTTATACGGAATCTCGTTGACCCACGCAATAACGTGCAGGGGTGGATCTACCATGTCACTAGTCATCGATTTTAGCTCATCCTCTCTAAAGGTGATGACTAGCTCGGTGCATCTTTTGACATGTCCCACAAAGTTGTTAATGGAGTTTGCTTCGTGGGGCTACAACTCGATGGCTTTTAGTATCTCCATTAGAGCCTCCAGATGGGGCGATGATTGTTGTATGAGCTCATAGATGGAGAGCCTAACCGATGTGGTCCTCAAACTATGGGTGAGTTTGGTTTGAATCGTGGCCACTGGTCTAGGCAGAGCAGGTTGTGTAAGGTGCTATTACGGTTGTGACATTGTTGACACCTCTCTTGTAGCTACCACGGGGGCAGCTGTGCTTGGGTACCTCTTGTTTCGAGTCACTATACCGATCATCCCTACATACCCCTGCATTGGACAGTTCTTTATTACCTCATTGACTTATAGGGTCTTTGCCTACACATCATGGGTAGGCAAGGGGTCCTTAAAGACCTCAATTTGTTGGTTTCTTGGTGCCACGAGATTATCCACCGCTAATGTCTTGTTATCTATTAGGTCTTGCACCAAGCCTTTAAACTTCAAACATGCATTAAGGTCATGTCCCTTCTATATGTGGAACCTACAGTACAAGAATTCCTTGTATCCCTTAGGTTTTGGCACATTGGGGTCTATGGGTTGACTCTCGAGAAGGTTGATCAAGTTTGCCACTGACAAGAGGTCAAACAGGAAGTCTCTGGACTCTGTGTAAGGTGTGAATTATTGCCTAGGGTGACGTTGTTGATTTTGTTCTTGCCTCTGATTTTCTTTGTCATAATTGTTAAGAGGCACCACCTGATAGTTAGCCTTTTGGGGTTGTGTTTCTTGTGCAGGCTTAGGGACTTTTATAGCAACCTGATTGACCGTAGTGGGTTTTTGTTGCATGGTCCTTGTTTTGGTGTTCTTAGACCATTCTTTCTTCTTTGGCTTGGCTATATCACCATCCTGAATCTTGATATCCTCAATTATCCTGGATCCTCTAAAGTGGCATATTACTACAGCTATAATAGCATGAAGATAGATCTTAAACAACTCTTTGAGAACATTTGGGTGAGGTCAGACATAGGAGGGAGGTAGGGCAGCTTTGAAAGCAAATTCGTCCGCCAGTTCCCATAGGCCGCCATGGTTTCTTCCTCATACTTCCTGAGGCTGGCTAGATTTCTTAGTGATGCCTTATGCAGTCCCACAATGATCACCACTGAAAGCGCGAGGATACAAAAACAAAAATGAAATGCCAAGATGCAATGTAAACGAAACTAAACTTAACGCTAAATCCTACGAACTGAAATGCATGAAAGGAGAGAAACATAAACGCATTGAAACAAGGTATAAAAGTGAATATGGAGTACAACCCTTTTTATTAATATGCTTTAGAACCCGATTACAATCCGTCTCCTCCCTTTTTAGGGGCTAGGAGCGTTAAATATGTCTTTGTCACATCAACATATGGTATTCCTTCTTCTGCGTGCCCACATGTAGAATGGGCGGACAAAACATCACCGTCGCTTGTGTTGATGAGTCTTGACTCATTGGTGATCCTCTAATTTTGATATCCTATGTTCAAGGAAATAGAAAACAATCAGTAGCACTTGTAGATAAAATGAAACATGCAATCCCCAAGCCTACGATTAGTGCATGCAAAAAACAAATAAAACGATAACTAAAGAACATCAGAATGATCTAAAAATTTAACAGAAGCATGAGGACATGACCAAGATGGCACTATAAATGGAATAGTCAAAAAATTTGCCACGGATTTCTAATCGCTCTAGGGTGGGACGATTAGACCTGCAACAAAACGTCAAAAAACATTGTCCCAAATGTCCCATTCGGGAGGCTCCAAATCACTTGTAAAGTTGGTTTTAGATAAAATGGGGTATTTTGGGATGACCCAGATGGTCGGATTTTTCCAATTTGGCATCTATATTTAGGAATTTGATGATGCTACCTACATTTTAGCGAAAGCAAGAAATAACAAAAACATGATCAAAATAGCTCAAAATGATGTGAAATTTCAATGACAAACTATCTAAGAAACATAGAATCAGATGTAGAAATAATAGAAAGAAAATATGTTACATATTTCTAATTCCTTTGGGGTGGGGCAATTAGGACTGCAACAGTATGGGGGGTGCTCGGGGGCAGGACACCCGTCGTTTGGGGCCTGGTTTTGGCACCAATCCACTTGGGATGGTTCCAAAACCTCTTGTGGGGTGTTTTTGATAAATTTGGTAGGATGTTATGGCTAAATTTTGGGTTTTGGTTTTGGATTTGCGCTTCCAATAATCACCCAATGAACTCCCTTCCAAAAGATATCAAGGATGTGAAAGGCATAAATCAAAATGTGTGAGGATGTAAAATGGCACCACTTCGTTGCTCAAAATGATCCTTCTTTGTATATCTTTGGGGTGAGAAGACTCACCATTATAGACCTGACGGTCTCCTTGGGTGAGCATGCAGAGGCGCCACTTGGCAATCATGCCCTCCCAAGGGGAATACGATTCATCCATTACTAGGGGCTCCATGTCTGCCCCTATAACTTCCTCTAGTGCTAAAAAATGCTCACTCACATTCCCATGCAATGAAGGAAGAGTTAAGTGGTGGATCTAAGCTGCCATTTGTCAAGATTTGACTTTTTTCCCGTCAAACCTACTATTTGCAATCGTCCCTCGATGGAACGAGTAGAGAGCTGAGTGCCTGAAAGGTGCCAAATTGACCTTTGACCTTCCAAAACTGCTGTGTGAGTGGTTAGGACCACTGTTTCACCTCTGGGGGGTACCCTAGGGGCTATGTATATCAATTCGATCAGTGCTTGTCATCACATAATCGGATTGGTGCTATTTTGGTGTCTACACCTACCTATGATAAATCTTTTTACTAATATTTTAGTCATGACAAATGCCAATTTCAAAGGGATTAGAATTGACCACCTGACCAAATTATTGAGTTGCTTAAACATATAGTCTTCAAGCTAATTCATGTTGATATAAATTTCAATATTGATCCAACCCTTTCTTTCCATACCCATTTTACTGGTTGTAATTTTGGAAATTTGTCAATGATAGATGGATATTGATCCCATGAATTTATCTAAAATCATGCCTTCTCCCCTCTACCCACTTTCCAAAAATAATACATTTTTTCACTACTTGAGATATTGTATTTAGTGCCTATCACACTAGGGAACAATTTCCATCTAAATATAAATGACTCATCTCATTTGGATTCACTTGTCCCAAATATTTACTAGTTAAAAATTTATTGAATAAAGAAGTTGGCTTGGAAATCCACCTCCAATAATTATCTTTAGATAAATTTTTACTATTTAGCTATGATCTCCTTAGGTGCAATCCTTCCTTTTCCTTGGGATGACTTAATTTATTCTAGACTAATAATTCCCATTTACTCTCTCATTTTCTCCTCCTTGTAGAATTATTTTGGTAATCTTGTCCAACTCTTTCCATATGGTATGTGGGTCAATAGTGATAGAGAATTTCTATATTTGCATGGCGTGAATGACTAACTATAAAAGAGTTAATCTACCCCCAAAGGTTAACCTTTTGTGAGAAAAATGACTGATTATCACTTTGATATAGTCCAAAAAATTCCTCCAGACAACTATATTTAGCTTTTTGAAATGCAAAGAGATCCTTAAATAGACCACTAGGAGAGAAGTTCTCATGAATCCCAAGATCTCTAAAATATTTTCCTAAAGACTTTAGTCAAGATTGAAGAAGACCACTTTGGATTTTTTATCATTTATGACTTGATTTGTGGCCCTAATATAAATGTTAAGAGTATATATGATAATTATTACATCTTTAGAGTTGGTCACACCCATCAATCCAGTGTTATCCATGAGCTGTAGGTGAATCAAAACCTCCTCACCCACCTTGATACCTATGAGAAAACCCTAATGCCTTCTCCTCAAGATGACTCTACCCAAGCCTTCAGGTAGTATGAGAAAGGAGAAGGAGAACACAAATCTCTTTAATGAAGTCCTTTGGTGGCTCCAAATGGTTGTAAGGTAAGACCATTAATTAACATTGAGTATGTCAAAGTAGATATGTAACTCATGACCCACTCTATCCAATCCTAAGAGAATCCAAAAGCTACCATCATCCTTGTCAAGAAGTTTTACTCCACCCTATCATAAGCCTTTGACATATCTAATTTTATGAACATTCCTCTATTGCTAAATTTTGCATTGAGTTGATTACCTCCTAAGCTAGAAACACACCATTCAAGATCTATTTTCACTTTAAAAATTCTCCTCATTTCAAGGAGATAATACTAGCTAGGAGAGATGTTAGTCACTCAACTATTACCTTCATGATTATTTTAAATGGTGTTACATAAGATAATAATTATATAGTCTAAAATATGTTCCCCCTCCTCTTTAAAAATTAAGGTAATAAAGGTCTAATTTAATGCTTGAAGCATTCTTTTATTACCCCTAAAATCCTCTATGACAACCATTACATCATCCTCCAAGCTGACCCAAAAGATGTAAAAAACTTGATTGGGAAGCCATATAGACCTAGCATTTTTTCCTTTTTCCAAAGGCTAACTCCTTTAGCTCCTATATATCAATGGTTTTAAGTAGGGATTGATTTTGTTCTTCATATATGATAAAGGGTATGGCAACAAGAACATATTTTTGAGCCTCTTCATATTTTTTTTAAAGCAAAAAATCCCTTACGAAAAGGCCTTGGTTTGAGAGACCACGAACAGGGGGTTCTACACTGTCAAAGTCACCTAGGAGTCACGCCCGACCCTAACCGCACCAAAATTATCAATTGGATTTTGGGTATCCAATTCAAATTTCTGGTAGGGTGGAGATTCGAATCTGGGACCTCCATTGGAGGATTGCCCTCTCCTCTCTAACTCACCTACAACACTTGGGTGTTTTAGCCTCTTCATCTTGCATCAAACCTTTTGTAAATAATTTAGAAAAATTATCCATTGAATGGGAGTGCATACCTAGTATTGCATCAAAGGATATTTCATCCTCATATTGGAGAGATACCATCTTGTTATTTTGCCTCATAGCACAAGTGGTCTGATGCAAAAATTTGGTGTTTTTATCCCCTTCTAGTAGCCAAGTGATTCTTGCTCTCTATTTCTAATAGATATCCTCTTGTTTGTCAATATTCTCTATCACTTTATGCAACTCATCATCCTTTTATTTAAGATACTCCATAATTGTTCCATCCCTAAAGATTTTTTGTACGTTATCCCATCTAACCACCAATGGAACTCTTTGGGCCTAGAAGTTCAACTTGTGAGAACTCCTCCATGATCTCAATTGATCCTTGAGATAGTGAATCTTCTTGTGGAAGCTAAATATTATTGTTCCATACTTTGAATGTACGTTTTCCCATAATTGTGGTATTTTCTTTTGAAATTTCTCCTTTTGTAACTAGATTTTTTCAATTCTGAACTTGTTTTGTGCTGCCACATCCTAATCCACCCTCCAACATAACAAGGAAGTGATTAGAGACTCGACCCTCTAAAATCTAAAATTTTAGATTCCATTTTATAAATTCTTCCTCTAAAACTAGAAATCCATCTAAATTTACCTTCATGGTATGTGGCTCCCTCCTCTTGTTAGTCCAAGTATAGTTGGTTCTAAGGCATTGAATATCCACCAAGTATGATGCATGAACCTAGGCAATCATGAGCCAATACCTTGAGCCCAAAACTGAAGTTCCCTCTTCTTGATCTCTAGATGATAGTTTAGCATTAAAATCCCTAACAAAAATCCAATATAATTCCTCCCACAAGTCTCTCATAGTATGCATTGCTCTCCATTGACGAATCTATCCATCTAGGTTTTGGACCCCATAGAAATTTATGATAAATACTTGCTCAACTATCATATTGCTCCTAAAATAGGATGTGAGGACACTCCAAATTATATGATCTATTTTTGTTCATTTAAGAGAGTTCTAAAATGTAACTATCCTCCTTGATGCCCCTTGGGTATCCACTTGCATATGATAACCACCCATTGAAAGTCTATTTACTATTTTGTATATGAGATCTAATGACATTTTGTATAAGCAAAAAAATTGTTTTATTTTTCTCTAAGATTATTCACATAGTATATTAATGGATTTTATTGTTTAACCCTCTAATATTCTATGATTTTATAATCATTGGTTACATTGCGCCTAATAATAGTCTATTGTCCTCATTGATCCCCCATTTACCAACTTGTCTCCTTGATAAGTTTTCAATTCCTTGTTTGCTTTTTTACCCACTCCTTGAGATTTTATGTTCTTTGATCTCTTTTCCACTTGGTTTATCCCCAAAGTTGACTTCTCTTTGTTATTTTATGCGATAACATTATGACATCCTTTACTATTAATTTCTCCTAGCTATGCACTATTAACGCTCCTGCCATCTTTGCCAATGGTAACTCACTATACTCTATCTATTTCTCTAGGATATGAGATGAAAGAGGGGCCTAAGAATGAGTTTTAATGCTTTTATTATTACCATCCACTCCTTCTATGAGTTGTTATTATTATTGATTCACCAATATCTTGAAGATTTCTTAACTATTTGAGGACTTCGGTTGGGTTTACTCCATGGCATGCTTTTTTTTCCTCATTTATTTGGGCTATCAAAACCATCTCCCTTTGATTCTCCTCCATGGGAAGTGTTGGCTATTCCTTTAGTGACTATAGGCTTACTATCCTTAGGAGGATCTGACATTACCAAAGGGGCCTCCATTTTCATGATCAAAGTGGAGAAATACTAGGCCAAGTGCCCATGTTTATGGAAAACTCTACACCTAAAGGGCAATGCCTCATAATATAGTTGCTGAAACAAATATAGTCCTACAAGTTTGAGTTCCATATTTTTTGGAATTGGATGACTAAAATTCATTTCAATGCATAATATATCATAGACAACTATGTTTCCTTTTTTTGTATCTCTAGAGATACCCAAATATATTCATAGGAGGTTACCTATGATTTCCAAGACCTGATCACTCCAAAAATCCATTGGGAGTGCATACAATTGAACCCAAATTAGGAAAACAATGGGTTCAGTTCAAAGATCAAATCCTACTCTCTAAGGTTGGACAAATAATATTGTCAAGCCATGGTTCATATTTTCTTATTTGAGTACCCTATTTTTATCATCTAGTGAGGAAAATATAACAATGAAATATCCATTACTAATAAACTAGAAGGAATACTCACCAAAAGACTCCCAATTCATTTGAACCCATGAAAACGTTCAAGGTAGGGTGAATACCCATGAATTTGTAAATCAAATCATTATTGAATTTATGTGGTTCTGTTTCTTCTACTATACTCTTCTCAATTATGATCTTTGGTCTTGATTCAAACTATGGAAATCATCAGTTGACTCTTTGAAGTGCCTCCTTGCTCATTGATCTTTTTCTTCTAGCCACAAAGAGCATTTTTAGTGCTAATTTTTGTGTTTATTTAGTCTTTTTTTTTAGGTTTCTCCTTCAAAAATATGTAAATGAACTTTATCTATGTTAGATAGGATTTGGAGGCACCCTCATTGGGATATCATAGGGAAGCATTCTCATTTAGGGTTTTTCTAGTTTTTTGTGCATTTTCCTACAAATTTTCCACTACCAATATAGAAAGTAGATGTTACACCATAAATAATTATCAAGGGACCCAAGAGACTAGTCATTCCAAACATAAGATAAGGAGGGTGATTTTCAAGTCGTTGGTGTAGGCCCATTTTAAAACTATTGAAACTTATTGTTAATTTTAAGAATTTTAAGGCATCGAGGATGAGATGATCGAGCATGATATAATGATTTATAAAAGCTGAGGTTTAATACGTGAGTTCCACATATACTAGCTACGATTTCTAGAGATTAAAATTTAGATGAAGTAGAGGTGGGGATCGAATTCAAAATACTCCATAACTTTTATTTCTAAAGGTTTTTTCTCACCATCTTTTCCAATTTAGAAATATGAGACAAAATAATAGGTGGTGGTCCATGGTTTAGACTGAGAGATGCCCTATATCTAAAACTATGGAGTATTTTTTATGTGGAGAGAGAAACTATTAAAATATTTTAGTGTGGGTTAGTATTTTGGACTTCAATATAAGCATATTACTAAATATATTTTGAAGAATATTGACAATGCCATAGGGGATTCCATCCATGAGGGACAAACTACTAATAAGTGAATACATGTTGTATATACATAAATATGTGTTGCTATAATATTTCAAAGCCTTTACCATGACCCATTAAGTTTAATTTTCAATCAAAAAAATTGGATAAAAAAGTGGATTATGGTTTCGATAGGGACACCACATTAGAAAAATGCATTGGGCTTTCCTAATGGATATCCAAGTTCAATTCATGAGAAGGGTGGTCCTGATATGCCCCAAATTTTTAACCTATTAAAAAAACCAAGTGGATTATGAAAACATTGCATTTGAATATTGTAAATGTTATGAGATTGAACACATCAAGATCTTGCAAAGTGAAAATAATAGAGAAATAAATATAAAAAAATTGTAATGAGGCAAACGTCAAGATGAAACAAGGAGATCATATTTTAATAAAATCTAGATTAGATGAAGGATATTCCACTCCAAAAAAAGAGATAAATAAAACCTATCTGTAACATCAAATGACAAAGGCCATCATAGTGCACTTGGATCAACCATTGGAAGAAACAAAGGATACAAGGAATGATGAATTACATTGTGCAAATTCAAATATAGAAGGAATAAAAGGTGTGGAGGAAAATTTTAAAACAAAGGAGGAATAAGAGATTAAGTTTATTCAAGTCTTCATTTTTCTCAAGTAGTATAAATTCCCCTCATTGCAATAGAAATGAAAGCATTGTAGAGGTTATCCCTTGCATTTTAGGGTTTCAAGAGAAACATAAAAAAATGAGAATAAATGATATATATAATAATTTAGGATTTTTCAGGATCAAAAGAAGGTAATTATTATGGAGGAATGTCCTTGCACTTTAAGGTTTCTAAGGCAATATAAAGAGGAAATTTTTAGTGTAAATTTTATGCTAGTTATGTCACTTGAAGTAGAATTGACAAAGAAACACCTATTTTGGTCATGTAGGCAATCTAAAACAATTTGGGATGGTGTCTCTTGATTACCCAACCTTTTTTAACAAAAAGTTGAAGTGGAAAGAGGCCTTGATGGAATATACTACTAATTTTCATAAAAAAAATCTAAATATTTAAATTATTGACTCTTGGTCGTATTTGGTTTGCCAAATACTATATTTATTGCCATGATGACCAGCTTTCTCTATGAATGAGAGCTATTTATATTTACTTCAACTACTTGTTATTTATAGATGCATGCTTTGGATACAAAGTTCTAAGGAAGTAAAAAGAAACGACGATATAAGACATCTATATTAGCTCTTATTATACAACATTAACATTCACTCAATGCTCAATTAATGTGTATCAACTAGGTCGAAGGAGTAGAAGCATATCATTGCTATATACAACCAAATAATGGTTGACAAGGCAAATTATGATTTATTTTCTTAAACAATCAACCCATCAAAATCCAACTCTTTGAAACCCTAAAATCTAAAAATACAACATATAATTTAAAAACCATAAAATTTTGTAATATAATAATATTATAATTTTTTTTCAAAAATCATATAACAAAACCAAGCCATTACTTTTGTCCCAAAAGGACAACAAAATGGTTAAGGCTTCAATCTTTCTCTGGGGAGGTCGAAGGACAACCAAGTGGTTAGGGGTTTGGTTTCTCCAAGGTTCAAACCACAACATACCCAAAAGGGGATAGACTGGATGGTAACGAGTGTTTGCAGTTCCATAACCTGAGGGTCAAGGTCCCGTTAACTTTGTCAAACCCGACTGGTTAAGATTTATAGTGACAACTGGTTAAGATTTATAGTGACAACATCTAATGGTGTTACTAATGAGTGTTTGTAGTTCCATAACCTGAGGGTAAAGGGCCCGTTAACTTTGTCAAACCCGACTGGTTAAAATTTATAGTGACAACATCCAATGATGTTACCAATTCTCCTTTGTATTAAAAAAAAAACAAACTTTTAACCCATCAAACAATTATCCATTCACTTCCTTTAACCAACTCACTAAGATTATGTATTAAAAGAATAAAAATGAAAACAAGCTTTTAACCCATGAAGCAATTATTTCTTTTCCCTTAATTTTGTTAGTAAACAAATATGAACGACTTGCATCGAGTTGCTCTTTGAAACAATGCAGTTGAACCGATCGTGCCCATGCCTGTCCGAATTTGCTGTGACTTTAATTTTACTTACATTTACAATATAAAAATGGTTGGCATATAAAGCAAGCACCATGCTCCGCCCACGAAGCAACTACTGCGTGCTAACGACGCCCATAATTTGAGGTAAATGCAATTCAAGTTGCAGTCACGTCTCACGAGCAGAATTAAGTAAAATATGCCGTCATCCATAATATCCATATATGCTCGAATAAAATGTGCCGTCATCCATCATATCCTATATGCTCGAATTAAATAAAATGTGCCGTCATCCATCACATCCATGCGCTCTCATTATGCTAAATCAGGTAGAAGTTAGCGTGGGATTTGCATAACGCTTTCCCTAATGCAATTCACATTCATCCTTAAATTACACAATTCAGTGGTGCACCCCCAGCACCTAATAGAGAGTTGGAAGAACGGTGGATCTGGTTTGGAGTCCCGATTGTTTCAGCTGGACTTTGATCTTTAATGGCTTCTCCAAATGAAGACGGAGATGCGACGTAATCGACAGAATCGGTAGTTTACATCATATGAATTTACCGACTTGAAAATCACGCATAGATTACTGATTTTGTTTTTAATGATATTTTAGTTTGCTCCAGCAAAAGTCTTCTACCAGCAACCATTTACTGATAGGATTAGCGCGCGCATTGTGAATGCTTTGGCTAAGCGGAAGAGAAGGCTGAGGTTCAAAAACAAGGAGAAAGTGCCATCCTTGGTCGATTTAAAAAAGATGAAGCTTATTTAAACTGATACTGCCAAATAGTATGACGTTGTGGTTGAAATGCCGATCAAGTCCGCGGTCAAGTCGGTCGAAGATGCATTTGGACGCACACAGGTACATCTCTTTCCTTACAGTCAGTTGAATTCTATTGAACTGTTATATTAATTAGGTGGCTTAGGTTCAAGTAATTTTAAACTGTTGAGATAACTCAGTTATTTTCTGGCAGTTATTATCATCGGCACTTCTGGAAGATCTGTGCAACGAAGATTTCTTCAACAGTATAATAGTTGAGAGGGCATCTCCGCGTAAAATCGCATCTGTCAAATTGAATCAGCACGCGCTAAAAGGGGGGAAATTGTATGACCGTTTCGTGCGTACCTTAGAAGAAGAGGCGAACAAAACACATGCTCTAATAGATAGTTCTTTCGATTTCAAGACCAAGCTGGTGGGTGTTTGAAATTTGGATTAATTCTTTGAATTTCTGAATAATCCTGTGGTACATTTATGATTCTCAAAATTATTTTTTGTATGAGCTTCATTTGTTTAGGTTTTCATTGTGTAGCCGCGTAGAGTTGATGTGATTGGGCTTGTTCTGTGCTTGCTAGGCGAAATAATTGAGTTCGTGTCAAAGCATCGCATTTCTGATATAAAATGGCGTATTGAGTACGCCTTTCATGGGACACCCCAGACAATTTGAGTGGTATTTGTGAGAATGGCATGGATCCAAAGCTACGAAAATACAATGGAGATTATTTTGGACTATCTGCAGAGATGAGCTTGCCCTACTGTGAGAAAGGAGGATCCGTAGCGGGGATGCACAGGCTAGTGGTATTCATGCTTCTATTCAGCCCTAAGCTTCTTCTCTTTAAAAGGTCCTGGCTACATATATATGACACAAGTGGATCATGAGCTCCCAATAGCTACAGTCGACATTATGAAGTAGTAGGAATATCGTTTTAGCTACAACACGAAATATCTTCTTTGGTCTCGTATGGGTTATGAATTTAGTCTAGAATGGTTTTACACGAAGTTAGGGTAGCCTGATAAATCTGTATATCCGTATGTTTTTATTTGAGTAGATATATTATAATTTTAAAAATTTCGAAACGAAAAACATTAGTTGTGCATTATATATTTAATCTTTTAAGTCCCGCACGTAATTGGTGTATGTTTTTTTTTTCTCGGTTCATTTGGTTATGGGCCTTCAATGGGTTATGATTATTATTATTTGTTTTTACCAAAAGGTAGTAATTTAAACTTACAAGATCTAAGTTTAGTTGATATGATATTATTTTTTTTATTAATATAAATAAAAGATAATTAAATATAATTTAATAAAAGAGTGTCATCTTAATTATATTTAGTATTGTTTTCACTCGAATCATAATTTAACCAATAATATATATATTATTGGTTATAGGAAATTGAAACGTGTTCCACCCATGTTATATATAATTGGTTATATGAGATTGAAAGGGGTCCTACCAATATTAATCATTATAAAGTGTCTATATTACTTCAATCACCATACAGTGGTGTTACAACAAAGCTTGGATATAATCATGTATAGCTTGGCAAAGATTTGAACCTTAGTCTCCTCTTTATATATTTAGGAATCTAATTAATTAAAATATTTAGGAATCTAATTAGTTGAGCTAATACCACTTCATTACAATGAAAGATAATTGTGTGTGATCTTAAAATTATTTAAATAACTAAATATAATAATTAAATAAAAAATAAGGAAATGCTATATTTAAGCACTAGTAATGATATGTTTTAAGCAACAAAAACATATTTAATTAATTAAATATAATTAATATTTAAATGAAAAATAATGGAATGTTGTAATGATATGTTTTGTTGTGACTAGATGGATTGGCAAAAGTTTGGCTGGTTGAGTATTTATCAAGAAGATATCTAGGTTTAAAACCGTGGCCAAGTATTTACCAAGAAGAGATCTAGGTTTAAAACCTTGGTCCAAAGGAAGTAGTTTGTTTTGAATCTTTTGAATGCATGCCAAAATGAAGATGATGATACCATAGATGTCTTCATCTCACGTCAGGTTAACAACAATGATATGAATATGCTTGTTGCACCGGGTCAACAACAATAAGATGAGATGAATTAGCTTGTTAGGAGCAACCCATGTGGTTTGAACCCAAACTACAAACAATGGTTCAAACCAACTCTCCTATGTAACCAAAAAAAAATTGTTTTGCTGTATTTTAAGTAACAAAAGATAATTATGTTTGGTTTTAACTTTTAATAATTTTAATTAATTAAATTATATATATATATATATATATATATATATATATATATATATATATATATTTAATTTTATATTATTTAAGTTATTGAAAAATTAGATTTAACTACAAGTGATGGGATAATTTAAATAATATTATTTTAACTTTTTAACAACTTTGTATTATTCAGATTTTTTTAAATATATAAAAATATTAATTTTATGTTATTTAAATTATATATAAAAAATTAATATATGAAATATTTTAAACAATGAAATCTATTTATATATGATTTTAAATTTCGACGTTTATTATCAATTATATATATATATATATATATATATATATATATATATATATATATATATAGGAACATATCAATGTCTTATAAGTATAAATGTTTGTATAAACCCACTTAACTAATGCTTACATAAATATAACATGGTCTAATATATTTAATATTTATAAATTAAAAAAATTATTATTTAATATGGACAATATTTGGACTGTTAGTTCTTTATTTGAGGACATTAAGGAGTTTGATTTCTTCTTTTGGTTTTGTAATTTTTTCATTATATGTAATGACTTGCATATTAAAAATAATTTTAGTCATGATGATCAGTCTTTGTAGTAGTTGGAATTTTTGATGGTATTCCAGCTTTATAATACTTTTCTAAATGTGACTTATTGTATTATGTTTCTAGTTTTTTATTTATAATATAAGTATCACATGTTCAATTCAAAAATTCTATACATATTGAAAGTATTCATAACTAAAGAGATTAAGTTATAAAAAATAATAATTGCTATAAAAACATGGAACAATTTTCTTTCCTCTTAATAAATTTTACTTTTAGAGAAGACTCATTGCGATGGTATCTTTCACAATTTGTCGGGGATAGAGTAATCATATGGGAGTGTGGAGATGATTATATATTGTTGTGTGTTTGGTTTTTTTTTAATATGTAGATTATATTATATCATTAATTGGAACATTATAATATTTTGGTGTTAGCATTGGTCATCAGCTAAAAAACAAAATGAGATGGATCATGAGTAAAACATCTATAACTGAATATACATAAGAATAGAAGGTAATATCAACAAAACACCTATAGCTATATCTTGTTGAAATACATCAGATATCAACATTCGTCTATGGGAGAGTTTGTTATATGAAAAAATTCTAGGCATGTATTTCATGCTATTTTTTGTAGTCTTCAGAGAAGGAAAAGAAGTAATCAAACCCTAAACCTGCTTATCATTGTTAACTGTCTTCTTCTTAGTTTCCTATTGGACTTTCTGAAGATCTTGAATCATATGAGAAAGTTGATGAAGTATGTCAATAACATCTCGAGGCGTGTTGGAAGGTCCATAGACTTGGGAATGAATGTGTCCCACATGTAGCAAAATATCAAAGGTCAAGTCTACCAAAACTATATCCCATGGAGGAGCATATCTAGAAAACACCTTTTTACATATGTAATTCCAAATATGCTTGAGAAATATGAGTCTAAAAACATCCTAGAGTTTGGGGTATTGATCTAGCTAAGAAAAATCAAGCAAGGAAAGCTTCTAAGATCTAGCAAAAGAGGAAAAAAGAAAAGAGTAGAAGATATCCTAAAATTGTTTAGCCATGCCACAAAACCAAAACAAGTGAATAGGAGTTTTTAAAGCATTAAAAAAATACATTGAGGGGGAATGTGTAAATCATACCCAAACTTCTAGTTGTTGCCAATTTTTGATGCAAAATCTGCCAACCAAGAAGTTGAGTTTTTTATTCAACAGGAGCTTTCCAAATTTGAGTAGCAAGAAACTACCATTGGGCATTGGTAAAATTTACTTACCACTTGAAATTGAGCTTAGATTCTAAAGAATGTGGACACATAAGATTGTTGTATAACCAACTAGAAGTTATGGAAGAGATTCTATGACCATTAAGCCATCTCCAGTCATTCCAAATATTATGGGTAGTTTTTCCCAACTTCATAAGGACCTCACAAGGGATGGAAGCCACAATTAAACCATAAGAATATTTGAACCTAGAGGTAAGGGAGTAATTATTGTAGATCTGGTTCCACGTAAGAATTGAGCAACTACACAAATCCAAGATATCTCTAATTCTATTAATTTCTTTCTTTATAAAAGCTACTCCATTAATAGTATTGCATAAAGCTAAATTTTTATCATTATTGAGTATAATTTTATTCCACCAAAGACTATTAAAAATGATGCTCAGACCATGTCTTAAGGAGTCATAATTTCAAGTCAATAAATGAGAAACTGATTGCCAAGCTTTCTAGTTTTGGGTAACTGGAATAGAACCTTTAACTGTTAAATAAGGTGCATTAAGGGCCTTATCCTCCCAAGGGGTTTCTTTCCATTTACCTTTGTGAGTATCTAGAGAGATTCTATACCGAAATAGGTGTTTCCAATTTTCATCATCAATAATGGCTTTAGAAACCCATTTTGTAGCTAAAATTTTGCTCTGGGTAAGAGGATCAATGATGCCTAGACCTCTTAAAACCTTAGGTTGAATACAAAGTTTCCAAGATATGGGTGTCATACCAACCTCTCCATCCCATTTAGTCCATAAAAATATACGAATGGCCTGAGTTAATTTATTATAGGCTACCTTGGGGGCCATACAACAAAATGAGTAATAAAAATGAGAGGCTACCATTATTTTATTCACAACTTGAATTCTTCCTGCTAAGGAAAGAAACCGAGCTGGCCAAGCATTAATTTTTTTTTAAGTCTTTCCATAACCTAGTTCCACATATCCTTAGGAGAGATATTAATCCCAAAGGGAATTACCAAATAATGCACAATCCTACCATGAGGGATGATCTTCCACTCAATTAAGGAGTTGCATCCATGAGAAGAGGAAGATATATAGAAGACTTTAGTTTTAGAATCGTTAATACGAGAACCAGAGACATCACAAAACAGTTGAACAATCTTTCTAGCCATTTCCACCTCTTGTTGGGTATTTTGAAGAAAAAGAAGGGAATCATTAGCAAAATGAGGGTTAAGAGCATGCTTATTCCCATGAAGCTTAATACCCTGAAGGAGGCCATCAGAATGAGCCTTATGAAGAAGATAACCAAAAGCATCGGCAACCAAAAATACAAAAAAGAGCAAGGGGTCAACCTTATCTAATAAACAATTATTTTTTTGTAATCAAATTAGTATACTCTTTGGTGATGCTTAAACTTATATTTGATCCTTATTAATAACTTCAAATACTCAACCTTAAAACTTTCACATTAATTTGTAAGTAGAAAACCTTAAATTATAGTCACGTATGAGTGGTGGCTAGTGGGAAAACCTTATATTATTGTCACGTATGAGTGGCGGCTAGGTTGCAAAAGTACTTTGATAAATCGAAATAAGTAATTATAAGGAAAAGAATCTAAAAAATAAAATCTTCTTTGAAGGAAGCCTCTATCATGAATTATGGCCAATATTTTAAATTAAAAATTATTTTTGAAAAATATAAAACAAGTCCATATTCATTTATCTATTATAAAATTCTTAAATTTTATTAAAAAATATTTTTAATTATTTTTAATAGAATATATTTTATTAAAATAATTAATATTTATTATTTAATATTTAATTTATTTATATGATTGATGTATAAGTTATATGGTTTGACTTACAAAATTAAAAAAGTAATTAATTTTGAAGGATATGAATCATAAATTATGTAACCTTAGGATGTTGCTTAGATTTAAGGTATGAAATCTAATGTTATTCTTTTACAATCTTGTCTATATGGATTAATTCTATAAAATTAGGAAGCACAATAACTCTATTAGGTTTAGAAATAGGTATGTGGATCCAAGAAAAAAAAGTTATACCCAACAAACAATATAAAATATGACCAACATGTAATATTCAAAGAATATAAGAATGATGTTTGAAAATAAAATTCAAAGCTGAAATAAACCTATGACAAATCCTCATACATGTTTCATACTTCTTAATGGTGTTACTTATTCTTCTATAGAGTAATTATTTCCTTATTTGTTTCATTCTTTTTTTGTATGATTTTATAAAAACTCTCAATATTAAAGAACAAATGAATGATTCTAAAAAAAGTGTAATTCAATGCTCAAATAAATCTATGATAAATCCTCATACATATTACATGCTTTTAAATTGTTACCTATTCTTCTACAGGATAATGATTTTCTTATATGGTACCCTTCTTTTTTTATTGTAGGGTTTTGTAACAATCAAGATGTGGTAATATTAAGAGTCATATTTTTTTTTTTGTATAGTGTGAGAAACCCCTACAACCAACACTTATTGGCTGAGCATTCTCATCCCAATGCTGACCCCTCATAAGCCCAATATTTAAGCTTATCAATAGGAGATTAACACACACACACATACACACATGCTACAGTTTGAACCTTGGACTTCCTGAAGAAGCGCCAAAGCCCGAACCATTTCGTTGTCCCCCTCGAGAGTAAGAGTTATTGTATTTATGAAGATACTTTTAATACTTGGTGAAACGAAGTGAGATGCTAACATATTTATTAAAGTGACCACCACAAAATAATACTTCCTTGTTCCATTGAAATTTTCTTTTTAAATTATTATATATATGATTAGAAAAAAATATCCATGTTTATTGCTAGATTATTCATTTATTTCTAGATTTATATTTTAACTTATATTTTATCGTAAAACTTACAAATTTAGTTAATAACCATAATGGTACTACAAACTAAAATACTATCTTCTATGGTTATCTATGATTGTGAATGCAAGAAGATGATATTATTTAAGAAAATGGATGTCCATTTTTATCGAGGATAGTTGTAAAAAAATTCAAAATGTGAATCAATGTAGGAGTTCCCATCCCATTACAATTTCCTAGTTATGTATGTTACAAAGGTTGTATATAGGGAGAGTATACCACAATTTACAATGTATATTATGAAGACAATTTTTTGAGGTTAAAATGGACCACAAATTACGGTTTGTTATAAGGAAAGGTAATATGAAGATAACAACCTTTGTCCAACATCCTAAATAACACCAAGATTTTGATAGCCCAAGGGAAAACTCCAAAGATAATAACAATAATATTCATTTTGTACAACTTAGGATCAACCAATAGTCACTATCACATCATATCTTGGATTTTAAATAATTGGTAAGAGAGATGGGAGGGAAGTGTCAAACAATTTTCATAGACATAAAATTGGTGGTTAGTGGTTATAAGGTAGTATCAAACTAAATTACATAAATAATTTTAAAGGTGTACACAAATAACCAATCAAGGAGTTTTGATGGTGATGGAAAACCTATGGGGATTTAGGTAATTCCCTCATTTTGGACATAAGTGTCAAAAAATTTCATAGACATCAAATTGGTGGTTAGTGGTTATAAGGTAGTATCAAACTGAATTACAGGAATAATTTTAAAGGTGTACACAAATTACCAATCAAGAAGTTTTGATGGTGATGGAAAACCTATAGGGATTTAGGTAATTCCCCCATTTGTGTAATATTATGGTCACATTCATATTTTTCAACAAGAAAGTGATAATGCAATATAAAAAGGGGATCATGAGGTGGAAGTGGGAGATATGTCAAAGAATATGGAAGCTTTTATGTTCGTTTAATGCAGTGTGATATGATATCAATGAGATGTCATGTTATATGGTTCAATTAGATGATGAAAATTGCTTGTTGTGGGGATATAATTTGTTTAAAGAGAAAGTATCATTTATATCTAATTAACTTCTTGCTTTTACAAGTTCAACACAACAAGCAATTTTCATGTCCCTTTAATGTAGTGTGATATGATACCAATGAGATGACATGTTGTATGGTTCAATTATATGATGAAAATTTCTTGTTGTGGGGATCTAAATTTTTTACAGAGAAAGTGTCTTTTATATCTATTTAACTTCTTGCTTTTACAAGTTCAACACAACAAGCAATTTTCATATCCATTTAATACAGTGTGATATGATATAAATGAGATGACATGCTATATGGTTCAATTAGATGATAAAAATTGTGTAGGGATCTAATTTTTTTAAAGATAAAGTGGCGTTTATATCTAATTAACTTCTTGATTTTACAAGTTCAACACAATATTATTATAACATGTAACTTAAAAGTGTTGAAATTTAAAATTATATGTTAAATTCCAACACACCACATCCAATTTATAAGTTCTATCCAAACATTTTGTTGTCTTCTACATGACCTAGTGGCATATTCCATGATTGGAATTTTGTTCCACGCTAATACCTATCTATCTATCTATCTATATATATGGCCTAAACTTTGTTGTTATCCCTCAAGCCTGTCAATTATATGTGCTACAAAAATATCTTGTTAAAACCACTTTGTGCAATCCATTTAATCATAAATTTCTATCTATAAAAATCTTTGTAATATTAATTGCTAAAGTACACAAAGTTATAAAATATTCTCTAGAAATGAACTATCTATACAACCAAGAGTATTGATATATATATTTTAACTAAAATATTTTGAATATTTTCTAAAAATAAACTCTACTTAGGTTAGGATTCTAGTGTCTTTTGAACCACTCTCTATATGTCCAAAAAGTCCTTACGTTTTTTGTACAAACTCAATATTCTCTAAAATGAACTTTGCTTAGGTTAGGATTTTGTTGTCTTTGAGTCACTCTCTCAATATATCCAAAAAGTCCTTACAAGATTTTTTGGGTGTTCTAGGTTAGGGTTTATTTAGTTTATCATACTGTAGATATACTTATCTTATTTGTAGACAATAACTAGCCTGATATTTCAAAGTACTAAATAAAAAGGATTACACCATTCCTATAACTACACTATTTGTCTCCAAGGTATGATGTGAGTATCTTCTTGGGGCTAACTGCTTACTAGTGCATCACAAAAATAAAAATTAATAGATCTCTTCATATAGGTGAAAGTTTTTCCTATTACTAGGGTGCCTCCCTATATATCAAAAGGTACATGAGAGCTTGTATTTAAGACCTTAGTATTGAGCACCTCTCATTTCACTATGGATAATCTGGCTTAACCAATAATGATGGTCCGTGATATCTAAAAACTCATGGCATAGGGTTTATAACATAATGAGTCTAGGAAAAAAAATTATACTTATTTGGATGACAACAAAACAAATTATAAAAAATAAAAATACTAAGTGAAGGAAATTATAAAAATAACAAATGATAGAGATGGATGTTGTGGTTGTAGATTTTTTTGAATGTAAACCTCACTGTCACAAAAAAATATCATTGGATTAAAGTTTTGATACCAGATGTAATGATTATGTTCATTTAAGTTCATTGGAACCATAAATAAATTCACACAAAACACATAATAGTAATTATTTTATTGATTGCATTGAAGAGTTACAAGTATTGTAGACCACTTTGAGGTGGTAACCTTTTTTATGAGCAACGCTCTATAATATGATTCGTTAAAATAGCTTTTCTTTCTTATAATGTGATATATAAAGATAACTTTACCAAAAATAATGTACTATGCAAAAATAGATTAAACCCAAAATAACTATTTGAGTTATTTAGCCATAACCCTAGTGATTGAGGGTACTTAAAAAGAATTAAAGATATAAATTTTTTTTTAGCTTGATAGGAGAGTTGGTTACAACCACACTATTTGTAGTAGCTGGCAAACACAGGGTTGAAACCATAGGGGATGCATCCACCAAACCTATTCCAACATGTTTTTTATAGCTCGACATGAAATGGACCATCGAGTGCTCAAGATTCGTACCATCATCATCAGTCTAGCATGCACTTAGAGGATTCAGATCATACTACTACCTTTGCAATAGGCTTCCCCCAAGGTTTGAACCTAGGTAAGTGCCTAACTAGACTAGAACTTACTAATCCACCTAACGCTTGGGAGTAAAACCTTTGTTAAGGAAAATTATGATCATGAGATAAAATTCAAGATAAAGCAAGGACGTCATACAATAGTAGAAGCTAAATTAGATTACAAATATTCCACTTGCAAAAAAAAGGCAAAGAAAATATATAGCATTAGATGATAAAGGTTATCAGAAACAAAGAAAAATACAAGGGATGAGGAAGTACAACATGCAAGTTCAAATTCAAAAGGAATAAAAGGTGTGGAAGAAATTAAAAAAAAAATGAGATAGAAGAGGTTAAGTTTATTCTAGGTCTTCATTTTCTCAGGTAGTACAAATTCTTCTCTTTGCAATAGAAATAAAAGCATTGTAGAGGTTATCCCTTGCACTTCAGGGGTTTTAAGAGAAACATAAAAAAATAAATCATAATAGAGGATATCCATAGGAATTTAGGGTTTTTAGGGTATTAAAAGAAGGTTATTACTATGGAGGAATGTCCTTGCACTTCAGGGTTTCTAAGGCAACATAAAGAGGAAAGTGTTAGTATATATCTTGTGCTAGTTGTGGTAAACTTAGTGAAACACTTATTTTTGTCCTATACATAATCTAAAACAGTGGATGGTGTCTCTCTTAATCACCCAAACTGAAAGTGGAAAGAAGCCTTCTTAAGATATGCTGCTAAATTTTATAAAATTTCTAAAATCTTTAGGTAATTTATTCTTCATCACATTCCATTTGCTAGATCTTATAATTGTTGCCATGATGACAAGCTTTCTATATCATTCTCTTAAACCTTTCTTCAACAAATTGTTATAGATAGATGCTTTGGACACAAAGTTCCAAGGGAAGGTAAAAAAGAACGAGGATACAAGACATATGTATTAATTCTTATTATCCGGCATTAGCACTCAATGTTCAATTGAAAGTAACAACTAGGTTGAAGGAGTAGAAGCATCTTATTGCTAAATACAACCAAGTAATGGTTGACAAGACAAATAATGATTTATTTTCTTAAACAATCACACTACCATCGAGATCCAACTCCTTAAAATTATGTAAAAGCTAAAATCTAAAAAAATAACATATAATTTTTAAAATTAAAATTTTTGTATTATAATAATATTATATTGTTTTTTTTTTTAATTTTAATAGGACAAAACCGAGCCTTTCGTTTTAAAACTCTTTATTTTGCATTATCAATTAAAGCAAACTTTAACCCATCAAGCAATTTTTTTTTCCCCTTAATTTTGTTAGTAATCAAATATGAACGACATGCATCGATTTGTTCTTGAAACAATGCTGTTGAACCAATCGTGCCAGTTTAAGTTTACTTCCATTTAGGATATAAAAATGGTTGGCATATCAAGCAAGCACCATGCTCGGCCCAGGAAGCAACTACTGAGTGCTAACGACGCCCATAATTTAAGGGTAATCCAATTAAAAGTTGCAGTCACGTCTCATGAGCAGAATTAAATAAAAATGTGCCGTCATCGATGATATTCATCTGCTCAAATGTGCCGTCATCGATGATTTTGTTTTTGACGATATTTTAGTTTGCTCCAGCAAAAGTCTTCTACCAGCAACCATTTACTGATGGGATTAGCGCGGGCATCATGAATGCTTTGGCTAAGGGGAAGAAAAGTCTGAGGTTTAATTCTATTGAATGGGATCCCAGTTCTGTAATTTCTGCGTTCTGTTATATGCAATAGGTGGCATAGGTTCAAGTAATTTTAAGCTGTTGAGATAACTCAGTTATTCTCTGGCAGTTATTGTCGGCACTTCTGGAAAATCTTTGCAACGAAGATTTCTTCAAAACTATAATAGTTGAGAGGGCATCTCCGCTTAAAATCGCATCTGTCAAACTGAATCAGCACGCCCAAAAAGGGGGCAAATTGTATGACCGTTTCCTGCGTGCCTTGGTAGAAGAGGCGAACAAGACACCTGCACTAATAGGTAGTTATTTAGATTTCAAGACCAAGCTGGTGGGCGTTTGAAATTTGGATTAATTCTTTGAATTTCTGAATAATCCTGTGGTACATGTATGATTCTCAAAATTATTTTTTGTATGAGCCTCATTTGCATAGGCTTCCATTCTGTAGCCACTTAGAGTTGATTTGATTGAGCTTGTTCTGTGCTTGCTAGGCGAAATAATTGAGTTCGTGTCAAAGCATCGCATTGCTGATAAAAAATGGCGTATTGAGTACGCCTTTCATGGGACACCTCCAGCAAATTTGAGTGGTATTTGTGAGAATGGCATGGATCCAAACCTACAAAGATGCGGTGGAGATTTTTTTGGACTATCTGCAGAGATCAGCTTGCCCTACTGTGAGAAAGGAGGATCCGTAACGGGGATGCGTAGGCTAGTATTGTTCATGCTTCTATTCAGCCCTAGCTTCTTCTCTTTGAGGTCCTGACTACATATATATGACACAAATAGATCATGAGCTGCCAATAGCCACAGTTGACATTATGAATTCCTAGGAATATCGTTTTGGCTACAGCACTAAATATCTTCTTAAGGCTCGTATGGATTATGAATGTAGTCAAGAATGGTTGTACACGAAGTTAGGTAGCCTGATAATTCTGTATATCCGTTTTTTGAGTAGATATATTGTAATTTTAAAATATATATAAGAGGTCAACTTCGAAACGAAAGACATTAGATGTACATTATATTCAATCTTTAAATCCTATATATATAGTGTTTTATTTGGTTATGGACCTTGAATGGGTTATGAGTCTTATTATTTGTTTTTATCAGAGGTAGTAAATTTAAAGTCCACAATATTATTCCCCTTTTAAGAGGTAGTAAGTTTAAAGTTACAATATCTCAGTTTAGTTTTTATGAGATTTTTTTTTGGTCTATTGACATGAATGAAAGATAATTAAACATAATTACTATTTAAATAAAAAATATATTTTTTAATAATAAAAAATAATAGTGTTTTATATTTAGACGAAAATAACTATATTGTTTTTTTGGAAAGTATATTTTTGAACTCATTTAAAATATTTAAATTTATTAGAAGGATGATTTTTATTGTATCTTCACAAAAACAAAATAGCTTGATTAAACTTTATATTACTTTAAAAAAATGACGTTAATATAATTTAAATAACAAAAAATAATTGCTATCTATTTTTGACGCCTGCAAATGAGATGGTAGAGAGCGGGAAGTTTGTAGTGAGCGATAAGTCTGCAAAAAGTAGTAAGTTTGAAACTTTAAGAAGCGGGAACGAAAACGAGAACCCAAAATATGGGTCCTATGGTCTCGAGTTAGGCCCAACCACAGGCCTAGGTGTACGGTTTGAGCAACAAGAAGATCCAGGTGAGGGTTTGGAAAAGTTAGGTGTGGGGGTCGTTCCTAACCCCAATGGATGTGGACCAAGCCAAGCGAAGGGTGTTTTTGCAGAACCTGTTTTCCAGTTCCATGGTGGCAAGGTCGAGGCTGCGCTTACTTAAGGCCGCCCTTCTCCTAACCGATCGCAATATTTCTTTGTGGAAGCCCTTAAGAAGTACTTTGGGGTTTCCTCGAACCTCCCAGTTCCCAGAATATGAACCCTTCCCTAGAATCTGCATGAGTTGGTCATTCCTCCTGAGGAGATGAAGTCAATTATTTTTAGAAATTCCCTATCCTTGGTAGGAAAATTTATGGGTTATCGGCAAAACATAGAATCCCTACACAGATGTACCTTTTATAAATGGCATCCCAGTGGACACATGGACATTGTTGTTCTCACTAGGGATTTCCTCTTGATTAGGTTGAATAACCCTGGTGACACAAGCCACATCCTTTCTGGCTTAGCTCCTATCTTAGCATGTGTACAACCTTAGACTGTAGTTGCTGCAGATGCTGGATGGACTGTGCTTTCTCTTGTTCATTCTACATGTGGACTGTGACTAGAAATGGAAAAGCAAAGGGTAACTCATATGGAGTGATAGGTTGAAACCTTAGACATACCTCAAAAGGACTATGACCAGTGGACGTATGGATTGCTCTATTATATGCATACTCAATATGAGTTAGACTGAGATCCCACTTGGCTGGTGACGTATGGTGGTAGACTCGAAGACTCTGGACAAGTGTACGATTGATAATTTATATTTGAACATCAGACTAAGGATGAAATGCTATGGAAAATTTAAGGGAAACACCTAATAGTTTCCACAATGACCTCCAAAAATGAGGCGTTAGTTTCTATTTCGAAGGGCTATCGAAGATCAACAATATGTCCATTTTGTTTGAGAACAACATCGAGAGTAAATTGAGAGGCATAAATTTCTATTTCTAAGGGTTGTCGAAGATCAGGAATGGCTAAGATAGGAGCGGAGCAAAGCTTATCTTTGAGATCGATAAAAGCTTTATTGTGGGTATTTTTCCAATGAAAAATAGATTTACCTTTCGTCAATGAATGCAATGGAGCAACAATGGTTGAGTACCCAAATATAAATTTACGGTAGAAGTTAGCAAGGCCAAGAAAACTTCTGAGTTCAGTGATATTTGTGGAAGTAGGCCATTTGAGTAAGACCTCTACTTTGACAGGGTCAACCTGGATACCATTAGGATTTATGATGAAACCAAGGTATGAAATTAATGTTTGGGCAAATGAGCACTTGTTCAAGCTGTAAAATAACTGGTTCTTGCAAAGGGTGGCCAAAACATACTCCAAATACTATAAATGTTCAGCCAAAGTCTTGGAAAATATCAAGATATCATCAAGATAAATGATTACATATTGATTAAGACAATCACAGAACACTTCATTAATGAGCCTCATCAATGTAGCTGGAGCATTGGTGAGACCAAATGGTATAACTAAACATTCAAACATCCCATATTTGTTTTAAAAGTTGTTTTCCATGTATCCTCTGCTTGTATTCAAACTTGATGATAGCCACTCTTAAGATCAAGTTTGCTAAAGAATTTAGCCCCTTATAGTTGATCTAATAAGTCATCAATTCGAGGAAGTGGATACCTATTTTTTATTGTTATTTTATTGAGTGCCTTGAAATCAATGCAGAATCTCCAAGTACCATATTTTTTTAGAACAAGCATATTTGGTGAGGCACAAGGAGAGGTGTTGTGCTGGCATGACGAGCGGGTAAGTTTGATGGAAGGTGGGATAGGAGGGAAGGGTAGCCAACGTAAGATGTTTACTCTCCTATGTGCAGTGGGGACATTAAAAATACTAACGTTGTCGCCTGTGTCTTTAATATAGGATAAAAACATCCCAACTTTAATCCTCTCCGTTTGACGAATGCGCCTTTGTCGAAAGACAAAAATTGATGGCACCAAAATTATTAAATGCCTAAACATTAGGTGATATCAAAGTTTTAATCGTCGAAGATGTTGGCATCACTAAAAAATGAAGCAAGATATCGAAACAGAAACAAAGACGAGTTTGTGGATCATATCTTGCATGTATTTGTCTGCTATGGCTTCAAACAGCAAAATGCCACCATGAGTTTAGATCTTGCATGAATTTGTCCATTTGTTGAGGGAATGCATAAAAAAATAAATGATGATTTAAAATCTTTCATAAATCATAGAGATGTTGTGAAGTCACTAGAAAGGAAGAAACGCATATGCCTGCAATTTTGTTTCGATAATGCCTGATCTAGAATGTTGCCAGAAGGATTTTTTATCACCAAAAATGCAAGAATATGTGCACAATCACTACGTCTATGACTGATCATCCTTTGATGGCAAAATATGCCTTAACGCCTCTAATACTTTGCCCAAACCATCAAATATCACTAGGACGGAAATTATTTGGCCATTGTGAAAACTTGCTCATGGTGCGATCTCTCCCAGTCAGCTAGATGTCTTCGGCTGCTACACAGTGTGAGAGGATCTATCAAGGGTGGGTACACCACACAGTGCAGTCGATCCACTCCAGCTTTGCATGTATAGATCCAAACTAAGAATCCAATATTTTGATCCAATTGGTATGCAATGAACGAAAAGCCAAAAATGATGCTAGTATTTGGAGGGCTATGTTAAATGAATAGCAAATCTAAGCCCAAAAACCTGGATTACGATCCGAGGGTTGAGGTCAGTGTAACCTTGGCTAACGAAATTTTGGTGACCAAAGGGACCTCCACAGAGTTTTTTGAATAAAAAGTGCTCAAAATGTGTGGTGAAAACCAGAAGAGTGTTCCTCCCAAGCCCAAATCTGTTGATGGTTTTTTTGTTCTCCTTGTGAACCAGCCTGGCCTAGGGGAAGAGGATATTCACCAATCCAATAGTCGGCTCTGATACCATTGATATGGGAAATACACTCAAGAACGAATGCAAGAATGAGCACGATGAAAAACTGGTTTGTATTGCATATCAAAAATATATTTAAAGGTATGTCTGCCTTTACATAGTGGAATTAAATGCACCAATCCATGTGCTTATTAAATGTTGTTGCACTCGATCCGTGTGAATAGGGATGATATATAATATCAATCCCTATAAAATGACCCAAGCAATATTAACTTCTCTCAATATCATATTTAGGATATCACAAAAAAAATCACAAGTTCCAAACAAGTGGTCCACACACTCATCCACTTTATTACATAATACACAAACAAATGGAACCATGATCTCTCTTTTGAACATATTATATTTTGTAAGAATATTATTGAGAATGACAGTCCAACAAAATATAGCAACCTTAAGAATGTTGAAGAACACAAGCTTATACAGAGAGGGGGATGAATAGTATAAGATCAACTTTTTATTTTCTTTCTCAAACAATATTATCCAATATATCAATGGCAATATCAACAACAGTAATCAAATCAATGCGCCAATCATCACACATAATAGAAATACCAATTTAACATAGTTCACCCAATGTGGGCTACTCCACGGAGAAAATATTTCACTAAAATTTTCTCAACAAATCTCTTGGGAATACTTCCCTATTACAATATTTATGGACCTATATCCAAAGGAGACACCAATCCCCTAATAAATTTCATGGACACCAATACACAGGAGACACCAATCCCCTCTACTAGTTTGTGGATCTCTATAAATAGGATAACTCCTTCTCCTTTGCTCTGGCTAGTGATATTCTAGAAGACTACTACCTCCACTACACTAGCTTGTGGATCTATCGCCATTGAAGACCTCTATCCTCACTTAGAAGACATCTATCCTCACTACCCTGGCTAATGGGTCTCTATCCATTGGAGACTACTTTACTCTGCTCTATCACCTCCAAATATTGGTCTCAGATCTACTCAATATTTGCCTCAAATTTGCACTAAACACTATCCTCAGTCTAGCATAAATATTCTCACAAGTCTATCTCTGGTTTGACACAAATCTGCCCTCAAATATGAACCAAAATCTATCCTAAAATCTATCCTCAAGCCTTAACACAAAG
Source organism: Wollemia nobilis (assembly GCA_028583015.1). Classification (NCBI taxonomy): domain Eukaryota; kingdom Viridiplantae; phylum Streptophyta; class Pinopsida; order Araucariales; family Araucariaceae; genus Wollemia; species Wollemia nobilis. Next base: position 3,128,759 of record JAQPPZ010000866.1, read on the forward strand.
CCTGATCAAATCACAAATAAAATCTACTTAGATCTGCCCCAAGATTTAACACAAATCTTGAACAAATCAATCAATAAATTATGATCTCAAGTTTTCTCAAATACTTGTCTGAAATATGTCCATAAGTCCTCTCAAGAACTTGCTCAATCTGCTCAACAAGTCTTCACCAAGACTTACCTCAAATCTTCTCAACAAGTATTCACCAAGACTTACCTCAAATCTACTCAACAAGTCTTCACAAATACTTACCTCAAATATGCTCAACAAGTCTTCACCAATACTTATTTCAAATCTTCTCAACAAGTCTTCACCAAGATGTCTCAAATTTTTCCTTATGCTTTCACAAAATCTTACTCAAATCTCCTCAAGTCCCCTCTAGGACTTACTCAAATCTGCCCACAAGATTTCATAAAATCTTGCTTAACTCTATCCTTAAGCTTTTACAAAATCTTACTCAAATATGTCCTTAAGTCCCCTCTAGGACTTACTCAAATATGCCCACAAGCTTTTACAAAAGCTTACTCAAACCACTGCAAATCTTGCATACAAAACTCAACTTAATCTATTTCAGAAAACCTCTTCAATCACACAAACAAATTTTCATTGAGAATCTTGTTTAACCACGGAAACATATAGATAATGGTCAAAGACTCAATATATTTCACACTCACTAGGTTTTGTACCCAACAAAACACTTTATCACTTTCAAACTTTCTTTCAAATCAATTAAAAAATAAGGTATAATTTATTTCACAAAACTTGAACTATCACTCCAATGCTTTCAATCAATAATGCTCATCCAACATCACTCAAATATTTACTCAATGAAACACAACTTGCTTACAAACCCTAACCAAGTGTTTCACTATACTTCCAACCACTCACACTATGGGTCTCAAACCTTGACTCAAGATGATTCCAATGTCACATAACAATGATACTCATGTTCTTTCAAAAAATCCTAGCTCAAGATAGTTCTCAATCTCACATAACAATGATACTCATGTTATTTCACAAACCCTAACTCAAGATTATTCTCAATCTCACATAACAATGATACTCATGTTATTTCACAAACCCTAGCTCAAGATTATTCTCAATCTCACATAACAATGATACTCATGTTCTTTCACAAACCCTAGCTCAAGATTATTCTCAATCTCACATAACAATGATACTCATGTTCTTTCAACATCCAAAAATCATGCACATGAAAACTTACTCAAACATTTCCAACAATGCATTTCACAACATTCAATCCAACAATATTTCACTCATAAGGAATATGTGCCCATACCTTTGTTTTTATGGAGATATATCTTCAAAACCTATCTTAATCACAATCAAATCCTCTTTGCTAATTTTAAGGTTAGATAGCAACAACCTATCTCAAAATCTCCACACAAATATTTTCCTCTATAGTTATTTCACCATACAAAAATATCAAGTCTCAAGTACATCTTATAATCTCCAAACTTCTCAAAATATAATTAGCAAAGATTCCAATCACTCACTTTCATAATAGTTCACTTCAAAATTTAATGCATAGAATAATAAAATTTACTTCCTTATATCTCCCTACTCAAATATGCATTTTCAAAATAATTAACGCCACTATTCAGAAATATTCCAAAGTACTTTTCAAATCAAAATTTAAATCATTCAACACTTACAACCATGGAAAAAATGATATTTATTTCAACCACCTTATAACTCCTCAAGGTGCATACCATATAACTTCAGACCAAGTAAAAATTTATAAATTAAAATAAATTAAATATCTTTTGCACAAGCTACCTCGGTGGGATTCGATCCCCTATCGTGTTGTCACCAGCACCCTAGCCACGGCCTAACCACTGCATAAGCTAGGATCTCACTTGAGACACAAAAGTACCTCATGCACTTTGTTCCTCCGCTTGGCACTGAAACAAAAAAAAATTACCCCTTTGCTACCGTCGAGACTCGAACGCGGGATCTCTGCTAACCATGCACCTTACACAACGACGCCTTGCCACTAGTCCAATCACATGGTTGGTTATAAGGCTTTTAATCCTTAGTCGATTTAACCTCCACGTTTTTCTAGCACTTTTTAAAAATTAAAAACCTCTTGCCTTATGCGCTCATGAATTCACATCAAACCTTAGCCAATATTCACATATGCATTAATTCGGAGACTTACCTTAATGTTGCAAGTCTTATGGTATAAATACCATTCTTATTTTTCTTCGAACATCGGTGGGGGATATTTATTTAAATGTTTTTGCACCCAACCCTAACTTAGGGTTTAATTAATTTATTTTATAAATTAATTTATAATATAAATATTATAAATAATTTACAAATAACCTTAGGCATTATTTTTAAACCTTAATATTATAATAATAAATATTATAATATTATTTCCTTTTGGCCTAGGTATCTCCTTCCTTCATGTTATTTAACCAACATTTTGACCAATCATGTGATGCTTTTAAGCCAAATATCTTGGGATTAAAATATAAATATTTTAACCCTCCTTTTTCCAAATCCTTGCACTGATCACTCACATTGACTCTTGAAATCAATGACAACACAACTACTCAAAATTTCCAACAGATGATATTTAGCTTCAAGCTTGACTTTCTCTGAGGTTACTTTGCCCATGACTCTATATACATCCTTCACCAAGTATTGGCCTTGCTGGTTTCTTCCCCAAATTATATGATCCTCCTCTAAACCTCTACCTAAATAATAACTCTTTAGGAGGTTTTGTAGATCTTTACCCCTTGGGCCTTGCATATCTTCTTGCACGAATTTCCACTCCTGAAAATCACCTACCTTATGAATGTAACAATTAATTTTATTTCCATAGGTTTTGGTTAAATGTTCTTTAATATCTTTGAGATTTTTGTAGTTTTCTAAAGGCTCCTCTTGAATCCAAGGGTCTTTCCAAAAGTTATTTTTTTCTCCCTTGCCTACTATCCATTTTAGACCTTGCCATCAAAATTTCCTACTATTAATTATATTTTGCCAAAATATAGACCCACGTAGAGGATTAGAACAACTGATAAAGTGGTTTCTGCCCTCCAAGTCTTTTTTTAATAATGCTAGCGCATATCCCTGATACTCCAGTGCAAAGCCTCCAACCATGTTTAGCTAGAAGGGATCTATTTAGATCTTTCAAATTCCTCAAACCAAGACCCCCATTCTATAAAGGCTAGCAAAAGGTATCCTAGGCTACTAGATGTATGAAATTTTTGCATTTAGTGTCATCCCATAAGAAATTTATAGTCTTTCTAAAGTCTCTTCCACTTTACTTGACATCCTTAGGAAAGACATGAAATAAATAGGGAGGCTTTGAAGTGTGTGTTATATGAGTTGTACTTTCCCTGCAGAGGATAACAAAGATCCCTTCCAAACTTGAATTTTCCTATTAAATTTATCAATAATTGGATTCCAAAGTTCATCTTCCATCTTACCTATAAAAAAGGTAAACCAAGATAGGTAATAGGGAACTTTTCCTCCTTACAGCCAAACACTTTAACTATTTTATCTCTTATACTTTCCTCCATGTTTAAAAACATAATCCTAATTTTTTCATAATTTACTTTTTGGTCTGTAGCTTTTTCATAAGAATCAAGGAGTTTTTTAAACTCCAAAGCTTCTTCCTCTGTAGCTTCCCCTAGCAAAAAAGTATCATCCACAAACTGTTGATGAGACAAAGCTTCAACAATGAATGAATGTTTTAGAACTTTGATATTACCATCCTTTCTCTTTCTTTCCAAAGTTCTTTCCAAGGCATCTGCCATAATGATAAAGAGATATGGAGATAATGAATATCCCTTCATGATTCCTTTGGTAGAAGGAAAGAACCCAATAGACTGTCCATTTATTAGGATTGAAAAGTGGGGGTTATAAATATACATACCAACACATGCCCTCCATTATTTTATCTAAGAAGGACCACGAAACCTTGTCATAGGATTTGTTCATGTCCAACTTAAGGAACATGCCTGACCCTTTCCTCTTTTGAAGAGAGTGTGCTATTTTATAAATGGTAATGATGCTTTTAGTAATCTACTTACCTACCACATAACCTCCTTGATCTTCATTAATGATTGAGGGGATGATGTTTTTCAATCGATTGGCCAATACTTTAGTAAAAAATTTATAACTTATATTACATAGGCTAATTGGTCTAAAGTCATAAAATTTATCTACCCCATATTTCTTAGGAATTAGAGAAAGGAAGGTATTATTCCATTCTTTCAGTAGCTTACTAGATTCTTGGGCTTCTTGGATTGCATTGACTACATCTTCTTCAACAATATCCCAATGATGTTGAAAAAAACCTGGTGGGAAACCATCTGGCCCGGAGCCTTGGATGCTCCCATAGAGAACACAACTCTTTTAATTTCCTTATTAAAGGTTACCTTGCATAGATATTCATTCATGCTATAATTAACTCCTTTGGGAACATTGTTGATGATGCTTTCTATTTCCATGTTGCACTTTGTTTTTCTTTGCTAAGGAGGTTCTGAAAAAAAGTAATGGTCAATTTTTTAATATCATTTAAATCCTCATACTTTCTACCATATTATCCCATAAGATAGAGGATTTTATTGATGTTCCTATGTCTCATATTTGAAACATGGAATAATTTAGTGTTTCTATCACCTTCCTTGAGCCCTAAAACTCTTGATTTCTATTTCCAATAAATTTCCTCTTGGGCAATGGTATTATGATACCCCGTGAGGAGTTGTTTTTCCTTTTCATGCCACTCTAGTTTTCTCCCTTCCCTCTCCATTTTTTCCTCTATATCTTGGATATCCTTTTTAATATATTGTTTTCTTAAATTGATATTACCAAAAACCTCTTTATTCCAAATTTTGATTCGATACTTGATGTTATTTAATTTTTAGGTAACTTTGTACATTTCTGATCCTTGAACCTCCTCCTTCCACTAAGACTAAATTTTGTTTGTAATGTCTGGGTGCATATTCCACATGAGATCATACCTAAAGGGTGCTCCTCCCTGCTTCCCCTCCTTTTTCATATCCAACAAAAGGGTATTGTGATCTAATCATATTTTGGGCATACATGTAAGTCTATGAATACTGTTTATACTTAGCCAACTATCATAAATAAGAACTCTATCCAGGACCCTTTGAATGTGGTTATCCCCCATCCTTCTTTTTTTCCATGTAAACTTACCTTTATGCTTATCCAGGTCAATTATATTATTATTCTGAATAAAATCATTAAAATATTGCATACCTTGAGTGATGCTAATCCTCCCTCCACTTTTGTCCTCTATTATTAAGACTGTACTGAAGTCACCCAAATCCATCCAATGCAAATTAATGAAGAGAATCCTCTAAAAATATAGCTTATTCCACAGATGGAATATCTCATGATCATCATTTTGAGCATAAACCCTGGTCATTATCCAAAAAAAGTTAGTTTTTTTTCTTCAATTTGATTGTGCAAAATATCTCTTCTTTATCAATTAAAGTACCCGCAAAATTCATTATGTCTTAAAAGATGCAAATACCTCCAAAAATACCTTGTGTTGGGCTTATGATCCATTTACAATTCAACCAAACCTCTTTCTAAATAATGTCAAGTTTTTTTTTGTGTTAATTTTAGATTCTTGAAGATAAACAATATCAAGTTTTACTTCAATGAGTAGATCTCTAACAATTCTTCTTTTTCTAGGGGAATTTAACCCCCAAACATTCCAAGAAAGGATTTTCATTTCTTGGTTTTTATTGATGGGATTTTATCCTTACCCATCCATTCTTCATTTGGATCTAATTCTTGTTCCCTATTCTCTAGTGCTTTTTGTTCTTCTTGTTTGGGGGGTATTCCTTGCTTTCTTTTCCTATAATTACCTGTATTATTTGTATTTTTTGTATGTTTTCCAAGAGGATCGTTCTCTCCCATTTGGTTACACCCTATCAGAGATTCTTCTGCTGCTGATTGAGCTATTTTACCCAAATCTAGTCTTTTGTTGAATCTTGTTTGCATACCCTCTGCCATCCCTCTATTTCTTTGATTTTAAACCCCTAAAATCCTTCAATCCGATCCTTCTCCTATTAACACACACTTTTGCACACAACATTCTTGTTTTGTTATGGGTGGGTGGATCCATGGTTATAAATTATCCAATTTGTGTTGCCAGTACCTTAATAATTTGGTCATCCCAATATTCTATAGGTAGATTTGGGAACCTAATCTAGATGGGAACAAAACAAAATTCTTCCTTTTGAGGGTTGAAGCCCTGATGCCAACGTTTTAAGAAAATTGATCTTTTCCTAAATAAAAATGGACCTCATGATAAAGCTGTCATCAAATCCTCAATATTAAACCAAATTAAAAAGTATCACTTTGACAGACCAATAACATTCATTGAACCCTTTGTTTGAATTTTAGAATGAAGCTATCTTATAAGCACATATAAATCCGATATGGGCCCTAGAAATTTACCTACCATGCTAAACTCATTATCCCTCAATATTTTTTTGATTAAGGAGTCAACAATACATACCTTTTCATTTTCATGAGATAATATTTGTGATGGCCAATAATATTATCCTTTATCCTCTAAGACACTTTATTTTGTGATGGTTGCCAAGATGTGAACATTGAGATTTTTGGATGGATTTCTTGAATGATAAAAACTTACCTTCGTTAGGGCAAAATGGTGAAATTAAGGATCTATATGGAAGAGATATGCATCTAAGGAATGTTGATCGATATGTAGAAAAGGGAATGACAAATACAAAAAATGTTCTACAAGAAGGATCAAGAAAGGATTCTTGGGCATAATATAAAATAATTTAAGTAATGAAAGATATTTACATGTGGTTTTATTAAATATGTTATATTTTTAAAATTTTAGGAGTAACATGTCTTATATCCCAAGGATGAATGTGCGGGTGTGTGGAATTCAAACACACGATATGATGAATTACTAATTTTATAATATTAAAAATAAAATAAAAAAATTATGTCATATAAATTATATAAAAAATAGTTTAGAAAATGAAATAATTTAAGCAATGAAAGACACTTATATATATTATTTTAACTTTTTACAACTTTTATCAATCAAATTTTATTAAATATATTATATTTTAAAATTTTAGGACTAACATGTCCTATGTTAGTAGGGTATGAATGTGTGGGTGTGTGCTAATCCTCTATTGATAATCTTAGCTTTTAGTATTATGAGGGGTCATAGTTAGGATGAGAATGCTCAACCTTAAGTGTTGGTCATAGGAGTTTCTCGCACTATATAGATAAAAATATATAAGTATGTCTTATGAAAAGATAATGTGTTAATCCTCTATTGATAAGCCTAATTATTGAAACTGAAGGTCATGGTTAGTATGGAAATGCTCAACCCTAAATGTTGTTGTAAGAGTTTTTCACACTATGCAAATGATAATAAAAAATAACATCTTATACAAAGATAATTTAATAATATAATATAAATATTTCTATAAACCCACTTAATTACATGCATATATAAATATAACATGGTATAATATATTTAATATTTATAAATCTTAAAAATGTTTTAATTATATACATATTAAAAGTATTCATAATTCATTCATGGGTCTTTGGTTCTTCTTCTGGAGGTCCAAGGTTCAAATCGCAGAGTGGACAAGTGTGTGAGGGGGCGGGTGTATGGTAGTTGTGTGTTAAATTCCCTATTGATAAGCATAGTTCTCGATATGAGGGGTTACGATTGGGAGGAAACTGCTGAGCCCTGTGCGTTTCATCGTAGGATTTTACCATACTAAAAATAAATTCATAATTAATTAATATTCCTAAACATTTAAAAATTTTAATTTTACATGTGTTGAAAGTATTCATAATTAAAGAGATTAATATTTTTAAATGAGTTTACATAGGGTTTTACGAGGGGTCTTGGTTCCTTCATATTAAGTAGGATTTGAATATGGGGTTATGGTTGGGAGGAGACTGCTCAACCCTGTGCCCTATGTGTTGATCATAGGAGTTTTATCATACTAACAAAACAAATCATAATTAATTTAATATTCATATACCTTCAAAAATATTTAATTTTACATGTGTTGAAATTATTTATAATTAAAGAGAATAATTTTTTTAAATGAGTTTAAACAGGTTTTTACGAGGGGTCTTGGTTCCCTCGTACTAAGTAGGGTTTGAATCTTGAACCTCTCAAAGAGAGGCCAAAGTCCTTAGTACTTGGATCTCTCAATGAGATTATTATTTTTAAATGAGTTTACATAGGTTTTTGCGAGGGGTCTTGGTTCCCTCGTACTAAGTAGAGTTTGAATCTTAGACCTCTCAAAAAGAGGCCAAATTCCTTAGTACTATAGTAAGCTTAAGATCATTTCAATAAGTTTACATAGATTTTTATGACGAATCCAAGTACCCTCAGATAAAATGGGGTTTGAACCTTAAATCTCTCAAAGAGAGGCCAAAACCCTTACTACTACAAAAATCTTACAGTTATAACTAAAAAAATAAGTTATAAAAAATAATAATTGTTATTAAAAGTACATGGAATCAACATAAAAAAGTGATACCCAAAAAATATTATAAAATATGACCAATTTGTAATATTCAAAGTATACAAGGATGGTGTTGGAAAATATATTTCAATGCTCAAATAAACCTATGAAAAATAGTTATACATGTTTTATACGTCTAAATGGTGTTACTTATTATTCTATAAAGTCTATGATTTTCTTATCTAGTATCCTCTTTTTTGTTTTGTATGATTTTGTAACAATGACTCACATATTCAAGGAATATATGGATGACTATGAAAAGTGTAATTCAATGCTTAAAAAAACCTACAATAAATCCTCATACATGTTGCATGCTTCTAAATAATTACCTATTCTTCTATAGGATAGTAATTTTATTATATGGTACCCTTCTTTTTCTATCGTAGGATTTTGTAACAATTGAGATGTGGTAGTATTAAGAGTTATTTGCTTTACCAATATACTTTTATTAGTTGATCAAACAAAGTGAGATGCTAACATATTTTTTAAAGTGATCAACCAAGAAATGGTACTCCCTGTTGAATTTTTCTTCTTATATTATATTATATATGATTAGAACAAAAGGATTAATGTTTATAGCTAGATTATTCATCTATTTCTAGATTTTTATCTTAACTTATATTTTATCTTAAAGCTTACAAATTTAGTTAATAACCATAATGGTACTACAAACTAAAACACTATATTCTATGGCTATTATCCATTATGATATCCATGATTGCGAATGCAAGGAGACTACCTATGTTAAGAAAATGGATGCCCAATTTTCTCAAGGATAGTTTTAAAAAAATCAAAACTTACATCAATGTAGAAGTTCCCATCCTATCATAATTACCTAGTGATGTATGTTACAAAGGTTGTATATAGGGCGAGTATACCACAATTTACAATGTATATTACAAAGATAATTTTTTGAGGTTAAAATGAACCACAAATAATGGTTTTTTATAAGGAAATGTAATATGAAGATAAGAACATTTCTCCAACATCTTAAATAACACTAAGAGTTCAATAACCCAAGCGAAAAAACCTAAATATGATAACAAAAATATTCACTTTGTACAACTTACTTAGGATCAACCAATTGTCATTATCACATCATACCTTAGATTTTAAATAATTGGTAAGAGATGGGAGGGAAGTGTTAGACAATTTTCATAGACATAAAATTGATAGTTAGTGGTTATAGGGCAATATCAAATTGAATGACAGGAATGATTCTAAATATGTGTATATATTACCAATCAAGGAGTTTTAATGGTGATGAAAAACCTATGGGAATTAGGTAATGATATCATTTGTGTAATATTTTGGTGGCATACATTATTTTCAACAAGAAGGTGATAATGCAATATAACAAGGGGATCATGAGGTAAAAATGGAAGACATGTCAAATAATATGAAAGTTTTTATGTTTATTTCAATTTAGTGTGATATGATATCAATGAATCATTGTGGTGGTGATGATATGGCATGTTATATGGTTAAATTAGATGATGATAATATCTTATTGTGTGGATCTAATTTTTTTAAATAGCAAGTACCTTGTATATTTAGTTAACTTTATGCTTTTACAAGTTCATCACATAGCACTATTATAACATGTAACTTGAAAGGATTGAAATCTAAAATTACATGTTAAATTCCATCACACCACATCCAATTTATAAGGTCTATCCAAAAGTTTTATTATCTTCTATATCACCTCACCTTTGTTATTATCCCTTAGGCTTGTCAACTATATGTGCTAAAAAAATGTCAGGCTAAAACCACTTTGTGCAATCCATTTAGACATTATCGTTTTCTATAAAAATCTATGTAATCTCTTTATTTCTAAACTATGAAAACTTCTAAAAAAATTCTCTAGAAATGCACTCTCCATATGCCCAAGAGTACTCATAGATTTTATTTAACTACAATCTTTTCAATATTCTCTAAAAATGAACTCTACTTAGGTTAGGATTCTAGTGTCTTTTGAATGGTTTTATCAATATATCCAAAACGTCATTATGGTTATTTTGTGTAAACTCAATATTCTCTAAATATGAACTCTACTTAGGTAAAAAATAAACTTTACTTAGGTAAGGATTTTGTTGTCTCTGAATCACTTCCTTAGTATGTCCAAAAAGTCCTTACAAGAGTTTTTTTAATGTGCTAGGGTAGGGTTTGTCTAGTTTATGGGATTACAAATATACTTATTTTTTGTGTAGATAATGACTAGAATGATATTTCAAGGCACTAACTACGAAGGATTGCACCATTCCTATAGCTGCGTTATTTATCTTCAAGGTACAACATAAGCATCTTCTCAGGACTAATCACTTACTAGTGCATTGCAAAACTAAAAAAAATCAATATCTTCCTATGGGTGAAAACTTCTCCTATTCCTAAGGTGTCTCCCTATATATCAGAAGGTACATGACAACTCGTAGCCATATACATGTGTTATTTAAGGGTATAATTATTGGATTTTATGCACCCTTCATTTCACTAGATGCTTTATGGATAATCTAACTTAGCCAATAATAATAGCTCCATGATATTTTAAAACCTTGACATAGGGTTTTTAACCTAATGAATCTAGGGAAAGAAAAAATTTGAAATGATTTGGATGAAAACAAAACAATTTTTTAAAAATAGAAAGATTAAGTGAAAGAAATTATAAAAATTACAAATTATCAAGATGGATGTCGTGGTTGTATTTTTTTTTAATAGAAGCCTCACCATCATTGGATCAAAGCTTTGATACTGCTCATATAAGTTAATTAAAACCATAAATAAATTCGCACATAACACAAAATAATACTTATTTATTTATTTTTATTTTATTAATTGCATTCAAAAGTTACAAATAATATAAACCACTTTGAAGGAACCTCCTCTTTATTAACAATATTTTATAATATAATTCTTTAAAATACATTATCTTTCCTATAATATATAAATATAACTTTGCCAAAAATAACTTCTTGTGCAAAAATAGATAAAATTCAAAACAACTATTTGAATTGTAACCCTTGAGGGTCACCGTGGCATTTACAAGGAGATGCTCACTTGTTGTTAACTAAACTATTATGATAAAATAAAAAAAATTAGGATATAAAATTTAACAAGAATGTATTAAATAAACACAAAAATATCTTTGCATATCTATATATACTCACATAGGGACATTAAAATTTGTAATTTAAACGATAAAAAAAAAAATATCGTTTATCCATAAAATTATAAAATTGTTCTTGAAAAAAACGAAAAAACACTTGCCGGTTTTGAGCTAACCTTTTCATTAATACCTCAACAAATAACAGAGCAACTAGTTAATTACAGGCTTGTCTAACAGATCCAAATGTGTGTCAACCACTATCTATTATTTGTGTTATTAACATGTGCAAGGACAGTTTTATGTGCTTTTGTTTTTTTTTTAATTTCCGGCTACGTACTTTTCTTAAAATTGCAAATCCTTTAAAAATTTAAATTTATCAAGTTTGAACCTTCTTTAAAAAAACAAATTTAAATCATAATAAAATGTATGTGCGTGGCTGTGGCTAAAAAACTTACGTCCAAGTTTTATAACAAAAGAATTGAAATATTCTTAATAATTTTTCTTCAAAGCCATTAATAAGAAAAATTGACCTCAATATTGTCTCCATCTCTTTGTTGTTGTTATTGGATCTATGCTGAGATGGATCCTTTGTGTTGTTTAATCATACTCATATACTGATTATATTTTAATATATTAGCTTTTAATGAGTAAAATTTTAATTTGTTTTTAAAATAAGAATTGAACCACTCTTATCAACAAATGTTATGAGTTGGGATTGAGTGCAAGTTAAAGTGAGTTTTACATTTTCTTATTTTATATTCATGAGAAGAATAGGAAGAGAGTGAGAATATGAAGCAATTGTGACTACGGAGCAAGCCTTATTCTAGATCTTTGCAAAAATAAAAAAATAAAGGATTCATATGAGAAAAAGCTAGGTAGAAAACCCTACATGGACATAAGGATGCCTTAGTTAGAAGTACTAATACCCAAGTCCGAGATAATAAGAAGATAAAATATATGCCAAGGATGATCTAGATAGCAAATGCTTTTTTTTTTTTAAATATTACAATAGAGAAAAAATATCTATAAGTTGGGATGGGAATCCTTCTGTACTTGGCCAACAATAGCACCTGTTTCCTCTTTTTGACTTTCCAAAAAATTGACATGACTCTAAAGACCAAGAAACTAAGAGTTAACTACTTTTAGTGAAAAAAATTAGAGGAGACCTACATCGGAACCAAACCTTCTAAACCATGTGTTTGCATTGGTTGTCCAAATCAACAAAATGTTGAATTTAGTCTCAAACCTATCCAAATTTCCAATCCTCTCATCCTAAGTATCTATGTCATTGTGCCACTGAACCCCTAACTGCTTCTTCGTACCCGTATTAGCCAATTAGTAGACCATTGTATTTAGAACTCCACCCTCATAAGTTGGGATCACATCATCCAATTCACTCCATAACTCCTTAATTTGAGTGATAAGAATCCTCAACCTCCATGTATCCAAAGAAAATTTTCTCATACAAGTAAGAGCTCCTATCAATATTTGAGAATTTGATTCTTTAATTATCCTTATATGACCTTGTCTTACCACCTAGAGAGCAAAATATTTGATAGCTAAGGTTTTTGCATCATTGTTCACGGTCTTACCTAGGTCGTGTAGTTACCAATAGAGCATTTCCTCAATATAAATTTTGTAGACCACTCCAATTCTAGAACATTTTGGTTTACCTTTTGTATCTCCATCATTATTAATTTTAATCCATCCTTTTGGGGATGCATTCCAACTATTTATATCTTACCTCTCTTGCACTTAAACTTCCTCCTCCATTATCCCTATATTAGCCCGAGTTTTCTATTTAGCATACACTGCCATAGTTTTTGTGACTTTGCTTCAAATGACCTACTAGATGACATCCAAAAATGAAAAGGTTTATTTGAAATTTCTACCATTTCTCTCTAGCCATAATTACCACCAAATAAAATTTAATCTAAGCTTCGACCCAATACAAAGATTCATATTTAAATCATCCCCTCTTCCATCTATGCCAAATATTAATCGAGTTTAGATCATCGTTGGCTTAGATTTGATAAGCTAAGAGCCATCTCTCCTAGATTTGGTGCATGAATGGAACTCAAACATAAGGTGGTCATATGTTTCCTCACTTTTTTAGAATAACACATATCGATATGGGCCAACGATTCCCCTGTATTTCAAATTATCAAAGTTAAGAATTCTATTGTGCATGAACTGCCAGACAAAGAAGTTTACTTTTGGCTAGCCCTTGGACTGCTTAATCTTTCTCTAATCCTTAGTCTGATATGCATGAGAAATAGGGTCTATAAGGATTTGTTGATATCCATACTTCATTTTGTAGATCCAATACTCCTATAGTCCCAAGCTAATTCATCCTCCTCATCCCTACCTTTACGAAATCATTTAGCCAAGATTTTAGTCATGATGCATGTCAGTTTCATAAGAATTAGAATTGGCCACTCGACCAACTTCTTGAGTTTCTTAAATATATAGTCCCAAAGATAGCTAGTGTTGAAATAAATTTTAATCTTGATCCAACCCTTGCTTTTCATGGTTGTTTTTATGAGATGCAATTCTATAAATTCAATAATAATAGATGGATATTTATCCCATAAATCTATTAAAATCATGTCTTCTCCTCTCTCCCCACTTTCCAAAATAATCCATCTCTCACTACCTAAGATCCTATCTTTAGTGTCTACTACCCTAGAGATCTGTTGTCATCCAAAGATAAATGGATCACCTTATTTGGATTCACTTGTCACAAATATTTACTAGTTAAAGTTGTATTGAATAAATATGTTGGCTTGGAGATTCACCTCCAATAAATATTTCCTTTTAAATATTTATTATTTAGCTCCAATATCCTTAGGCCCAATCCTCCCTTCACCTTGGGCTTTATTACTTTATCCCATCCTATTAATACTCATTTCCTCTCTCCCTTTGCTCCTCCCCAAAATTATTTTTGGTCATCTTGTCCAAATATTTCCATATGGTATGCAGGGTTGTAATAATAGAAAATTTGTATATGGGCATGGCTTGAATGAATGGCTATAAAAGAGTTAATATACCCCTAAAGGTTAACCATTTGTGAGACTAATGGTTAATTTTCTCTTTGATACAATCTAAAATATTCATTTAGACCATTATCTTTAGCTTTTAAAAATGTAAAGGGATCCCCAAATAGACCATTGGGAGTCTATTAGAGTTACTATGTTAGTAACTCCTAATATTACCTTATTTGGTAATTAGTAGATTCTCCTAGGTAGATATATTCGGTAATTTAATTATTACCGTAGTTAGTTTATTTATTACCATGAAGATATTCATTATTCGAATATCTTATGGTTGTCGTCATTTTGATTAGTTGTTAGTAGTTAGGTGCTTATTTTGTAAAGCACGTTTGTTAGCTACAACATAGGAGATATTATTTTCTAATATCTATCCTAATGTTCTATTGTATTATTTAAGCTTTTGCACTATGAATAATATTTGCTAATGATTTAGGCTCAATTTTTGACATTGGTATCAAAGCACGTGATTCAAGGGCCTACAAATTTGAGAGAAAGGCAGAGCTTATTGAACCCAAGGGGGAACAAATCTTGATATGGGATCCCCTTGGACTTATGACTCGACATGGATCCTTAGCAGCACAACGCACTTCCTGAGGTAGTGTGACATCGAGCTAAGATTGATTAGTCAATATTCTTGAGGTGCTCATGATTTTTTTCTTACTCCTGATGTCATCTTGATCCAGATTGTGGCATTGGTATTGATTTGGAGGTCAACACTTTTTTCTAGTCCCCTGATACCGAAAACTCCTTCTCCACTAGCGATAGCCTATGAACCTAAAATCTCTAGAGTGACTGTCCTTACATGCGAGATTCCTAACAAATTGTTAACCTGTTGAAATATGGTGACCTTCCATCGGGAAATCAGGCAAAACACCTCACACTCATGCCTGATGCGAACTAAGATAATTACCAACCAAAAAGCATGCATCCCAAACCGCACATCATCTAAATGCACATGCTTTGAGATAGGATACTGGGCAGCTGACCTAGAGGACATGTAGTTCGAAGAAGCTTACATAGCAATCTGACTAGGTGGATGGCTAACGTGTCGACATGAATCCTGAGAAGGGATTTGCTAAAGTGTATTGACACAAATTTTGAGTAGGATTGAAGTGGACCAGCTCAGAGTTGAAGGAGGACATCTGAACTAGATATGTAGTGGGAGTGAAACCCAAGGCTATGTTGACTGGGTAAACACGTGGTGCAATCTAAGTGACGCTAACATAGAACTACTAACTGGGTGGGTTACTGAGCTGGAAGCATGGACTCCAAGGTGCTAACATGGCACTAAGTGACTGGTTGAAATGGGATGATGTGGCATTACATGATTGGCTAAAAGGGGGTGTTGTGTCATGCTACAATTTGCTCGGATATGCGTAAAAATGGGAGTTATGATTCGGATTTCCAAAGGGCAATAAAATACATGATAGTGGCTTCACAGTCTTAAAGACGAGAAAACCCATTCACCAGATAGATGTGGGATTATTAAATCCCAATTAAAAAAATATCATCGCAAGAAAACAACAAAATAATTTTTTTCCTTTATCCTTTAGATTGTTGAGCTAGTCTGATTGGCAATTTGGGCTAGCTCTAAGAACATCTCTTGCGAGTTCAGGAGTTCGACTCTCGACAAGGATGAAATAAATCTTTTACAAAACAAAAATTAAATTTTTTCAATTTAAAGGTAACTTTTTCTTTTTTTTGTAATTTTTAATTATTTTAGTATTTTTTTTATAATTTAATATTATTTTGTTTAAAATAATTTTTTTGAAATATTAAAGTGATTTTTTTAAAATTTATTTTATTATTGATTAAATTATGCTCAAATTAATTAAAATTTTGCATTAAAATTGAAACTTAAAGGCCCTATTTTTTTGCAAATTTCAAACAATTCAAAGTGCTTTTGTTTTCTCCAAGTGGGGATGTAAGACAAAGAAGAGCACCATTTCTTTTGCAAAACTAGGGAGCCCTAAAATCTTCTCAAAACCTTGTTAATTTTGCAAAATTAAAGGGGGACAAAATCAAGAAATTTGATTCTTTCTTGCAAAATTATAACACAAGGAGACATAAAATTTGCAAAATTCAAAATCAAAGTGTGTGCATTTGTTTTTCTCCAAGGAGGGATATACGATAAATAATTGCACATTTTATATTTGGGAAACCACTAAGCTGCCGCGAGCTTGAAGACCTTGGTCCACTAAAACCAAGTTGTGTGTCAACTGGTTCTAGAAAGCCTTTTAAATGCGGGTCGTGTGTTGAATTTTCTTGAAAGGAGTGTTACTTTGTTAATTTTTTAAATCAAAAGGGGGAATATAATAAAGTGTATTTCTTTACAAAATTGTAACACGGAGTGAGGAACACTTAAAAATCAAAACTTGTTTATTTTGCAACACAAAAAGGAAAGACAATTGTTTTATGCCACATTATTTGAAAATTTGAAAAACAAGAGGAGACTTTGAATATCAAATTTTTGCACAACACAAATCAAAATTTTGTTGCAAAAAATTAGTAATAAGGTACATTTTTAATAATACTCGACACCTTTATTTTAAAATTGGCAAATTAGGTGCATTTTCGGTTGCATCTGACACCTAAGTGATAAAAATTTGTGGGCACTCTTTGATTGATTATTGCATTTCATTTCTTGTTTTCTATAATTATAAGTCATCAAAATCAAAGAGCACTCAAAACCCTTAATTTCACACTCATTTGTGTAATTCATTGCACAAGTATTAACCATTTTTTTAAAATTGATATTTTCTCCATACAACCTTAAATTTATTCTTATTTGTTTGGCTCAATTTTCTCAAACTGATTATCCTTCTTCAGGATTATTTTTAGGCAGGTGCCATTAAATATGTTTTTGAGTGAATTCTCTTTCATTTTTTATTTGTTTGGCTTAAATTTCCTCAAACTGATCATCTTTCTTCAAGAGATTTTTTAGGTAGGTGCCATTAAATATCAACTAAGAGTGAAAGAAAGATCATATTGGTACAAATTCTAGAACCTTCATCATGGCAACTATCAACAAATACCTAAATGATACACAATTGCTTAAAGGTTATAACTATTCAACATGGAAAACCAAGATAAAATCCATACTTACTATAGAGGAAATGTGGGATATAGTGGATGACATTGATACAAGACCCACTTCAACAGGAGTAGATCAGAAAGCATGGAATAAAAAGAACAATCATCTTCTCATGTTGATTCTCCTAGCTACTATTGATGAAATCTAACCTCACATAAGTGAAGCTAAAAATGGTAAAGATGCATGGGATGCACTATCTACCATTTTTTAAGGTAATAATAAATCGACTATTCTACACTTCAAACTCAACTTCATACCCTCCATATGAAGTCAAGAGAAACAATAGAACTATTCCTCTGCAGAGTGGCAGAACTAAATTCAAATATGAATTCTTTAGGAGCAAAAGTAGAAGATACTATCCTAAATTTAGTAATATTGAGGGCTCTTTTATAATCCTACAAGATGTTAATAATATCTCTTAATGTGTCTCAAATAATAGTCACCTTTGTGGAGTTAGTAAATTTGCTTCAAATCGAGGAAGCAAATAAGCTCCAAAGTGATAAAGTGTCAAACAATGCACTTTACTCAAAAAATCAGGGTGGAAAGAAGAAAGGTAACTTTTAGAAGAGAGTATCATCTTTAGGATCATATTGAAAGATAAGGGTAAACAACCTCAAAAGAATTTTTGCACAAATTTTAAAAAGGGCAACCATGACACCAATCGGTGTTGGTTTAAAAACAAGCAAAACAAAAATGACAAAGGTACATCACAAAGGCAAAATAGACAATAAAGAGGCCATGTTGCTAGTGAAGTGTCTGATTCTAATTTTTGTTTTAAAAAAGCACAAAAAGTGCTCATGACCCATACAACTTTGTAAGGGAAACAAATTTATCAGCCTAGGCAAGCACCATTCCAAACCTCATTTTAGGCTTCATAAATAGCATATGCTTTTGTTTGAAGTACTTGCAATAAAGGGGTTATTGTACCTTTATTTTTTTAGGCTTCATAAAATGGAAAACTCTTTTTGTTTGAAGTATTTGTTAAAAAGGGGGGGATTTTCTGGTGTACATTTTAAAATTTGCCTAGGAGGTAATATTTGTAAAAGCCTTAAACAAGTTTCATAGGTTGCATATATTTTGCACTTAATGGAGGATAAAAAATTAATTTCCTACTTCACACATTTTTTTTCTAAAAAGGGAGAAATACTTATAAGTGTGCATTTTCAGCAGCGACCGACACCTTAGTCACACTTCTTGCAGAAACTCCATTACAACATGTTTTGCAACAAGGGGGAACTTATAAGGGTGCATTTTTGGTAGCTATTGACACCTTAGCTACCTTATCAAAACTTTTTCAAAATCATATTGTAATAGAATGAACCTTGTATGTAGTGATCTACTCTACTACACCTAGTGGTTGCAGCAGTTGGTTATCCATGCAATATGGTTGGATGAAAATATTAAAATAAGGTTATTCATTGATGTGAAAACAAAGTAAGAAATGACCCATTTTTTTCTTAGAGCAGCTAGAGCACTGTGACAGAGCCTAAGCTAGAGCAAGAGCCAGTATATCAACATCTTTTTCACTATGTTGGGGCAGTTATATACTTTATCCAAATAATGTAATAAGGGGGGATGTTAGAGTTACTATGTTAGTAACTCCTAATATTACCTTATTTGGTAATTAGTAGATTCTTCTAGGTAGATATATTCTGTAATTTAATTAACAACATAGTTAGTTTATTTATTACCATGAAGATATTCATTATTTGAATATCTTATGGTTGTCATCATTTTCATTAGTTATTAGTAGTTAGGTGTTTATTTTGTAAAGCACGTTTGTTAGCTACAACATAGGAGATATTATTTTTAATATCTATCATAATGTTTTATTTTCCTATTTAAGCTTTTGCACTATGAATAATATTTGCTAGTGATTTAGGGTCAATTTTTGACAAAATCCTCATGAATTCTAAGATCTCTAGAATTCTATCCCAAAGCCTTCAGTCAAGGTTGAAGAATACCACTTTGTATATTTTATCATTGATGAATTTATTTGTGGACCTAAGATAAAATTAAGAGTATCTCTAACCATTCTTACTTCCCTAGGGTTGGTTTCTCCCATCAATCTTGTGTCATCCATGAACTATAGGTGATTCAAAACCCCCTCACCCACTTTGATACCTATGAGCAAACCTTATTGTCTTCTCCTAAATATAATTCTACCCAAGTCTTCAACCAATATGAGAAAAATATAATGGAAATAAGGATATCCTTGATAAAGGCCTCTATTGGTTTTAAATGGTTGTGAGGGAAGACAATTTATTAACACAAAGTATGTTAGAGTAGATATGTAGCTCAAGAACAACTCTATATAAATCTTAAGAGAAGCCAAAATTGTACATCATCATTATCAAGAAGCTCCACTCCACCCAATCATAAGCCTTTGATATATCTAATTTTATAAACATTCCTTTATTTCAAAGTTATATATTAAGTGTATTACCTCTTGAGCTAGAACCATACCATCCAAGATATATATTCCCTCTACAAAACCCCCTTATTCCAAGGAGATAATAATATCTAGAAGATATTTTAGCCACTTAGTCATTAACTTCATGATTATTTTATATATAACATTGCATAAGGTGATACATCTATAGTCTGAAATATGCACTGCTCATCCCCTTATAAAATTAAGACAATGAACATATTATTTAATGTTGAAGTATTATTTTACCACCCCTAGGCTCCTCTATGATATTCATTGCATCATCCTCCAAGATATCCCAAAATGTCTAAAAAACTCAATTGGTAAGTTGTTTGGACCTGACATTTTTATTGTACTCATTCCAAAGACCACATTCTTTAGCTCCTATATATCAATAAGTTTAGTTAAGGATTGGATTTATTCTTTAGATATGATAGAGAGTATGGTATAAATAACTTCTATCAAAGCTTCTTCATATTGCACCAAACCTTCCTTAAATATTTTAGCAAAATAACCCATTGATCGGGAGTGCATACCTAGGATCGTATCAAAGGAGAACCCATCCTCATCCTAGAGAAATTCCATATTGTTATTCTTCCTCCTAGAACAAGTAGCCTAATGAAATTTTTTGGTGTTTTTACCCCCTTCCATTAGCCAAGTGGTTCTTGCTCTTTTTTCCCAATAGATATCCTCTTGGTTGTTAATATCCTCTATCACTTTATGCAACTCATCATCCTATTATTTGATTTTCTCTAAAATTATTCCATCCCCAAAGATTTTATGTACCTTATCCCATCTAGCCACCAATGGAACTCTTTAGGCTTGGAAGTCTAATTTGTTAGATCTCCTCCACCATTTCAACTATTCCTAGATATAGTGAATCTATTTGTGGAAGCTAAATATTATAGTCCCATATTCTAGATGTCCCTATTCCACTATTTCAGGTTTTTCTTTTGAACTTCCTTCTTTTGTAATCATAAGTTTTCAAATTTATATGGTTTTCGATGCTACTCCATCTTGATACCTCCTCCAAAAAATTGGGGAAGTGATATGAGATTGGACCCTCCAAAATTTGAAATTTTAGATTCCATTTCATGAATACCTCTTTCAAAAATAGATAACGATCTAATTTCACCTTCCTACTATGTTCTTCCCTCATTTTGTTAGTCTAAGTATAGTTGGTTTTAGGGCATTGAATATCCACCAAGTGTAATGTATGGACCAGGGCAATCATGAGTCAATCTCTTGAGTCCCAAATACAAATTCTCCCTTCCTATAATATAAATGATAGTTTAGCATTAAAATCCTCAACAAGAGTCTAGTCTAGTTCCTACCTCAAGACTCTCATATTATGCACCACTTTCCATTGATGAATTTGTCCATATAGGTTTTGGGCCCTATATAAATTTATTATTAAGACCTTCTCAACTATCATATTATTCCAAAAATAATATGTGATGACACCCCTCCAAGATATATGTTCTATTTTCATCCTTTCAAGAGAGTTCTAAAAGTTAGCTATACTCCCTTAGGTCCCTTGGGAAGCCACTTCCATATCACCAACACCCCTTCAAAATCTAATTACTATTTTATACATGAGATCCAACAACATTTTGGTCCCCTAGATAAGCGAAAATAATGTCTTACTTTTCTCAAAGTATCCTCAAACAACATATTAATTGTTTTTATTGTTTAAACCCCTAATATTCCATGATTGTATAATCATTGGTTACCTTAACACCAGTAAGAGTATATTTTCCTCATCCATTATGATATATTTTACTATCAATTATGATATCACCCACACCTATTATGATATATTTTACTATTAGTTGCTCTTAGTTATGTACTATCAATGCTCTTTCCATCTTTGGTTGTGGTAACTTACTATAATCTATCTCCAGATCTAGGATAAGAGCCATAGAGGGGCCTGAATATGAATGTTAATGCTTTCGTTATTACCATGCACTCCTTCCATGAGTTCTTCTTCTTCTTGCTTCATGAGTTTCTTGAAGATCTAATACCTCTTTGAGGGTTTAAGCTAGTTTTACTACTTGCCATATGTTTTCTTTTACCTCATTCTTTTGGATTATTCAAAACCATCTCCCTTTGCTTCTCCTCCTTTAGAAGTGTTCACTAGTCCTTTGGTGATAGTAGACTTACCCTCCTTAGGAGGATATGATATTGCTAGAGGGGTATACATTTCCATGATCAAAGTGGATCTAGATCAAGCCAATTGTCTATGTTTATGGTAAACTCTATACATGAAGGACAACACCTCATAATCCAATTGCTAAATCTAAGATAGTACTACAAGTTTGAGTTTCACATTTATCAAAAAAGGCTGAATGAGATCCATTTCAATACAAAATCTAACATAGACAATTGTATTTCATTTCATTGTATCTCTAGAGACACCAAAATACTTCCTAAGATTTTACCTATGGTTTCTAATATTTACACACTCTAGAAATCTATTGGGAGCACATACAATCAAACCCAAATTGATATAGTAGTGAGTTCAATTTGGGGATCAAATCCTACTCTCTAAGGATGGATAAATAATATTTTTGGGCTATAGTTTCTCTTTTCTGATTTGAATACCCTATTTTTTTTGGCTAGTGAGGAAAAGCTAACAATGAAATATCCATTACTAATAAACCAAAGGAAATACTTACTAAGAGGCTCCTAATTCATCTGAATCCATAAATACAAGAAGTTTAGGGTAAGATAAATACCCATGAATTTATAAATCATATCATTATTGAATCTATTATGACAATTTATTCTATTATACTATGTTCAATTATCATATTTGGTCTTTATTTAGACTATGGAAAGCATTTATTGACTCTTTGAGGTTACAACTTTCTCATTGATTTTTTCTAGCATCCATAAAGAGCATTTTAAACATTGTTTTCCATGCTTCTTCAGTATTTGTTTGAGGTTTATCCTTCAATAAATTTGAAAATAAATTTTCTTTATCTGAGAGAGGATTTGGAGGTACCCCCATTGGGCCCTCCTAGAAAACACTTGTGTATATGGTTTTTCCTGTTGTTATATGTTTGTTTTACAATTTTCCACTACCAATCTAGAAAGTAAATGTTACACCATAAGTAATTATCAAGGGATCCAAGAGACCATATGTTCCATATACAAGATAAATAGGGTTCTTTTCAAATGGTTGGAGTAGACCCTTTTTAAAAATTTTGATTCTTAGTCAATTTTAGAAATTCTAAGGAATCAAGGATGAGATGATAGATCGTGATATAACAGTTCCTTAAAGCAGAGTGTTATATGTGAGTTCCATAAATACTAATCATGGTTTTTTAGTATTCATATTTAGATAAAGAAGATGTGGGAATTGAATTCAAAATACTCCATAACGTTTATTTCTAAAGATTTTTTCCTTATCATATTTTCTAGTTTAGAAATTATGGATAACATAATGGATGATAGCACATGGTTTAGACTAAGAGATGCCCTATATCTAAGACTATGGAGTAATTTTTTTGTGGAGATAGAAACTATTAAAATTTTCCAGTGTGGGTTAGGATTTTTGGGCTTCCATATAAGTATATTAATAAGTATTGTTTAAATAATATTGGTAATACCCTGGGGGAGTCCATACATAAGGTACCAATGACTAAGGAGTGAAATCATGTTGTATATATCCGAATATGTGTTGCTATAATATTTCAAAGCCTTTACCCATTAAGTTTTAATCTAGAGAATAGGATCAACAAGTGGATTATGAAAATATTGCATTTGAATATTATAAATGTTATGAGACTAAACACATAGCAAGATCTTGCAAAGTAAAAACAATGGACAAAGAAACATATAATTTTGATCATGAGATAAATTTCAAGATGAAGTAAGGAGATCATACTATAGTAAAATCTTTATTATATTAAAGATATTCCACTCCCAAAAAAGAGCCAAAGAAAACTCATCATTAACATCAAATGAGAAAGACCATCATAGTTCATTTGGATCAACCATTGGAAGAAACAATGAAGGATACAAGGAATGAAGAAGTACAATATGCAACTTAAAATTTAGAAGGAACAAAAGGTGTGGAGAAAATTTTTAAAACAAAGGAGGCAAAAGAGAATAAGTTTATTGTAAGTCTTCATTTTTCAAGTAGTATACATTCCTCTCCTTGCAATATAAATGACAACATTATAGAGTTATCCATTTTACTTTAGGGTTTTAATATTAGCATATAAAAGATACGAGAATGGAGGTTATCCATAAGAATTTAGGGTTTTTAGAGCATCAAAATAAGCTAATTACTATGGAGGAAAGTCCTTGCATTTTAGGGTTTCTAAGGCAACATGAAGAGGAGAGTGTTAGTATATATCTTGTGCTAGTGTCAGTTGTGGTAGACTTGATAGTGAAACACTTAATTTGTTCTTGTCATAAATCTAAAATAATTTAGGATAGTGTCTCTCTTGATTACCCAATCTTGTTTAATAGAAAAAGGACTTGTTGGGATATGCTACTAAATTTCATAAAATTTATAAAATTTTAATTAATTGATTCTTGGTCACATCTAATTTGACAAATGTTATAATCGTTGCCATAATGACAATCTTTTTCTATGAATGAACTTTTAAGGTTTACTTCAACTACTTGTTATAAGTGGACGCTTTAGATACAGAGTCGCAAAAAGAGATAAAGAAGAATGAAGGTACAAGGCATTATATATATATATATATATATATATATATATATATATATATATATATATATATTAGTTCTTATTATCCATCTTTAGCACTCACTCGATTTATACTCAATTGATATGTAAGAACTAAATTAAAGAAGTAGAAGCATCTTATTACTAAATACAAACAAATAATGGTTTAATAATTTATTTTCTTAAACAATCAAACTACCATCAAGATCCAACCAAATCAAACTACCATCAAGATCCAACCAAATAATGGTTTAATGATTTATTTTTTAAACAATCACTCTTAACATTATGCAAAAGCTAAAACAAAAAAACATATAATTTAAATTTTTAATTTTTGTATTATAATAATATTATGTTGTTTTAAAAAAAATAATATGACAAAACCGAGCGTTTCTTTTTTATAACTATTTATTTTGCATTATCAACGAAAGCAAACTTTTAACCCATCAAGCAATTCTTTTTTTTCCCTTTGTTAGTAAACAAATACGAACGACTTGCATCGATTTGTTCCTGAAACAATGCTGTTGAACCAATCGTGCCCATGCCTGTCCTAATTTGATGTAACTTTAATATTAGTTGCTTTTACAATATAAAAATGGTTGACATATAAAGCAACCACCATGCTCGGCCCAGGCAGCTACTACTGAGTGCTAACGACGCCCATAATTTGAGGTAAATTCAATTAAAGTTGCAGTCACGTCTCACGAGCAGAATTAAGTAAAATGCGCCGTAATATTCATATGCTCGAATTAAATAAAACGTCAATCATCATATCCATATGCTCGAATTAACTAAAATGTAACATCATCCATCATATCCATACGTTCTGGGTATGTTAATGAGGTAAAAGTTGACGTGGGAGTTGCAAAACGCGTTTCCGCAATTCACATTCATCCTTAAATTATGCGTCCCACCGCCATCACTTAATAGAGAGTTGCAAAAACGGTTGATCTGGTTTGGAGCCCGATTGTTTCAGCTGGACATAAATCTTTAATGGATTCTCCAAATGAAGAAGGGAATGCAACGGAATCGACAGAATCGGTAGTTTACATTATATGAATTTACCAACTTCATGACACCCATATTGAAAATCACATAGATTACTGATTTTGTTTTTTTAATGATATTTTAGTTTGCTCCAGCAAAAGTCTTCTACCACAGTGACGGCATTGAACAACTGCAACCATTTACAGATAGCATTAGCGCGCGGATTGTGAACGCTTTGGCTAAGCGGAAGGCAAGGATGAGGTTTATAAACGAGGAGAAAGTGCCAGCCTTGGTCGACTTAAAGAAGATGAAGCTTATTGTTACTCATACTGCCAAAGAGTATGACGTTGTGGTTGAAATGCCAATCAAGTCCGCGGTCAAGTCGGTCGAAGATGCATTTGGACGCACACAGGTACATCTCTTTCCTTACAGTCAGTTGAATTCTATTGAATGGGATCTCAGTTCTGTAACTTGTGCGTTCTGTTATATTCATTAGGTGGCTCAGGTTCAAGTAATTTTAAGCTGTTGAGATAACTGAGCTATTCTCTGGCAGTTATTGTCGGCACTTCTGGAAGATCTGTGCACCGAAGATTTCTTCAAAAGTATAATTGTTGAGAGGGCATCTCCTCTTAAAATCGCATCTGTCAAACTGAATCATCACGCGCAAAAAGGAGGCAAATTGTATGATCGTTTCCTGCGTGCCTTAGAAGAAGAGGCGAACAAAACACCTGCTCTAATAGGTAGTTATTTCGATTTCAAGATCAAGCTGAAATTTGGATTAATTCTTTGAATTTCTGAATAATCCTCAAAATTATTTTTTGTATGAGCTTCATTTGTATAGGTTTTCATTGTGTAACCGCGTAGAGTTGATTTGATTGGGCTTGTTCTGTGCTTGCTAGGCGAAATTATTGAGTTCGTGTCAAAGAATCGCATTCCTGATAAAAAGTGGT
Source organism: Wollemia nobilis (assembly GCA_028583015.1). Taxonomy (NCBI): domain Eukaryota; kingdom Viridiplantae; phylum Streptophyta; class Pinopsida; order Araucariales; family Araucariaceae; genus Wollemia; species Wollemia nobilis. Next base: position 3,155,634 of record JAQPPZ010000866.1, read on the forward strand.
GTATTGAGTACGCCTTTCATGGGACACCCGCCAAAAATTTGAGAGGTATTTGTGAGAATGGCATGGATCCAAACCTACGAAGATACGCTGGAGATATTTTGGACCATCTGCGCAGATCAGCTTGCCCTACTGTGAGAAAGGAGGACCCGTAGCAGGGATGCGCAGGCTAGTGGTGTTCATACTTCTTTTGAGCCCTAGCTTCTTCTTTCTAAGATATCCTGAACAAATAGTTATGACACAAGTGGATCATGAGCTTCCAATAGCTACAGTCGACATTATAAACTGCTAGGAATATCGTTTTAGGTACATCACGGAATATCTTCTTAGTCCTCGTATGTTTTATGAATGTAGTCCAGGATGGGTGGAGACGAATTTAGGGTAACCTGATAACACTGAAAATCCGTATGTTTTTGTTGTAGAGCCAATTTCGAGACGAAAAAATTTAGATGTGCCTTATATCTAATCTTTAAGTTGTGTACATACTTCGTTTTTTTAAGATTGAAATATAGTTGGCTAAGTCACTTTATTTTAAGGTTAAAAAAAAAAAACAATTTTATTATTTTGATTGTTTTAATAGTTATACTTTCATTTAGTTAGGAGTTTTATTATTTTTTTAATTAGTAGTAGGCTTATAAACTTTTTTTTGCTAACATTAATTTTATATATATATATATATATATATATATATATATATATATATATATAAAGCCAAAACCCTTTGCGGGCCGGTTTGGTTGACAGACCATGAACAGGGGGTTTTACATCGTCGGAGTCGCACCTAATCCTTCTCGCACCAACATTGTCAATTGAATTTTGGATAACCAATTCAGCTTTTTGGTAGGATGGAGATTTGAACCTGAAGGATTTCCCTCTCCTCTCCAACCAAAGATACTTTTCTAGTTTTAACTTTTAATAACTTTGAACAATTAGATTTTGTTAAACATATCATCTTTTATTGGGTCATTTAATTTTATATTGTCTATTTTATTAAGGAAAAAAAATAACTATGAGTGATGGAATAGTTAAATATAATTGTATAGGATTTTAATTTTTGATAATTTTGTATTGTTTAGATTTTGTTAAATATATGTTTTTTTATAATATTAATTTTTATGTGTATAAAATTTTAATTTTTGACAATTTTATATTATTTAAATTTTGTTTAATATATGTTTTTTATAATATTACTTTTATATGATCTAAATTATATAAAAATTAGCATAAGGTATGAAAGATAACATAATTTAAGCAATTAAAGGTATTAACATGTTGTCCTAACTTTTAATAATTTTTATCAATTAAAATTTGCTAAGTATATCATATAGTGTCCTTTCTAACCTTTTAAATTGTAGAACTAATATATATTAACAATAAAATATAAATGTTTCCTTAAACGAAATTGAATATCTTCATACATAAATATAAAATAATTTAATATATTTATTATTTTTAAACTTAATATATATATATATATATATATATATATATATATATTTTAATTATTTAAGTATTTTGCCTCCTCTACATGTGCTAGATGAGTTCATAGAAAAGTATATTCCAATAAATTCGGCCTTGATGTGTTTATAGTTACTTATATTCCAATAACAATTAACGAAAAAATATTCAATATAGGACAAATGATGGTACATGTTAGATGTGGTTGATGTTAAGTGCAAGGTGCCGACTCAAAATGAATTGATTTTTTAAAAGAAAAGTATTTCAAAAAAATCTTCTTTGTTGAAGCAAGTCTCTATCCTGGCCAACATTTAAAATTTAAAATTTATATTTCAAATGTGTTAACCACCCCAATCTTCGTATATCCGTTATAAAACTCTTAAATCTTATAAACTCGAGTAAATTTTTATATATGAAAAATTTTAAATTTATTATTATATATATTATATTAAAATTAAAGTTTAGATTTTAATTTAATTAAAATTTTGAATTTATATGGTTCATTGTATAAGTTACAAAAATAAAAAGTAATTAATTTTTAAAGATATGAATCACAGGTAATGTAATTTTAAGATATTATTTAGATTTTAGGTATGAACTTTAATATTGTTTTTAAAAAATTGATACACAAAGAACATAATAAAATATGGTTATTTGAAAATATTTAAAGAATACAAGGATGATATTGGAAAATATAATTCAATGTTTAAATAAACCTATGCCAAATTTTCATACATGTTTCATACTTTTAAGTGGTGTTACTTAATATTTTATAGGTTAGTTTTTTGCTTATATAGTACCTTTTTTTTATATTGTATGATTTTATACCAATCAAATCACGTAGATGATGTTGAAAAGTATAATTAATGCTGAAATAAATGTATGATAAATCCTTATACATATTGTATGCTTTTAAATGGTGTTACTTATTCTTCTATAGAATATCTATTTTCTTATATGGTGCCTTTCTTTTTCTATTTTTAGGATTTTGTAACAACTAGGATATGTAGTATTAAGAGTTATTTACAAATACACTCAATACTTAGTGAGATGAAGTGAGATGCTAACATATTCATTAAAGTGACCAACTCAAAAATAGAATGCACTTGTTCCATTGAAGTTATATATATATTTTTTCATATATTAACTTATATTTTATCATAAAACTTATAAATCTAGTTAATAACCATAATGGTATTCCAAACTAAAAATACTATCTTCCATGGCTATGGACAATTTTTATGACTATGAATGAGAATGCAAAGAGACTATATTTATTTCAAAAATGGATACTCACTTTTATTGAAAATAGTTATAAAAAGTAATCAAAATTTGAATTAATGTAGGAGTTCCCTTCCCATCACAATTTTCTAGTGGTATATATTATAAATATTGTATAGATGGGTATCGGTAATTAAAAAATAAAATACTGCATCAACGTAGGAGTTACCATCACAATTTTCTAGTGATGTATGTTATAAAGGTTGTATATAGGGAAAGCATACAAAAATTTATAATGTATATTATGAAGACATATCGAGGTTCAAATGGACCACAAATTATGGTTGGTTATAAGGAAAGGTAATACCAAGATAACAACATTTGTCTAAATAACACCAAGAGTCCTATAGCCCAAGGAAAAATCCAAATATCATAACAATAATCTTCACTTTGTACAAGTTACTTGGGATCAAGAAATCATCACTATCATATCATACATTGGGTTTAAAATATTTGGTATGAGAGATAGGAGGGAAGTGTCAACCAATTTTTATAGGTATCAAATTGGTAGTTAGTGGTTATAAGGTAGTATCAAACCTAATTACATGTTCAATTTTAGACTTGTACACATATTTCCAATCAAGAAGTTTTAATGGTAATGTAAAATCTATAAGTATTAGGTTTGTGCAATATTTTGGTGGCATATATCTTTTCAAAAAGAAAATGATAATGCAATATAACAAGAGGATCCCAAGGTGGAAGTGGAAGATAGGTCAAAGAATACGAAATTTTTTATGTGTGTTTCACTTAGTGAGATGTGATAATTTTATCTTTAATTAACTTCCTACTCTTATAATTTTAACACAACACTATTATAACATGTAACTTAAAAGTATTGAAATTTAAAAATATATGTTGAATTACATCACATCGCATCCAATTTATAAGTTCTATCAAAAAAATTTGTTATATTCTACGTGGCTCCACCTTTTGTAGTTATACCTTAGGTATTTGAACTATATTTGCTTAAAAAAATTGAGGTTAAAACCACTTTGTGCAATCTCTTTGATTATAAAATCTTACGTAAATGCATCACACTAAGTCATTTGGTTAAATATCCTGAAGGCTATCTTCATTCATTACCTAATGTGTCCATATTCAAGTGTTATCAACAAAGGAAATACATAATTCTACTCTAGTGCATCCTACAACTCTCATGTTCTAAACTTTTTAAATGCATTCTTGAGTACTTAGTTAAAAAAAATATTGGTCATAAAACATTCCTTCACATATTAGATTGCTTGCCCACAACTCAAGAACTTTACAAATATTTATTCCTTTGTTTTCTTTCGTTTACAAATATTCATATCCTTTTTTATTATTATTGTATTTACTTCTTCTCCCGTTTCCACCTGTTATAAATAAGGTTTGTTTAATGTAACATACTTTTCAAATTTTGTATTCAAGCTTTAAAGTAAAAAATAAATGACTACTTGTTATTTTATAACTATTTTTACTTCTAATTAGTACAACTTAATTGGTTTAAAATCATCACTAAGTATAACTTGCTTGAGATAAAGCAATTATGATTGTATTTACTTCTTCTCCCATTTCCACCTCTTATAAATAAGGTTCGTTCTAATGTAACATACTTTTCAAAATTTATATTCAAGCTTTAAAGTAGAAAATAAATGACTACTTGTTCTTTGTATAACTATTTTTACTTCTAATTAATGCAACTTAATTGATTTAAAATCATCACTAAGTACAACTTACTTGGGATCAAGCAATCATCACTATACATTTTACGTTGGGTTTAAAAGAATTGATACTAGAGATGAGAGGGAATTTTTAGATAATTTTTAGTGAAAGTAAGTAGCTTCTATCCCTAATTAACTTTTTTATTTTAAAAGTTCAACACATAAAAATATTATAATATGCAACTTGAATAATTAAAATTTAAAATTATATCTTGCATTCCACCATACCACATCCAATTATAAGTTCTATCAAAATATTTTATTGTCTTCTATATGACCACAACTTTTATAGCTATCCTTTAGGCTTGTCAACTATATTTGCTCAAAAATACGAGGGTAAAACCACTTTGTATAGTCTATTTAATCTAACATTTCATATAAATACATCTCTAAGTTATTTGGTTAAATATCCTCGAAGCTATCGAAGCTATCCTCATCTATCAACATGTGTGCACATCTTCAAATCTTATTAACAAAGGAAATAAATAATTCTGCTCTAGTGCTTCCTACAAGTCTTGTGTTCTAAACTTGTTGAAATACATCATAGAGTGTTGTTAAAAAATGATATTGCTCATAAAACATTCCTTCACATAACAAATTATTTAACCCACACAGTTCAAAAACTTGCTTTACAAATATTTGTTACTTTGTTTTCTTTCTTTATATATATATATATATATATATATATAAAAGCTGGACTTACATCTTTAATGGTTTCTCGAAATGAAATCGGAGATGCGACGGAATCGACAGAAGCGGTAGTTTACATATGAATTTACCAACTTCACGATGCCTATTTTGAAAATCACGCATAGATTTCTGATTTTGTTTTTGATGATATTTAGTTTGCTCCAGCAAAAGTATTCCACCACGGTGACGGCGCTGAACAACTGCAACCATTTACTGATAGGATTAACGCGCGCATTTTGAATGCTTTGGCAGAGCGGAAGAAAAGGATAAGGTTTATAAACGAGGAGAAAGTGCCAGCCTTGGTCGACTTAAAGAAGCTGAAGCTTATTGTTACTCATACTGCCAAGGAGTATAACGTTGTGGTTGAAATGCCAATCAAGTCCGCGGTCAAGTCGGTCGAAGATGTATTTGGACGCACATCTCTTTCCCTATAGTCAGTTTAATTCTGTTGAATGGGATCCAAGTTTTGTAACTTCTGCGTTCTGTTATATTCATTAGATGGCTTAGGTTCAAGTAATTTTAAGCTGTTGAGATAACTCAGCTATTCTCTGCTGGTTATTGTCGGCACTTCTGGAAGATCTGTGCACCGAAGATTTCTTCAAAAGTATAATTGTTGGGAGAGCATATCGTTTTAAAATCGCATCTGTCAAACTGAATTGTCACGCGCAAAAAGGTGGGAAATTGTATGACCGTAATGGCGAACGTAATGACACGACAAAACTTGTGGTGCTCAGTAACTTTTTGTATTAAATACAGTAGTTTCAAATTACAATTTAATACTTTCGAAATGAACCCTAAGTAGAGAGAGTTCAGTACATCCTTGTAATTAAAAGCCTTAAAGCTATACAAATCAGGATATGACTCTTATGATATCAATGATTGAGTTCTCTAATAGTGATTTTGATTGCCCATATGATAAAGAAATATTAGATGCTTGTGCTATGGAAGATTCAAAAGAAAATATGAGCTACATTGGCTAGAAAAATCTCTTTAAATAAGTTGCACACCTAAGAAATGATATCAGGCATCGACTTTGAGCCAATAGTGATACGATTTCATTGTAAACTCCTAAACACCTTTATTTGGAGAAAACGTTTACAAAGCTTTATGTGGAAAATTGATGACCCAACTATATTTGTCTTGTATGCATATTAGAGTGTGCAACAATAAGGAGAACAACTTCTAATTTGATAATATGTTAGCACCATGTTATGACACCTGACACTTTATAATGTGTAGGATCTTAGGTTTATCAAGAGAATCCATGTTGACACCATGTACGTGCTCTAGGTGGATAAATTTTACTTGGAAATTTTGATAAGTCCCTCTTGATGAAATACAATCAAACTATATTTACCCCAATTCTATAGGATGCTCTACTATATACATCAATCATGAAAACCTTGTATTGTCTTGTGCAACTTCTCGCAAAGGTGAGATCTAATAGAACCTCCTCTAGGAATCAATGTGTTTGACATAACTTCCTTGGTGAGGTATCATGCTTCCAAGAGTGGAAGTAGGTTTATCATAGAGAAAGATCAAAGAATATGCTTTTGGAAATGGATGGGAGAGTCAAATATTTTCATCCTATCATGAGAATATCTTTTACCTTAGATGATTTACTTCTAAAGTTGGGGTTGTTCTATGTGGACATGTTATATTAGCAACTACCTTTTGTTGAAAAATAGAATAGTTGAGGATGACACAAAATGTGCCTATCATTTTAATGTTGTGATGGTAAGTTTGATGATGTTCTTAAACCTATACCACTAGCCTACCTTTGTTTTGAATGTTGGAATAAAAATTAAAGAATCAATATAGGTAATCTCTTTGGCCCATGAAGGTTTCTCTTCTGGAGTGCTTTGGATCCCCTCTATTTCAAATCAAGGAAATTTTTTTATCATTCTTCTTCACAAAAGAATTAAGTTCTAATGGATCAAAATGAGAGTTACCTCTTCCTTTGACCTTTTTCTCTAATACCATTAATGGAAATATTTCAATGATTTACATTATTGTTTTGAATATATTTATACATAATTACCTTCCTTTGTATAGCATAACAAACCATAACTAATAGAAACTAATTTCAACAACTAGTGGTCTTATGAACCTTGTGTTGAGTGGTTGAAACCACTCAACTTACAACCACGTTGACTATGATAGTAATAAATTTTAACATTTAGTGCTCATAAATAAAATATTCACTCAATTATTTTATTTTGTACTATTAATTATAATATTAAAAAATTTGGTATTCATATAAATATTCCCTTCCCCTCCCTCAATTTATTATCAACATGTTGTGAATATTATATACATAATACATTGATTATTTATGGTGCCTATGGATGCCCCCAAATATCAATCTCTTTTCATTTCTTTCATCCTTTTATAATTTATGTAAAAGATTTGAGATATATTGCTTATGTTGTTTTTCTAGAAAATTTTATGAATTCTAACGTTGTATCAAAGTAGGTATGGAACTACCCTTCTCAATCATGTAGAAGTATCCTTTGAAGTCTCCAATTTTTCTTGCAAACTATAGGATAGTTTATTCCTCAAAGTCTCATGGGCTATTTTTCCTTAAGAAGTAGAAATAATTCTTAATATGATTATTTTTATTTACCTTTTTGAAAGCATTGGAGAATATATGACTTGCTTTACTCAAACTCTATAGATCATCAAGGTAGATCCTTTCAAAGCATAGAAGTGGAGATAAAAAAGGTTCAATGGTTCAAGATATTTTTGCGTGTAAATTTTAAATTTAAATTTTTGCATATGATTGACTTTTTTAATTGTCTTAGTACCCTCCTGATCAAAAGTATGTATTCCCTTCTTAATAGAGAAAGAAACACCCTCATATGGTCAAGACAAGTGGAATTATGACTAGGAGAGTGACCTTTAAGGCATTGTGTTGATAAAATGAATCCTCATGATGTTTGTTTTCTAAAGAAAGTGCTATTTTTTAGAATTTGATTTAGAGGGAAAGCCTAAAGAATAAATATTCCATTTATACCTCAATTCCTATTGTGGCTTGATAATATGCACTATGATTGGAAACAAAAGGGTGTAAGTTCAAATATTGTAATGATTTTATTTTGTTGTAGGTTGCTGAATAAATTAATTTCAATAGGAGAACTGTTAACTTTGTCATATAATGGTATGGTCTATAAATATGAATAATGGAATTCACCTCTGATGGATTTTTGAAAAAAAACAATAGAAGATTCACTCTACACTTGCCCACATCCTAATACTGTGAAGAGACAGTCATTTGATGGCAGAGCACATTGGTGCTGATAGAAGGTATTATATTTTAGTACCAACCAATCAATGTCATAAAGTATTATATTAAAAATACTTGTCTAGTTACAATTGATTAATGTGTGGCTTAATATAGGGTGTTGAAGGGTTCAATCTTCACTTTGTTGGTGGCTCAACACCATAGTAACTAGAAGGGATAATAAGAACCCAGATTCAAGTCAAATTGGATTCATCCTTCACAGTAAAATAATGAGTCAAAATACTGATTAGTTGATGCTATCTTCACTATAATTACCTTCAAAACCTTCTCCAACAAACTTGCAAAAAAACAATACATTGTTAAACTATTCATTTTATATTTTTTATGATTTTGTGTTTCTATCCATTTGAATAAGGAGATATAAACTTCACTATATCTAAAATAGGTCTTTCAGAAGCACAAAAAAAGCTCATATGAAGGGAAGTATCCTCTAAATATACAAATAATACTATTAAAAAATTGCATTTTTTTAATTTTATTAAACTTTTACCACTTTTTTTAGTAAAATGTGTCTACCTATCAAGAAAAAAAAACAACAACAATTACTTTAATTATATGGAAACATATACTACAACTATCATGGATGCTTAATTAGACCTTTATCATTGTAAAATATTTACCAGATGATAACCTTAGTAAGATTTATAAAATAGTTTATTTTCATTCCAATTGCTAGGTATTACAATGCTCTATAATTTGAGAATAGTTTATTACAAACCTTTAGATATGACAATGATATTTCTATTTAATATTACCATCTAACTCTTTTGGTCATGTAGAGATAAAAAATAATTCATGTCTTCCAAATTATCTTTATTAGAGGTAACCATATAGGATGAAGTAGAACAATCACATTTCATATGCTAATCAAATTTGAGATTTTTAAGCAAATAACCCAAAAAATGTGTGTTACTAACCAAACCAACATTCAAAGTTAAAATTATAGGTTGGTAGGGTGCATGGGTTACAATATAGACAACCAACAGTATGAAGTTCTTAAAATTACAACCTTTGCATTTATAATTGCTTCAGATAAACTATCCATGGACTCCTCAACCACATCCATGAGACATATAAGATCACCCTTTTCATCTTCTTCCTCCAACTCAACCATGCATTCATGCACTTGGTTGACCAATTCCTTGCAATCATGAAACTCTATGACTAATTTTTGAGACTGCCAAGTACTCTTCTAAATAAACTCGGTGTGTCTCATGGTAAGGTCCAAAGAGGGCACAATAATATATATATATATATATATATATATGATTATTTGTATCATCCACTCTACTTTTTAGATGCAATTTTGTTTACAAATATTGTTATTTAATATGTAGTGAGGTTTGGTTGGTGATAAGATGTGTTGAGGTAGTTTTGTAAAATGTGGATAAATTTGAGGTTTAACATATAGACACCTCATATTTGAATATGATCTATTAGAATTTCCCAAGAGTAGAACTACAAAGCATTACAAGATTTGAAGAAACAAAATAGAACTGATGGATTATTCCATTGATCAACTTTGTATAAATAACAAAGTTGATCATTGAGAGTTGTTGAATTACAACAACTCATCAAATCTGATGTAGACTATAACTGAGAGTTCACCTAACTCATGAAGGAGTGGAAATTCAAGTAAGTCTATCCTAGTAGAACTTAAGAGAATAATTACTTATTCTAACACCCCCTTAAGTGATACTAGGGGTGTATTGTGCAAATGAGTCCCAATGACAAATCCTGATGAGGTACTCATGTACAATGGTTTCTTTTATGAAGAGATGGTAAAAACCCCATGGGAAAAACCATCTATCAAAAAATAAAAAAGGAAGATGCATGTCTTCGGTTTGTGAATATTATCCTCTTAATACAAAAAAATGTGAGTCCTGGAAACATGGCCTGATGAGGTACTCATTTACAATATATATGATAGATGGTGAAAAACCACATGAGAAAAACCACCTGCTATGAAATAAATAAGCATGTCTTCGGATGGTGAAGATTATCCTTAATAAATAAAAATAAGTCTCGGCAACATGTCCTGATGAGGTACTCATGTATAATATGTAAGGGAGAGATGATAAAAAAACCACATGGGAAAAATCCATCATCCAAAGAATACAATAATAAAAGGAGAGGTGAAATACCTTTGTTTCAATGTAGTTATAATACTCCAAGTTTCTCTCGCAACTGCATGTAACGCGGATAAGGAAATGACTTGGTGAAGATATCTGCAACTTGATTTTCATTTGGAATATAGTCCAAGTATATGTCCCCATTCTGAATATGCTATCGAATGTAGTGCATGTGTATCTCAATGTGCTTGGTGTGCTATTGCTCAACTGGATTACGTGCAATATGAATTATGCTCTAATTATCACACCAAAGAGTAATAGGTTTGTCATGGGAAAAACCAAATTCTCTTAGAATATGACAAAGCCAAAAAGCTTCTCAACTTGCTAAAACTATTGCCCTGTATTTTACCTCTATAGATGATAAGACCACTACTTGTTGATTTTTGCATAACCAAGCAATTGGTGAAGAACCAAGACAAAAGAGATAGCCAAAAGTTAAAAATCTATCCAATGATATCCATGTATTTTCCCTCATATAAGAGCCCGAATTTAGTATTTCCTTGCAAGTAGTGGAGGATTATTTTTGCTACTTGCCAGTGACTGAAATGAGGTTAATATGAGAATCTAGATATTAAGCCAAAAACATATGAGATATCTGGATGAGTATGAGTAAGTTATAATAGACTCCCTACAAGCTAACGGTATAGAGTTCCATCACATAGAGGGGATGTGCAGGAAGTACTTATATTGACTCCAGACTGAAAAGGTGTAGGAGAAGGTTTGCAATCTATAATTTTAAATATTTGAAGAAGATCTAGAGTGTATTTTTGTTGACATAATGAAATTCCTACATCTGTTTGATTTATTTGAATCCCAAGGAAGTAATGAGCTAGATCCATATCAACCATATCAATTTTTTTAGAGAGGTAGTATTTTATAGTCTGAATGTGAGCGAAGTCACTACCAATGAGTAGTAGATCATCAACATATAGAACAAGTATGGTATTTTTTCCTTTATCTCTCCAAATATAGACTGTGTTATCAGACTCACAATGAGAAAAACCTGAGGAAATAAGGACTCCATTTTTTTATACCAAGCTCTAGGAGCTTGTTTGAGGCCATAGAGAGACTTCTTTAGCCTACAAACAAGAGAGGAGTCTTGAGTGAAACCAATAGGTTTTTCCATGAATATATCTTCCTTTAATTCCCCATGTAATAAAGCACTTTTTACATCCATTTGAAAGACATACCACTTTTGTAAAGCAGATAGAGCAAGAACTAGTCTAATAGAATCCATTTTGGCAACTGGTGCAAAGGTTTCAACATAATCAATTCCTTCAATTTGAGATAAACCTTTGGCTACTAGGTAAGCTTTGTGTTTGTTAATTTCTCCATTAGGCCCATATTTCATTATGTAAATCCATTTACAATGAACTAATTTCCTTCCTTTAGGTAGGGGAACTAAATCCCAAGTTTTGTTTTTGATTAAGGAAGATAATTTATTTTCCATGGCATCATCCCATTATTTAATACCAATTGCTTCTTTTAAGGATTGAGGATCAAAGGAAATAGACTAACAGACAAGACCAATGCCTATGGAATTGGTTAATATGGATGATGGAATATTTTGGATGTAAGGAGTAGCTTCTTTAATAATGGTGCGGGCCCATTTTGGCATAGTGGAAGGAGTAGGAGTGGAAAGAATTTGAGTTGGAGTTATAGATTCCTCATATTTATCATCGATATCTAAATTAATCTCTAAAGTTGGTTCTTCATTATATTGAGCTTCTACTATAGGAGAAGGCTCAATAGAGGAAGATGATGATTGAGGATATTTCTGAGGGAATGTTTCATCAAATTGGACATTCCTATGAAGAAATACCTCATGAGTTGAGGGATCAAGGAGCCTGTATGCTTTCATTTCCTCACAATAAACAACAAAGATGAGATTTTTGCTTTTCTTATCTAGATCCTTCATTTTCTTCTTTGGGATGTGCGCCCAAGTAGTACACCAAAAAATCTTGAAGAAGGAGATATTTGATTTTGAGTCAATACATGCTTCTTCAGGAGTTAAATGGTCAAGATATTTATGAGGTGTATGGTTTTGAATATAGTTTACACAGTTAATAGCTTCTGCTCAAAAATATTTTGGAATATCTCTTGAATAGAGCATATAGTTTACTGTTTCCTTAAATGTTCGATTTTTCCTCTCTGCAATGCCATTTTGCTATGGATTATGGAAGACAGAATGCTGATGAATGATTCCACGACTTGATAGAAATATTGAGAACTCATTACTGCATTATTCCCCCCCATTATCTATGTGAATTTGCTTGATGTTGCAAGAGGCCTAATTTTCAACTAAGGATTTGAAGACTTTGAAGTGGGATAGAACATCACTTTTGTATTTTAGGAAGTAGACCCAAATGCTTCTAGAAAAGTCATCAACAAAGGTTAGATCATATTTATCTCCTTTGAAATAAGGCTCTGGGAAAAATATCAAGTCACTATGGATTAACTCTATAGGGTATGAGGCTTTTAGAGAACCACTTGGATGGAAAGGATCTTGATGTTGTTTTCCAAGAGCACATCCATGACATACTCCATAAATAGAAGAGACTTGATGTAAACTTGTTACCATGTTATGGGTGTTCAATTCCTTTAGGTAGTTATAACTGATATGACCAAACCTTTCATGATAAATTTTGCTTTCAAGATCTCCATGAGCCACAAAACAGGAGGCCCCTTCTATATTTTTGAATCCTTTTAAGTGAAATATACGAGTGTTGTGATCAATATCTCCTTTGACTACAAGATAGTGGGGGTCTTGAAAGTCTCTTATCTCAACTCCTTTTGGAGAGAAGAGAACAATTTTCCCCTTTCCAAAAGTACAAATATGATAGACAGAGAGGATATTTGTTGCAATGTTTGGAACATAGAGAACATTATTGATAGAGCCACCATAAATGGATATGTCACCCTTTCCTTTGACTGGAATAAAGAAAGAGTTGCCAACTTCTATGCTACATGTTAAACTTGAGGAGATAGAAGAGAATGAATCATCTGAAGCAATCACGTGATGAGTTGCTCCAGAATCTAGGACCCTGTAATTAAATGAAGTATTGGTGGTATTCCCTTGAACATTTAGAGCTTTTCCTATCTGTGTTTTATTATCTATATTTTGATCCTTCATAGCTGCCTCTAGTTGTAATATTTTCTAGCATTTGTTTGTAGAATGACCATTCTTTTTGCAGTGAGTACAAGTTATGGGATTCCTTTCTTTATTTTTGAATTTTTATTTAGTAGAGGTGGAGGCTACTAAGGCTTTTGAGGAAGAGGAAGAGATCTCATATTTTGCAAGTTTTGTTTCTTCCCTAGTTAGTCTATCATAAATTTCTTCTAAGGAGGGCATTTTAAAAGTTGCACCAAGAGCATATTTTGTAGATAGAAAGGTGGTTGCAAAGATTTTAAATACACCATTTATTTTAGAAATAATTAGATAAATATATTCTTCTTCAGTTTTATTCTTCCCACTACATTTTTATTGAGTGAGGACTTCTTTGAATTTGGAGAGAAAGTCAACAATATTGTTGAAGTCTTCAGGAGATAATGTTGTTAATTATGCTTCTAACTGCATTGATATTATTTGATCTACTTTTCCAAACAATTTCTTTAGTTTATCCCAATATTCATAAGGAGTTTTACAATATGTAATGTGAAACCATAAGCTTTCATTTACATTAGATATTATAATACCTATTGTTTCATACATCTTCCCTTTATGAACAATTTTTTTATATTCTTTTTAAAATTCATGTTGCTTTTCTTCTAATAGGTGTGTGATCTCTTTTTGAGAAATGAGATTTAATATTTTGGGTTTCCATGTATGGTAGTTATTAGGAGTGAGAGGATCAATTGTATTCAATGAATTTATTTTTTCAAATAAAATTGAAGTGAACCCAAAATTCCCCCATTTAACTTTAGTTTAGAGAATGGAATGGATATTAGTGAACAAAAGCCTTTAAGAAACATCAAATATCTCAAAATACCCACCGTAACAAGAGGGAAACTATAAGTAATTTTGAGGAGATTTGATATTAATCTTAGGCTAATGAGAAAAAATATGCGAGGCCTATATATATTTTCTCCTCAAATACCTACCCTTACGAGAGTGAAACTATAAGTATTGAGTAGATTTGATACTTGGAACATAGGCTAATCAGCCAGACTCCTATATTGGTTATCTTAATAACCCGCCCTTACGTGAGGGAAACTATAAGTTATTTAGAATTTCCAATATAGGTGCATAGTTGATTTAATATATTTTCTCTTTAGAAATTTTTAAGAAAGGAATAATGAATTGAGAATAAAATAGATTAACAAGGGTTAATTAAAGATATATCCTCGCTTAAAGTCCTTTATCAATTTTTTTTTATATAAATTAAGAAATTATTTGTAAAAAATTAATCAAAATAAGTTCATTAATATAGAGACCTATTGCAAGAAAGGAAATAATGAAATAATATATATTAAAGATATATCCTCATTTTCATCCACTAAAAACATCTCTATTAAAGAACTTTGGAAAGAAAATTAATTAGAACAAAGTAAGTTGTTTAATATAGATATTTTCTTTAAGAAGGAATTAAAGAAAGAATAAAATAGTTTTATTTAAGATCTTTAATGTATTAAGGAATGTAATTTGAAATCAATTATCCTCACTTATATTTCATTACCAAGATATATAAACAAATGACTTATAACAAAGGTAATGAGGCAAAAATAAAAGAGGTAAAAATTGACGCAATAACAACCCCCCTTGATGCTATGATAGGTGCAAAAATGCACCTATAAAATCCCCCAAAAAAATATATTATAGAGATTACAATTGTCCTTTATATATTCGGGCCAAGGAGAGGCTAAAAAGAAAAGGATAGAAAATTTTGAAGGCTACAAATTTAAACAAAGATCAGATGTATATTTTTATCTTAAAAAACTTATCAGATATGAGCTGAAATTTAATTAACGTTAGATAGAGGATAAGAGACAACGAAGAAACATTGATGCTGCATTTGTCAACGAACAAGCGACACCAATGCGCTGAGTAGTGAAGAAACATTGATGTTGCATTTTTCAACGAACAAGTGACACCAAGCAACAACAAGGAATAAGCTTTGAAAGGCTACGATTCACTACACTGAGAGTTGAGTAGGGCAGAAACATAAAATATTATAACGATACCTAAAGGGTCGACGTTCATGATAAGCTGGGTTGGAGCTTCAAAAAAATGCAAAATTTTAAAGGTTTGTTTCTTATCACTACACCTGAAATGGTTAATAAAGGAAGTGAAATATAAAAAATAATAATAATTGAATACCACCTTTTGTTGTGATTGCAATATGTAGGGAAGGTATCATAGTACGTAAAGAAGGTGCTGAGAAGATAAGATTCCCGAAAGACGCTAGAAAGGCACACACCAGAGAGGCTCTCGGGAATGAGGATGTTACAATATTCATTTTAGCAGAGAGTCTCTTTTGGTTGCATATGCGAAATGCAAGGAAGGCTCTCGAAGTAGCATAGTAGGCGGTAAGTAGAGAGGCTTCCCGAAAGATGCAAGAAAGGCAACAGTGCCACACACACAGAGATATTACTTAAAAAATAGAAGACGTTAGGCATAAAAAAACTAACACAAATCACAAAACGAGTTCTACTGAATATCCATCTATGGTGCACTTGCAAAGATCCTCAAAGATGATAGGCACCACCAAAAAATCATCAGTATAATTCTTAAACGAAGAAACACTATTCAAAACAAGAGAATAATATTATTCAAACATTGATAAGATGATTATATAACAAAAAAAAATTAAGTTCTTCCTGAGCGTCGAAGTACAAAAAAAATTAAGTTCTTCCTGAGCATCGAAGTAGAAAAAAAATGGAAGAAGTTCGAGTTGAATGAAGATTTGGAAATCACAAGATCTTTGAACGATTAATATTTAATTAGTAAAATACTCATTTTATGATACGTAGTCTCTATGTGTGCCAATATAAGTGGTGGCCAAAAGCCACGTTTCTAAAAAAAAAAGTGGACTTTGGTCTACTCAAAGTTAGACCAAAAGTCTATTCTATTTTGATGCGAGGAGCGCTGCTTCCTCTAATTAAAGATATCACAAAGATTTAAAGAAATCCAAAATTCAATTTAAAAAAATTATATTGCCCACCAAAATATTAATGCCTATGAATCTTTAGTCTCCACTTTTGAGTGATACGTAGTGATGGATAAATGGAGCCAAAGTGAGCTACGTTCGATATGGAGAATTTTTTTTTAAAATATAGGAATACAAGGGGGAAACATAAAATTGTAGAAAAAAATGAGGAGAGTATTTGCATAACAAGGTAAAACAATATTTATCTAGATATTACCATAAGCAAATTCCTCAAAAAACAAATATTACAAATATAAAAAAATAATCTACAATAGATATAAAACCTTTTTCTTTAAAAAAAAAAAACAAAATATAAGAAAGTAAGAACCAGATCGAGAGGCTACCTTCAAGAGAGAATGCCTAGCAAAATCTATCCTGCTTTGGTACCATGTTAGAATTTCCCAAGAGTAGAACTACAAAGCATTACAAAATTTGAAGAAAAAAAATAGAACTGATTGATTATTCCATGGATCAACTTTGTATAAATAACAAATTTGATCATTATGAGCCGTTGGATTACAACAACTCATCAAATCTGATGTAGACTATAACTGAGAGTTCACCCGACTCATGAAAGAGTGGAAACTCAAGTAAGTCTATCCTAGTAGAACTTAAGAGAATAATTACTTATTCTAACATGATCAAGGTTGGGTATACACCATTTTTTAAAATGAATTTTTAATAATAAGGTACCAATTTATTTTTTTGATGCTTATGCATGTTTCGTAATCTTCTTTGGATATACAAGTAATATGTACAATTTATACAAGTAATATATCAACTATAAAAATAAATATTATTTATGACAATAAGCTATAAATAATATTTCTTTAAGTAAAGCATGTTATGGAGTCTTGAAAAACAAACTATAAGACTTTTCATGATTTCGTACATTGTAATATGTTTTTAGGATGTTTAAAATATTTATTATCATTTTTGATGAGTTATGATGAAGGGGCAACAACTTGTTAGTTTCAGTTCTAGGTCTACCAACATAACACATATCTCAATTATCTACAAAATTCATTTTGTTAGTTTAAGTTCTAGGTCTACGATTTATGTAGATTTAGAACAAAAATGAGATATTTTACATACCCTTACATCTAGATATTGTCTGGAAGTCCATGGATCAAGATGCCTTGCAAAATTAATTTCCAACATAATCATTTTCATCTCCTAAGAATTAAATTTTTTTCACATATTTGATTTGTCATTTATTTTTCAAAGGATTCTTTACCCTAGATGGCGCTTATGTATATGATGGTGCATGGTGAATATTTTAAGTCCACCTTACCCCAGTGTGATAAGAAATAATAGTTTTTAACAATCAGTCCTATGCTATTTGTTTGCATGAATATTTCAAAAGGTTATTTGATCAAATCCATAAGGATTAGAGGCTTAATGCATAGCCTCATTTCCATAGTCTAGCATAGGTACAAATACTATCAAAGGATGATAAAAGAGAGAATATTATGATAGCACTCGAGGAAGTCACATTTCAAAGTAAATAATAATTTTCAAGGTGTTTAACACTTCCTATGTTTATCTAAGTGCATTCAGTTCATTCTTATTTATTCTCCTACTAAATATGATAATACAGGGGCTTTGATTACTACTGAATGTTGTCCATTAGATAAATCTATATGGGATTATTTTCTTAAGTAGAAGCCTTTGTTTCACGATTAGTTTAAGCAATTAATTTCAAATATATATATATATATATATGATAATTTTCATCATCCACTCTATTTTTTAGATGCAATATCAATTAAAAATATTGTTATTTAATATGCAACGAGGTTGGTTGGTTTTAAGAAGTGTTGAGACAGTTTTATAAAACATGAATAAAGTTGAGGTTTAACATATAAACATATGATAATTGAATATGATCAATGTTGGGTATACACCACTTTTGAAAAATGAATTTTTTAAATATGGTACCAATTTATTTTTTTGAGGCTTATGCATTTTTGGTAATCCTCTTTAGATATACAAGTAATATACAATTTATACATCATGGTGGAAAAACCTGATGAGGGAGATAAATAATTTTGTTGATAGAGGGAAGAAGCTTACCAGAGATGAGAAAGGAGGGATTATTAGAGAGAAACTCCCTGACCCATGGAGTAGAGCTCTCATTCCGATAATGCAATACATCACGGTGGACAACCCTGATGAGCCTGTGAGAAGCTTCCACCTTGCATTCTTGAATGTCCTGCGCTATGTAAAAGAGGTGAACATTCCTGAGTACCTTCGACGCTCAATGAAAGTCTCCATTGAAAATTTTTATAAAAATATTTCCACTCACTTCAGGCACCAGGGCTTATTTTTGGTCATTTACGACCATATGTTACAGAAGTTTGGCAACAAGGTGGACGTTTACCCTCTCCTCTACATTGAGGAAGACTATACTGTGGTCCTGAATAGCCAAGTTACCAACAGTCGTAGATCCACTCGGAGGGAAGCAAAAAGGAATACCATGCATCAAAGTAATGTTGAAACCAATCTGGTAATCGACCAAGCCACAACTGATGCTCAAAGGATGACAAAGGTCAAGCGTGATCCCTCTAAAATTCTCACTGAAATGCTGTAGAACATCTTCCAAAACCAGTCCAAAGCATTCACTGGGCTTGAGCATGCGATCTGCATATCCAAAGCTATCAATGCCAATAACTCGAAAGCTTTCAAAGCTACCTTCCCTGAAGATATCAATGACACGAAGGAAACCTCTTCAGAGTAAGCTGCCATGTTGTATTTGTGCATCCTTTTTTGATGTTGGTCTTTCTGTTTCCATACGGTTTCTGTTCTCCCTTTGGGATTCGTTAGTTTGGTTTCTCAAGGTGGTAACCTTTTCTTTCGATTTTTGTTCTCTGCTAGGAGGGGCTTTACTAGCTACCTCCCTGGTCTCTCCTTTCTAGTTTTTCCCCTCCCTCTTCTTGTAGGGCCTTTTCCCGCTAGTCAGTTTTCTTTGCTGTATAAGGTTTAGGGACCCTTTCAAAACCCTTTCAACCAATAAAAAATATATATATACAATTTATACAAGGAATATATCAACTACAAAAAATAAATCTTATTTATGAAAATAAGCTACAAATAATATTTCTTTAAGTATAGCATGCTATGGAGTCTTGAAAAAAAAACTATATACTTTTCATGATTTTGTACATTGTAATATATTTTTAGGATGTTTAAAATATTTATTATTAGTTTTGATGAGTTCCAATGAAGGGGCAACATCTTGTTAGTTTAAGATATAGGTCTACCAATATAACACTTATATCTCAATTGTCTACAAAATTTATTTTGGTAGTTTAAGTTCTAGGTCTACGATTTATGTAGATTACAGATAATTACGAGATATTTTACATACCCTTACGTCTAGCTATTGTCTAGTAGTCCATGGATCAAGATGCCTTGCAGAATTAATTTCCAACAGAACTATTTTCATCTCCTAAGAATTAAATTATTTTCACAGATTTAATTTATCATTTATTTTTCAGAGCATTATTTACCCTATATGGGGCTTATGTATATGATGGTGCATGGTGATTTTTTTAAGGCTACCTTACCCTAGTGTGACAAGAAATAATACTCTTCTACAATCAGTCCTTTGCTATTTTTTTGCATGAATATTTCAAAAGGTCATTTGATCAAATCAATAATAATTAGAGGCTTAAAACATAGCCTCATTTCCATAGTCTAGCATAGGTGAAAATACTGGCAAAGGATAAGAAAAGAGATAATATTATGACAAGGCCTAAGGAAGTCACATTGTAAAGTAAATAATAATAAATTTCAAGTTTTTTATCACTTCATATGTTTATCTGAGTGCATTCAGTTCATTATTATCTTTTCTCCTACTAAATTTGATAAAACAAGGGCTTTGATTACTATCGAATGTTGTGCATTAGATAAACCTAAATGAGATTATTTTCTTAATTAGAAGCCTTTATTCTAGGATTAGTTTAAGCAATTAATTTCATATATATATATTTGATTATTTTCTTCAATCACTATGCTTTTTAGATGCAATTTATTTGGCTCTCATATCGACCCTTGCCTCTATCCTTGAGATTCATTGTATACTCAAATAACTTTTTTTATCCAAGTTTTTCTTGGGATTCTTAGTTCTTGATTGTGTACCTCAATAATTTTAACTAGTTCAATATACCTGAGGGTAACAACAACTAATGCTAATGGAGACATATTTAACCATGGCTCTTTCTTTTGTTCTTAAAACATTTATTTTTTTGTATCTTATTATTCTTATTTTTTTTTGCAACAACTTATTTTACTTTTTGTCTTAGAAGATTCAACTGAAAGAAAAGAACTAGTTTAAGAACAAACATGTAATGAGTTATGCAATTGAGTTTTTTTGCAAAACTCATTGAAATGACAAGTATGCATCGAACACATGCTCTTCCACTAATGAGGGTCCAACTACCAAATATATTCAAGATGATATCGTTGGAATGGTCAATGACACATGGATTATTCAATAAAAAATGCTCAAAGAGTGAATAAGAACAACGAGATAATGATGTTGAGTTCCAATCATTTTTGTTCTACTTTTAGAAAATGATAGTAGATAGTTAATGGAAATCCAAGCTAGGAGTGAGACGCGTAGGTATCCTAAGAATGAGATTGGTTATTTAGATACTAGAAGGTAATTTGATATAAAAAAAGAGAGAATACAAGTGTTGCTAGGGCATAGGATTAAGAGTATAATCATGCATTCATATTGTAATGTGTTGAAATGGAGGTTTATTATGTTGAGTGTGTGTTAATTATGAAATTTATATTTCGTGTTTGAATCTTAGTCCTAGTCCTTCATAGTAGTACTTAATTTGTATAGATGGATATTTATGTATCTAATAGAAATCTCAGGATACCCTCTCACCTCATCTTTGATGGTTAGGGCAAGTAGGGATGTTTAGACATATTCCCATTATATAGAGGACTTAAGTTGTCCATTCACCTATATTTGTAAATAAGATTTGTACTTGAAATAATAACTAATATAATAATAACTAATTTTGCACTTGAAATAAAAACTTTCCTTTAATTAAGCATTATTACAATCATGCTTTCTATTTATTTTTCTTTTACAGACCAATAAAGAGGCCACAAGCAGTTGATTTTATCACAATAAATCAATATCTAGTGACACACGCCTCACACGCTAGTAAGTACTTGAAATTTTATAGTGGTATTCAATAGTGGTTGACCTAGGTATATTAGAATTGATCGTGGTTTTGTCATAAACTATGGTGTATTGTAGTAACTTGTGGATGATACCAGCTATTTCATTTTGTTAATGAGGAATATAAGGAGTCAACCCATAACATAAATTAATATGATGCTGAGAATATTTGAAATGAGGCTGACAATGCTTTAGCTACTGAAGAAGGTATGTAGATTGCACAAGAAATTTTCTCGTGATGTTGGGTTACTTGTTGTTGTCATACTATATGGTATAATAATGTTTATATGGTGTTGGCATTATAGGTTTTGATGCTAGGTCATCACACACTTCAAAAACTGAATATAATAGAAAGATAGGTCCAACAAGATGTGCAACAAAGTCAAGCAACATAGATAGGGTGGAGATCATTTGTAATCTAAACGAACAACTCGTAGGTCCAAATTCTATTAAATTTTCATATTCCTTGGGGGTGATTGTGAGGGAGATTGTCCCTATCACCCATACATACTAGAGAGCAGTCCTAGTGGAAGTTAAAAACTAGTTATGGACACTTATTATGGTAACTTTCTAGTCAATGTAGTTCATAGCTAGTGTCCATTTTTTGAATACTTATATAAATATTGCATCTAATAAGATACTGGTATGATGCAACAACATATATCATTTCAAACACAATGAAGAAATAATTATTTGCAACCATGGACAAGCAATGGTGTGAACATAAGCATTGACTTGTGAAAACCACTATGGTAAGTATGATAATGATGAAGATAAAATTGCTAATACACCATATTGTGTATCAAAAAATATTGGGAAGCCTTTGTGAATGGTAGAAGCAACACTGAGTTTAAGGCAAGTACTAGCCAACCTACTATGGTAGTTCATATAGTTGTTATATTCATGTGAATTATACCGATCTTGCTCTCCCTAATGAATTAATTATATATTGATTTATTCATTGCATTGTAGGTGGTGAGTCAAAGGAATAAATAAAATAGATCGCACCAATCCATCATGTACGCTTGCAGTAGAACATGATATACTCGATTGGAGCATGAAATGGTACTCTATCATACTCATCCATTATGTGATAAACATAGCTATATTTTTTTTCATATGACTTATACCCATGTATCTCCAACTATATATCTTGAAGAGGAAGATCCAATAAAATGCAGAAATGCAAAAGGATGGGGCTCTTGTTTCACCAGAAATTGTAGAGACAATTGTGATATTCCCTTGGAAATAACAATACCTTGAACTTTAAACCATTGTTATATCAATTATTTTTTTAACATGTTACCATTTAACTATGCATGTGATGTTGGAAAAAAAATTAGATGATGAAATGTCATTTGTGAGCTCCATAAATCAATTTATTAAGGATTATGCCCTCACTAAGGTTTCATACCCAAAATATAGGGTCGGTTTCGGGGTGTTGGTAAAGGAGTATTGCCAACAACTCTATTTTTTGGTGAGAGTTACTTACAAAAGTTGCACCAGATGCAAGATCATACGATAGAGAAAGAGCAAAAGTGGAAAGATAAGCTTGCAAAGAGAAAAATTATGGAAGAGAAGCTTGTGAAGAGAGAAAAATATAGATAATATTTTGACACGGCTTGCACAGATAGAGGTGTGTAATATTTTTCATGATTTCATATTTGAAATATTTACATGTTGCACCCCTAAATTTGTAATGATCCCTTACATATAATTGCATAGGCATCATCACTACATGCTACCCATACAAGTGGAAACAACATTGGTGGTGGTGATAAAGGTATAGGCAACTGCTCAATACCTTCTAGGCCAGAGTCATCAATGGTACAACTATTATTTCAAATATAAAATAAATGAACTAGTTTCTATTTTATGCTATGTAGTGAATTTATCTCGGCTATTGATTTTTTTTGTGGGGACTAAAAATGATACCGATCACTCAAATTGAGAGAATAAATGCTACTTGACTTAGATGCATAACGATAACACAGTGGTCAAAGGTATGATGATTAGTACTAATCTTGAAGATATTATACATGGTCAACATCTTGGTGAAGGTTATTGCAAATTCAATGTACAAATCACCCATAAAGAGGAAATAATATTGTATAGAAGAAATTATGAAATGGCCACAATGAAGGATGTTGTGGCTCCTTCATTGCCTAGCTTATATCATACATTGTTTACAAATAAGTTATGCCATGTTGTAGCAATATTGCATGATTATTTGAATCAACATCTGACATTAATGATTACAAAATAGATTATATTTTATCCATTTACTTCTCCCTTAGTGGTTTATCTATACAATTATTATTTTATTTTTATTTAAGCTTGCATTAAACTGAGTTTTTTTGTAGTTGATTTTGGTAAATGTAGTTGTTTATTACTGTTTTGTTCTTCCCTTTGGATTGAAGCATACGAGGTAGAATATGTTAGTGTCTTTGGAGCAATATATTTCATTGGACTTGAAACTGAAAGCACGAGGATACGGAAACAAAAAGGAAAAGCCAAGATGCGATGCAAACGAAACAAAAGATAACGCTAAATCCTATGAATTGAAAGTGCATGAAAGGAAAGAAGCATAAACGAATCGAAACCAAATTAAAAGCCAATATGAAAGACAACCCTTTTTATTAATATGCTTTAGAACTCGGTTACAATCCGTCTCCTCCCTTTTCAGGGGCTAGGAGCGTTAAATGTGTTCTTGTCACACCCATGGATGCTATTCCTTCTTTCGCGTGCCCACATGTAAAATGGGTGGACCAAATGTCACCGTCACTTGCGTTGATGAATCTTGACTCCTTGCTGCTCCTCTAATGTTTAGATCCTACGTTCAAGGAAACAAAAAATAGTCAGTAGCACCTGTAGATAAAATAAAACATGCAATCCCCAAGCCTACGATTAGTGAATGCGAAAAATGAATAAAACGATAACTAAAATAGATCCAAATGAACTAAAAACTTGATAGGGGCATGAGGACATTACCAGGAGGGCACTGCAAATGGAACAATCAGAAAATTCACCACAGATTCGTATTCGCTCCGGGGCGGGACGAATAGACCTGCAACAAAGCGTCAAAAAGCATAGTCCCAAATGTCACATCCGGGAAGCTCCAAATCACCTACAAAGTTGGGGGTTAGCTAATTGGGGGTATTTTGGGAAGACCCAGAAGGTCATATTTTCCCAATTTGGCCTCTATCACCGGGAATTTGATGATGCTACCTGCATGTTAGTAAAGGCGAGAAATGATAAAAACATGATAAAAAATGCTCAAAACGATGTGAAATTTGAATGACAACCTATCTAAGAAGCATAGAATCAAATGCAAAAATAATAGAAAGGAAATCTGCCATAGATTTCTAATCGCTCCGGGGTGGGGCGATTAGAACTACAGCAGTGTGGGGGGCGCCCGGGGGCAGGACGCCCGTCGTTTGGGGCCCGATTTCGGCACCAATCCACTTGGGATGGGTCCAAAACCTCTTGTGGGGTGTTGTCGGAAAATTTGGTGGGATGTTGTGGCCAAATTTCGGGTTTTGGTTCCGGATTTGCCCTTCCAATAACCACCCTATGACCTCCTCTCCAAAAGAGATCAAGGATGTGAAAGGCACAAATCAAAAGGTGTGAGGATATAAAATGGCAGCACTTCGTTGCTCAAAATGCTCCTTCTCTATATCTTTTTGGGGTGAGAAAACTCACCAATTTATAGACCTGGAGGTCTCTTGTGATTGAGCATGCAGAGGCGCCACTTGGCAATCATGCCTTCCAAGGGGGGAGAAGATTCCTCCCTGATTAGGGGCTTCATGACTACCCCTTGTAATTGCCTCTAACGCTCAAAAATGCTCACTCACACTCCCATGCAATGAAGGAAGAGTTAAGTGGTGGATCTGAGCTACCATTTGTCAAGATTTGACTTTTTTCCCATCAAACCTGCTATTCGCCCCACCCTGGAGCGAATACTGCTAATCGTCCCTGGGTGGGGCGAATAGAAGTTTGTAATCATCCCTGGGTGGAACGAGTATGGAGCAGAGTGCTTGAAGGTGCCAAATTGACCTTTGACCTTCCAAAACTATTGTGAGAGTGGTTAGGACCACTGTTTAACCTCTGGGGGCTGCCCTTGGGGTTGTGTGTGTCAATGCGATCAGTGTTTGCAGTCACATAATCGGATTGGTGTTGTTTTGGTGTCTATAGATGCCCCTTTTTGGGAAGCGTTGTGCGTGGCGTAGTGCTGAGCAAAAATAGATAACCAAAGCACTAATGATTAGGGTTTCTTAGTAACCTAACCAAATTTTGATGCCCCAAGTATGGAAAGGGCATGCATTCTTGAATCCTTGCTTTTGACGAGCGAAGGAACTCAATTCAAGTGTTAACCTTTTTTGGTGAGGTGTTACTTGATCTTGGACATTGATCAGTCATGAATAGGCAAAGGGCGCAACCTTTTGTCTATGGGAACCTTGAGTTCATGATTCATGAATGCCAAGTGTTTGATCAGCTTGTGATTATTGCTTGTTTGCTGCCCCAAGCGGGAGCGTGATTGTCTTTGTCAATGATTCTTTGAATGCATGCCATTTCCTTGATTGGGTGTGTATTTGTTGATTGGTGACTAAGTGTGACTACCCCCTCAAGCGACGAATCGATGAGGGAATGACCTACATGAGAAAAGCGATGAGTCGCTTGACCCAAGATGACTTGTGTAAGGGTGCCTTCAGATGTTTATCATTGAATGTGTGTGCAGTTTTCTGACATTTAGACCTATTTTTGGTGGGTTTGAACCCTTTTTGTGACGCATTTTGGAGCTGAAATTGTCAAAAATCCATCCTCCCGTGGAGCGGTCCGGCTATGGTAGCCTTCTTAGGGAGTAGGATAGTGACAATTTGTGACCCCAACATCTATTTTGGATGCCAAGAATGTCAGGCGCAAAGGCGCCTTCGTTCGGCAATGTTATTGCTATTTTTGGTTGGGTTTTGACCCTTTTTGTGACGCCATTTGGGGATGAAATTCTCAAAAATCCGTCCTCCCGTGGAGTGGTCCGGCTATGGTAGCCTTCTTAGGGAGTAGGATAGTGAGGATTTGTGACCCCGACATCTATTTTGCATGCCCGAAATGTCAAGTGCAAAAGCACTCTCATCGGGCAATTTTATTGCTTGTTTTGGTGCATTTTTGTGCAGTTTTTGTTGTTTTTTGAAATTTTTGCTCTGTATTCATTCTTGGGTGGGACGAATACCAGTTTAGTAATCGTCCCAGGGTGGGACGAGTGCTAACTAGAGTGCTCATCCTAGGGAGGAACGATTACAGGCCTAAAAGCCTATTTAAGGGCCAAAACTAGGGTTTGGGCTCATTTGCATTCAAATTTTCTGGCGATTTGGAGCTCTGAGGAGGAGGAGGTTGATTCTGCGAAGCGAAGCGCTACCGAATTCTTCCCGCCACCATGAGTGCATGAACCGGATCAAGTGGAGCCGAAGCGAGACCGGTGAGTGCTCTTCCTCTTTATTTTTTTGCGTTGTTTGTTACAGTTTGAAAACCGCAATTTAGTTTTTTTTTCTTTTGTATTTTGTTTTTCAAATTAAAAATGAAACCCTAGTGAAAAGAAGTTGTTATGTGACTTATTGTATGGCTTCATTAAAACGTAGGTTGAAACCCTAGTGGAAACCATGTTTATTTGACATTTGTGATAAACTAAAAGAAACCCTAGTCTACATAAAAATCAAAACTTAGCTTAAAAAACCTTAGTTTTAAACCCTAGTTTAAACAAAGATCAAAACTTAGTTAAAAAACTTATTTAAACTTACTTAACCTTAGTTATTTTTTTTGTTTTTTATTTATCATGTTAGAGTTAAACCCTAGGACAAATTTTTTATTTTTTTTTATTTTTTTTTAATTTATCAGTGTAGACATAGAGTTAAAAACCCTAGGACTGACAAACGTTGTTTTGAATTATTTTTGTGTTTTTAATTTATCAGTTGAACTTAGAGTTAAAAACCCTAGGACTGAAAAACTATGTTTTGAATTTTTTGTTTTTGTTTTAATTTATCAGTTTAGACTTAGAGTTAAAAACCCTAGGAACTAAAAAATCATTTATTTTTTGAATTTTTGTGAATTTTGTTGTTCGTTATTTAGCTATTTTTAGATGTACATTATTTTGTGCATTGTTGTATATTCATGTTTTTGTTGTATAGTTTTTCATGGTTTTTAATGTTTTTGTTTTGTTTTTTGCAGGTTGTGAAGAGCCGATACCGTGTGTCGATAGTTTTCACTAAAGCATGGGAGGCACTGACTTTGGCTGACTAGGAGTGGCTTGATGCCCTTGGGCTCAAGGAGGTGACTCGACTGGAGCCGGTGGTCGGGGATCGGGCCTATCTGATGGCCTTGATCAACTTGTGGGATCCTCGGACTAATACCTTCCATCTCCCAATAGGGGAGATGACAGTTACTTTGGAGGATGTCTATCGGATTCTATGGATCTCGATAGACGGATTGCCGATCAGGACGATGCCACGGGATCAACGGACAGCAGTGTTGACATGCTACTTTGGGCATGGGGAGGAGGTGGGTGTGGATAGCCCAGTGGAGAGGGCAGAGGGTGACTACCAGATTGGTGGTATTCTGGTACGATGGTGGCTTGAGAGGGGCATGTTGGGAGTGAGGCACGTAGTACTGATGGGCCTCATTTCCAACATGCTGCTACCTGACTCTTCGGGTGTGAGGTTCCCATGGAACCTATTGGAGGTGGTATTCAGGTTGGTGGAGTGTCCGACCACAGAGCCCTTGATTATGAGATGGGGTCAGACACTACTGGCATAGCTCTACGATGAGTTGTACGAGGTCCGCTATCGAAGGTGAAAGGGTATTGGGTGTAGCTTCCTATTGTAGTGTTGGGCTTGGCAGCACATAGCTATGGAGAGGCCGATGGGGTTGTCGTGGATGACTCGGGTGGAGATGGTGGATAGGGATATAGGTTACATGGCTCTATGGTGGTGGTCTGAGGAGCAGGGATAGAGTCGATGATGGGTAGGTGTCATAGGGCACTATGTTGATGCCTTCGCTCGGCTTGCTCTAGGGGAGGTGTTTGGCGCCCCTACCAGGACTATCCAGCCTGGCCTGAGGCTGGAGAGTGGCTCCGATAGGTTCATAGGGGGCGATGGCTGATTGGGTGGCATGGGACTGAGCAGGAGTTCTTCCCTTATGGCTGGGTGACATGATAGTTTGGGGTGCGCTAGGGGTTTCCTAGTGAGCCCATGGTCTATCGACATCGGGGGATGAGAGGACTCTAGCTTGGCCAGTCATTGCATCGTTGGGTGAGGATTCAGATACCATGATTGATGTCCCGGATGTGGACGACGTCGGGACTACCATAGAGTATGACCAATGGTGGACCTTACGATGGTGGCGAGGCGAGGGGCCTCTAGGTGGTGTAGAGGCGGCAACAGGTGATGAGGGTGCAGAGGCACCAGGAGAGGGTTGGGGGTTTCATTGGAGGATGCGGATATGGTAGAGGTGGATGATTTTTTGGGGGAGGATTTTGGGGTTCTAGATCAGCCAGAGATGCAGGACGTCCTAGAGAAGTGGGAGCCAGAGTAGGCTACTGTTCTAGAGATGCCAATGCCTCAGGCAATTTCGAAGGACATGGAGGTAGGGTTGCATGCTGAGAATGCATGATTGGTGGGGCTACTTCGGAGGTGGGATGAGGAGCTCGAGGATGCACTACGGGAGAGGGATCTCCTATGAACGTAGCTAGTAGAGTGGGAGAATGCATTTGTGATGTATCATCGATGGGATGGGGATACCGATGCTACATGGGAGATGGATCTCCTATCAGGACAGAAGGAGGAGGCATTGGCAGCAATGTGAATTAGTAGCTTTGTATCGTCAATGGGAGATGGAATTGGTTCAGCATCGATTGGAGTTGGAGGTAGAGATTATCCACCTCGGTGGGTGGATCCCTGCATTGAGTGAGGTGGGTCTTCACGTCGCTCGAGAGGGAGTGATATGGAGTGGTCAACATCCTCTCAGCATAGGTGATTGGATGAGGGGGCGCTAGTAGGCATGATGCGGGGGCTAGTAGCAGTCGCCCTGAGGGGTCCCATAGGACCCACACCATGGGGGTAGTTCCCGTCGCACCGATCCTGTGTGATCATGGTGGCCGATGCCTTAGGCTTGGGGGTTTTTGAGCTTTTGGCTTTTTGCGAGGTCAGAGGACCGGTTATTGTAGCCTGTGGGCATTTTTGATAATATATATAGACATGACTTTCTTTTATTTATACACGTGTCGTGATTTGATGTTATGCACAATGATTGATAAATGTGTATGTATGCATGTTAATTTACATTTGATGGATGCATATGTTATGATGAATGCAAATGTTTCTAATTTTTATGATATGCAAATGGAATGGATGAATTGAATTTGTGATTTTTGGTGGTGGCACCATAGACTATTTAGAACTTATGGCTTTTTGTCCTAGGCGATTGTTGTGGTAAATGAACTTTTTATGTATACATGTTATTTTTTGTATTTTTTGATGGTGATGCGAGGATGAAAGATAGCACAGTTGGTTTAGAATGTAGTTAAGGTTTTTTGAGACTCAGATGTTTTAACTAACTAGCCAAGACTGTACTTTTATCTGACAAGACTTTTGAACAAGGTATGAATCGGACTTGTCTTTGACCAAGTTATTTCACATCCCTATGTGTGCAATTGAGTTCGTTTATGTGGTATTTGTCAAGATACCGCTAGTGCCAGATAGGCTGTCAACCAAACCTGTACTGAGGATCACCTAATTAGCTCCACTAACTCCTTTGTTGTATTTAGTCAGATTAATCTATGGTGCTATCTAGGATACCATAAGCTAGCTCATCCACATGCAAACATTGATCTGTACACAAGTTAATGTGACAGATATATCGTCATGCGGGAGGTTTACCACCAGTGACCGATAGGTTATCCACCAAACCGATACTGAGGTTTACCTCATGACCTTCTGAATGTTGAGAGTTCCAGGGATTCAAGTTCGACTCCCTTCTTTTCTTCAATTGTATTGGGATACTTGCTCTTTTGTAGTGATAAAAATCACTGTTTATTTTTGTTATTTTTTCTTTTGAGCAAGGGATTTTGAATATTGAGTGATGAGAATCACTATTGTATGTGCCTTTTGATGTATGCACTTTGGTGTGTGATGTCAAATTTTTTGGAGTTTTGACTTTTGCAAATTTTTGATGTTTTGCAACTTTTTGAGAACTTGGGATTCTTGGGGAATTGGGTAGGGAAGATGCTTGTCCTTTTGCCAACTCTCAGCATTCTTGGGGTCATTCGCATAGGGGGATGAGCAAGATAACCATTTCACTTATGGTGACCTGGATTGCTTTGCAGGTTTCATCTTTCATTCACACAACTTGGGAATTTTTTTATGTGTTTTAACTTGTGGTGGGATGCTACGTAACAAGGTGTGATCCAAGTAGAACTCTACCTTTGTAAAATCTATCTGAATTTGTACAGTATGTGGCTAGAAAGCTAATGACAGTTGAATGACGAAAACTCTTGATACATTAGAAGACAACTGACTATGATATGGTGGAAAATATGTGAATGGCGTTTATTTTTGATGGATTATTTATAGAGTGGAGAAATGTGGAAAATGATGGTTTTGCCAAGTAATTACAGTCTATGGTGCCTTTTGACCTTTATGACCACAAATATGTAATGTATGGATGTGATGCTTAATGCAGCTATTATTTTTGTGTTTTTGATGGATTGATTTTTGTGAGTATGAAGATAAATGCAAAAAGAGCTCTTTATTGTTGTGATGATTTTGAGTATGCATGGAAATGAGATGCAATTTTTGTTATTTTTGATGATTTTATTGTTTTTGAATTTTCTTATTTTTTGACCAAGCGATTGTGGGAACCCTTGGAGCTTTTGGTTTGACCAAAGGGATAATGGGTACCTTTGGGGCATTTTGGGATTGACCAAGCGATTATGGGAATCCTTGGAGCTTTTTGGTTTGACCAAAGGGGTAATGGGCACCTTTGGGGCATTTTGGGGTTGACCAAGCGATTATGGGAATCCTTGGAGCTTTTGGTTTGGGCTATGGCTCTTTTAAATATGGAATGGCCTCAAATGACTGATATTCAAGGGTTCTAGTTCCTTGATTCCATCAAGAGAGGCGAGTCGGTATGTTCTAGGTCCTATTTTACTATCGATGACATAAGGACCTAACCAGTTTGTCATGAACTTGTCCCTTAGATGGGGTGGCAAGTTAGAATTTTGTTGGTTCTCTTTTAAGACCAAGTCACCAACCTGAAAGTCCCTCAAGTGAACCTTCATGTTGTATGCTTTCTTAAGTCGCTCTTGATAGATACGTAAATGCTCGAGAGCATTAACGCGTCATTCATCGAGCAACGTAAGCTGGTCTAACCGGGTCCTACCGCACAGTGTCATCATCGATGAACTCTTGCATTGATATGCGCAGAGGAAGGAATTTCCAACTCGAGAGGCATGACTAGCCTCGGAGCCATACACGAGCGAAAATGGAGTTGCCCTAGTGGGCGTCCGAATGCTAGTGTGATAAGCCCATAGGGCAAGTGGGATCTGAATGTGCCAATCCTTATGACTATCTATGACTATATTTTTGAGGATGGCAACTAGCATTTTGTTTGACGCCTCTGCTTGCCCATTTGCCTACGGATAATAGGGTGTCGAAAAACTATGCTGAATTTTGTACTTTGTGGTCAAAGCACGCACGTCTTTGTTCTTGAATGACGTCCCATTATCCGAGATTATCTTGGATGGAATACCAAAATGACATATGATATTATGTAAAATGAACTCCGAAATGCGGGTTCCAATCGTAGAGGTAAGCGGAATTGCTTCCACCCATTTGGTGAAGTACTCTATGGCCGTTATGATAAACGTGTGATGGCCTGACGATGCAGGGGAGATCTTTTCGATTAGATCTAAGCCCCACTATGAAAATGGCCAAGCCGATTGGATCGGATGCAAGGCCTGAGAAGGTACATGTGTCAAATTTGCATGGTGTTGACACTTCACGCACTTCCTTACATATGCGCAACAATCTCGCTCTAAAGATGGCCAATAATAGCCCATGCGGAGAATGCGCTTTGCGATGGCCATACCACTGAAGTGGCCACCGCATGTACCATCGTGCGCTTGGGTGATCACCCAAGTGGACTCCTGTTGGTCCAAGCAACGAAGGAGGATTCCTTCATAGCTACGACGGTACAAAATGTCTCCTAACAAGACATGTTTTGCCACTTTCTACTTGAATGATCATTTTGTGGCATGCATCAATCCAAGTGGGAGGTTACCTAACTTGAGGTAGTCCCTTATGGGTGTATACCAATCCTACTGATCGAAAACCTCGACAGTATGAATAGCCAATCCCTCTTGAAGTTCATCCCTAGCAAAAGCTGAGCGGGAAAGAACTTGTAAGAATAGCATTGTGTTGCTATTAATGGGAGTAGGGGAGAACAAGGACCCCCAGTTAGCATGATTCAGACAATCATGGATTCGAGAGAACTTGTCCGTGGATGGTTCAATCTGGATCAAGTGGATTCCTGGCATTAAGTCAGAGCTTGCACGCTCCATCACTGATTGCGATAATGTTTTGACTTGAATGGTTGTCATATCACCAGAAATGTCTTGCGGGATTAGTGACCCCAAAGAGGCCATAGTGTCCGCAAAATGATTCGATGACCGAGGGAGTGCCTCGATGTCGTACCATTCAAGATTTGCCAAGAATTTGTCCACAAGGGCTTTGTAGGCCTGCAGAACTGGGCATTTACATTGGAATACCCCTTTGACTTGGTTGACAATTAACAATGAATCACCAAAGATGTTCAATCATTTGATGTTCATGGTGATTGTTTCTCGAAGACCTATGAGCAAGGCTTCATATTTTGCATTGTTGTTGGTGCATGGGAAATTTAATTTAAATGACAGAGGCATTGGAGCCCCTTGTGGTGTGAAGAATACAATTCCCATGCCACCTCCTTGCTCACATTTAGAACCATCAAAAAATAGGGTTATGTCG
This sequence comes from Wollemia nobilis, assembly GCA_028583015.1. Taxonomy (NCBI): domain Eukaryota; kingdom Viridiplantae; phylum Streptophyta; class Pinopsida; order Araucariales; family Araucariaceae; genus Wollemia; species Wollemia nobilis. The sequence continues at coordinate 3,189,595 of JAQPPZ010000866.1, forward strand.
GCCTGTGACTCAGGCTCATCAGAATCTGGTGATTCTGAGACATGGAAGACCCCATCATCGGGTAGTTCTATGATCAGAGGCTGATCATCTTCGAGAGGAGCCTCTGCTAGTTGATCGGCTATGACTTGACCTTTGATGGATTTCTGTCCAATGAACTCTATGTCAAATTCCATCAACAACATGATCCATTTCATCGTGTGGCTACTATGATAAGTATGACTCATCATGTACCATAATGGATTCTCCTTAGACACAACATACGTCTTGTTGCTCAGCATGTAATGGCATAGCTTTTTGGTAGCAAACACCACTGCCAAGCAGAGCTTCTCGACGTATGCATAGTTAAGTTCATAACTAACTAGGGTGCGGCTAAGATAGTAAGTAGCCTATTCTTTGTGAAGTTCATTCTTTTGGGCTAACATGGCGCCCAGTGCCACCTCAATAGCTGAGATGTATAAGTAGAATGACACTCCTGGTCTAGGTGGTGCCAATACTGGTGGTGAAGCCAAGTATTGTTTAATGTCATCGAAGGTCGAGTGGCACTCGTCATCCCAATGAAATGCTACCCCCTTGTGCAATAATTTATTCATGGGTCGGCACTTGTCAGATAGCTGTGCTATGAAGCGCTTGATTGACGCGACCTTTCCCTGTAGGCTTCTGAGCTGCTTGATGGTAGTTGGGGGAAGCATTTCAAGGATTGCCTTGACTTTGTTTGGGTCCACCTCGATGCCTCATTTTGAGACTATGAAACCCAAGAGTTTTCCAGATGTGATGCCAAATACGCACTTCTTGGGATTCAATCTGACTTTATGTTCCATGAGGCGATCGAGGATCTTGCTTAAGTCATCGAGATGATCTGGGCGCAAAAGAGATTTGGCCAACAAATCATCCATGTAATCTTCCAAAGTTTTATGCATGTGATCATGGAAGATGTACGTCATGGCACGTTGGTAGGTGGCGCAAACATTTTTAAGGCCAAAAGGCATGACCTTATAACAAAATGTCCCCCAAGGCATTGTGAACGCCATTTTTAGTTGGTCCTCGGGATTGATACGAATCTGATTGTATCCCGAGAAACCATCCATGAGGGAAAGCATTTCATGGCCCGCTGTAGCATCTACCAATGCATCGATGCTCGGCAAGGGGAAATCATCCTTAGGACTCGCTTTGTTTAGATCTCAAAAATCAGTGCATATGCGAATCCTCCCATCAAGATTTTTGATGGGCACCATGTTGGACAACCATGGTGGGTAATCCACGCAGATGACAAACTGTGCATCCAACAACTTTTGTAATTCATCTTTGACCATTAAGGCCACTGTTGGGTGCATCTTACATAGTTTTTGCTTAACTGGCTTGACTGTCGGATCAAGCGTCAGATTATGCATGACTAGCTACGGATCTAGCCCCGACATGTCTTTGTAGGACCATGCAAAAACCTCCTTCTTCTCTTTGAGAAGGGCAATGTAGTCGGCTTGCTCTTCGGGGGATAGACTTACCCCCAGCTTGATAATCTATGGATTCATTGGATCCGAGCCGATGTCTACGTCAGTCGTCTCCTCGACCGACATGTGGGATCCATCCTCCAACTGGTGTGGAGTTGGGATCAAGTGGATATCATTTGCTGAGTTTAGATCATCGTTAGGAACCTCGGGTCCCTCTTCAGCATGGAAGATATCCTGAGTTGGCCCTGGGGTGAAATGAAGCATCTCACCGAAAGGCCAGTACTCTGATGGGGATGGTGGTGAATTGACGTGATCCCAGTCTATGGCATCTATGTCTAGATACAATGACTATGTTGGATCGGCCGGATTGTGGATGGGGGCGGTTAAGTCAATGGAGATCATGTTGATGAAATGATTTTGGTCTCCATTACCATGGGTGTGATGACTCGAACATTCTGGATGTTCTTTGTGCTTCGGATCTGGCTCTAGAGGTATTGGCATGAATGGATCGGCCCTATGTGTGGATAGGAAGATAGGGTCTACCCTCGACACTGATATCGCTATAGGGTCTCTGGGCGGAAGGTGTTCTCCGTATGCCCAAAGTGGTGGATTCAACACTTGGTCCCACTATGCTGGGTTTATGTGCCACTCATGCCCTAGCACTATGTTTAGTTGTTCAAATATGTCATCAATATCCAAGGGGTATTGTTGCTGCATCTGTCGCATGTGATTGAGATATGCCATCTCAGTTTCATCTTCATAATCACTGTCGGAGATCCAAAGGCCTTCGTTGGTTCCAACAACTGTTTGCGACATTAGAGGCTCATCTTGCTCGAGAAAATTGATCTGGCCCCATTGGGGTTGTTCCGCTCTCTACGGGGGGGCCTGATTTTCTTGAGGTGGCACTTGCTCGATTGGAGCATCCAAAGGGAACATTGCCAAGAGGCTTTCTTGATAATCATCCATGGGGGTCACTTGTGAGTGATTGCTATCTGATTCGAAGGGGTCCCATGGTGCTACCTCATATTCTGACTCATCTTCTGAAGATCCTTCCTGACCTTGTCTATACCTCTCTTGTAGGTGAGCTCTCGAGATTTCTCCTCTCTCGAGCGAAGGGAAAGGGTTGTTGAGGTCAACAAGGTTGGTCGTCAACAATGGGAGATAATTCCCCTAGTGTATATGTCGTGTTAGGGTTGGCATATGGATCTAATGCCAATCCCCCCTTGTTGCCTATCCCTAGGCCTTGCATGTTCTCTACCAAGATGTCCAAGGGGAGGGGGTGGTTGAACCCTACTCCTGACTTGTCGTATGGCATTTGGTATCTTGGTTGGCAAAGAACACGCACTCCTTGCTCATATCTCGCCTAACCCATATCCATGCCAATTGCATTGGCCAAGGTATCTCAAAGCGAAGTCTGGGTTGGACAAATAGTTGACATCTTCTACAAAAGGCTCTTCATCTTCGTCCTCTTGCATGTAAGGTTCAATACCATGATCAAGGCCCCCATACACAAAGTTTGTCTGATTCGGCGGGTAGCCTAGAGGAACAATAGTGCCGATGGGGAGGCGAGGTCTCCCCATGTCTTGCATGGACTCCAGTGCGGGTGTTGCTACAATATTCCACACGAGATACTCCCCCAGGCCCGTATTGGCCATTTCAATGGTGATTGTTGGTGATTGAGGGGGAGGGAACGGAAGTTCTTCCTGAGTCCACTCCATGTCGGGTGAACTAGGAGCCTCGACTTCCATTCTGCTAGGCATCTCCTCAGTAGAGATGGTTGATACTGATGGTGGTACTTCTTCCAGAGGTTGTGCCTCTTCCAGAGGTTTCTTCCCTTTGTCCTTCTATTTGGCCACCATAGGTGGCATCATTGGTGAAGGACCAGACGATGAAGATGGACCCGACTGGGGTTTTGATGGACTTGTTAACGGGGATGCCTATGGAATCGGACCCTATTTAGATGGATTCAACTAAAAATCCAAATGCATTGATGGAAGGGTCGATTGCGGCATCAGATGCACCGCATTGCAATACTTGAAGGGTTCCAAGTCCGCCGGGACTACATGCACCTACCCTTCGAATGTATACTTTAAGCACTGATGAGCTATCGAAGGGACACACTTCATGTCCCTGATCCATGGCCGACCCAACAAGATGTTATAGGCCATCTCACCTTCCAAGATGTGGCACAATGTAGGTATAGTCTTTTGTCCCACTTGGATGGGTAGGACAATTGTGCCAACTATCGAGCATATTGCATCATTGAATGCTCGCGATGTATAGGTGGAGGCCACTATGTGAGATGCGGGCAACTTTAGGTGCTTCAAGGCCACTGTTGTAATGATATTACTGGACGAGCCAGTGTCCACCAATACCCTCTTGTACGGAATCCCGTTGACCCACGCGATGACGTGCAGGGGTGGATCCGCCATGTCACCAGCCACTGATTTCAATTCATCTTCTCGAAAGGTGATGACTGGCTCAGTGCATCATTTGACATGTCCCACGAAGTTGTTGAAGGAGTTTGCTTCATGGGGCTGCAACTCGATGGCTTTTAGTATCTCCATTAGAGCCTCCCGATGGGGCGTTGATTGTTGTATGAGCTCATAGATGGAGAGCCTAGCCGACGTGGTCCTCAAACTCTGGGTGAGTTTGGTCCGAATTGTGGCCACTGGTCTAGGTGGAGGAGGTGGTGCAAGGTGTTGTTGTGGTTGTGACGTTGTTGGCACCTCTCCTGTAGCTGCTACAGGGGCAGCTGTGCTCGGGTACCTCTTGTTTCGAGTCACTATACTGATCATCCCTACATACCCCTGCATGGGGCAGTTCTATGTGACCTCATTGACTTGTAGGGTCTTTGCCTACGCATCATGGGCAGGCAAGGGGTCTTTGAAGACCTCCATTTGTTGATTGCTTGGTGCCACGGGATTATCTACCGCTAATGTCTTGTTATCAATTAGGTCTTGCACCAAGCCTTTAAACTTCCAACATGCATTAAGGTCATGTCCCTTCCATCTATGGAACCTGCAGTACAAGTCTTCCCTGTAGCCCTTAGGTTTTGGTGCATTGGGGTCTATGGGTTGAATCTCGGGTAGGTTAATCAAGTTTGCCATTGACAAGCGGTCAAACAGGGAGTCTCTGGACTCTGTGTAAGGTGTGAATTGTCGCCTAGGGCGACGTTGCTGATTTTGTTCTTGCCTCTGATTTTCTTTGTCATAACTATTAAGAGGCACTGCTTGATAGTTAGCCTTTTGGGGCTGTGTTGCTTGTGCAGGCTTAGGGACGTTTATAGCAACCTGATTGACCGCAACGGGTTTTTGTTGCGTGGTACCTATTTTGGTGTTCTTAGACCATTCTTTCTTCTTTGGCTTGGCTATCTCGCCATCCTGAATCTTGATCTCCTCAATGATTCTGGCTTGTGCCAGAGCTTCCTCTAAAGTGGCATATTGTTGTAGCTGCAATAGCACGGAGATCGATCTCAAACAGCTCTTTGAGAACATTTGGGTGAGGTCGGACATAGGAGGGAGGTAGGGCAGCTTTGAAAGCAAAGTCCTCCATCGGTTCCCATAGGCCGCCATGGTTTCTTCCTCATACTGCCTGAGGCTGGCTAGGTCGCTTAGTGATGCCTTCTTCTTGGTGTTGAAGGTGAAGCGTTCGAGGAACGCATCCACTAGCTGATCTAAGTTACTAATGTTGTGCTTTGGCAATTGAGTGAACCAATCCGAGGTAGGGCCTACGAACGTGGTGATGAATGTTCTTGAACAACAAAGCATCAGCATCATTGTCCTGAATGCCAAAGCATTGGCTCAGGAATCTAGTCACATGCTCTTGGGCATCCTCCTCACCTCTAAAGATTGCCAACTGAGGCAGCTTAAAGTGTTCAGGGTAAGGGGGTGTCGACACTGACGGATGCACAGGATGACTACGGAGTTGGCGTAAAGTGGGCTTTTGGGGCCCAGAAGTCTTGGTCTCCATAGACTCCAAGCGCTCTAGCAGCGCTTTATATGCATCGAAAGATTTAATCTCTTCCTCCTTAGTTTGCTCCCATTGTGGGTTGTGGGAAACTTGAGGCCTATGGAGGGGTGGCCGGATAGCAACCCCTCCGCCTTGGTAGGGCATTTCGGCCCGCTCTTCTTCTTGCTCATACTCCTCATAGGCTTCTTGAGGAGTTTCTGGATGAGACCTATGACCATGGGTGGGTCCCCGTAGAGGGTGCCCATCATTGTTCCTGGGAGTGGCCTCCCACTCAGGTCTAGGAGGTCTCGGAGGTAGCACTTGGTAAGGTCATGGGGACCTATCTCGCACCAAGGGGTTGCACCTCTCATATGGTTCTGCTCTTTGGGTGCGAGGGGTTGGAACCCTCTCAAGCACAGTGTTATGGAGCAGCTCATCTGTTTGGCACCGAATGCGCTCTTTGCTAAGGTGATATAGATGCTCTAGCTGCTGTTGGTCTTGCTCAAGCTGTGTGATCTACGCTTGGCGGGTGGCATGTCTAGCGACTTCCAGGTCAATTTGTTTTACCATCTTGAGTCTAGGAGGCCTAGATGCCTCTCCTACGCATTTATCTCGGTCATGATGATCCGAGATCTCTATAGGTCACTTCCCTCTATCGAGGTTGGCGGCATTCACTCGAGGCTCTGGCCTCAGTAGGTGATTCTGGTAGATAGCAGGTGCAGAGGCGCATTGCTCCCATGCTGTGTATTGCTCTTGAGGAATGTAATGGTCTTCCTCATGCTCCCTTTCGTATATGTGAAAGGGGTGGGCAGAGTTGGCTCACCCTGTTTGAAGAGCCTTGTGCTCTAGATTTTGCCTATTATTCCTAATAGTGATGGGGGGTAAAGGAGGGATGACATAATCATGTGGCCTCTCCTCATGGACCCTATGCTGTTCTAGCACTTCATCGCATGGTGGCCACTCATACCGAGCTTCTAAGGGAGCCTTCCCATTTATATTGAGTGCCACGTGTAAGGACTCCTCCTGAAAGGGTCTATGTTGGATGGGAGTGCCCCTCGAAGGGGTGCCTCTATAGTCCCATTCTGAAATGGCATGATGTGGACTCTCTTGTGGGTCGGGCCGCCAAGGTGGTATGACCAAGTCCTTGGGGCTATAGCGGAGGTGACTTGTGCCCCCTTGTACACTCTCCGTAGCTCCCGCCCTTGATTGGGCTTGGCTACGGGTGTACACCATGGTGGTGTTTTCCTACAAGATGCGTAGATTTTTATTTTTATTTTTATTTTTTAATGATTTTTTATGCTACACTAAATAGAAAATATCACACACACACAAAGCAATGATTATCTCGTTTAAATATTAAAGGTGTGCCCTAAACCTGGTTTAGTGTGTTTTGATTTTTGTTTTGAAAGCTTTTGTAAAGAACATTTAAATGCAATATGATGGCTCTTATGACTCCCAAAAATGGTCGCCCCTTCGATATACCATTGCCAGGCCGATATACCAACCTCTCTATATACCCGCCCTTACATGAGGGAAACTATTGGTACATGAGAGCAGATGGTACGTGGAACGTAGGCGGTACGAAAGGGGAATCACCCTATTTTTGACACCTACCATAGAAGACTTATCCTCATGCACTGGGAATCACCCCAGCTACACTCGGTCAGCTTTCATCAAGATTTACGTCTAGCAATAGTAGCGATCGGGGTTATGAATGCAAAAATTCAAGCCAAGGTGGTGATGAAATCCACCATTGGTCTTGATCAAGGGCTGGGGTTTTACGACCAGCTCCTTGGTGTTTAAATTGCCATGTGATGTGTGGGGTTATTTTTATTTTGCATAAAAGAAAGCAACATGCAGTAAAAAGAACTTTCCCTAAGCAAGCAAGTAACCAAAAAATAGAAAACTGAAAGCAGAAAATGACAGAAAGAGTTCAGGACCTCTACCTCTTCTCTGCCCAAATCTGTTGGTTCTGAGTTTCTGTCCTGAAACTGCATAGAGAGCTATTCATCCTTGGGTGGGATGAATAACAGAACTGTATTCATCATAGGGTGGGGCAAATGCCCATTCATCCCTGGGTAAGACGAATTCCAGCTCTGTATTCGCCACAGGCTGGAACGAACAACAGTCCAACGTTTGAAAACTTGGTACCTGCAAGAAAAAACAATCAAGTTTTGATCAGATTTTTGATCTTTGAAAGCATGAGGATACGAAAACAAAAAAGGAAAAGCTCCAAGTACGATGCAAAACGGAACTAAACTTAACGCTAAATCCTATGAATTGAAAATGCATGAAATAGGAAAAGCATAAACGAATTGAAACCCAAATGAAAAGCCAATGCGGAAAACAACCCTTTCTTTTATTGATATGTTTCAGAATTCGGTTACAATTCGCCTCCTCCATTTTTAGGGGCGAGGAGCATTAAATTTGTTTCTTTGTTACATCCATGGATAGCCATTCCTTCTTCCACGTGCCCACATGTAAGATGGGCGGACCAAAATGTCACCGCCACTTGCGTTGATGAGTCTTGAATCCTTGATGCTCCTCTAACATCCAGATCCTACATTCAAAGAAACAAGAAATAGTCAGTAGCACCTGTAGATGAGATGAAACATGCAATCCCCAAGCCTACGATTAGTGCATGCAAAGAATAAATAAAATGATAACTAAAATATATCCAAATGATCTAAAAATTTGATAGGGGCATCAAGACATCACAAAGGAAACACTGCAAATGGAACAGTCAAGAAATTCCTCACAGATTTGAATTCGCTCCGGGCGGGACGAATAGACCTGCAACAAAATGCCAGATAGCACCGCCCAAAATGTCACATCTGGACAGCTCCAAATCTCCTACAAAAGTGGGGGTTAGCTAATTGGGGGTATTTTGGGACGACCCAGATGGTCAGATTTCCCCAATTTGGCCTCTAACACCCAGATTTTGATGATGCCCTCTGCAAGTTAGTAAAGGCGAAAAAATGATAAAACATGATAAGATTTGCTCAAAACGATATGAAATTTAAATTGCAAACTATCTAAGCAGCATAAGATGAAATGCAAAAGAAAATGACAGGAGGAAAATCTGCCATAGATTCCTAATCATTCCTAAAGGGGACGATTAGATCTGCAGCAGTGGGGGGGGCACCCGGGGCAGGCCGCCCACCGTTTGGGGCCTGATTTCGGCACCAATCCACTTGGGATGGGTCCAAAATCTCTTGTAAAGTGTTGTCGGAAAATTGGGTGGTATGTTGTGGCAAAATGTCAGGTTTTGGGCTCAAGATTTGACCTTCCAATAGTCACCCAATGACCTCCTCTCTAAAAGAGATCAAGGATGTGAAAGGCACAAATCAAACAAGGGTGTATGGGGAAGTAAAATGGCAGCACTTCATTGCTCAAAAATGCTCCTTCTCTATATATTTTGGGGTGAGGAAACTCACCAATTTATAGACCTGGAGGTCTCTTGAATTGGGCATGCAGAGGTGCCACTTGGCAATCATGCCTTCCTAGGGGGAGGGAGATTCCTCCATGATTAGGGACTTCATGACTGCCCTTGCAACTGCCTCTAACGCTCAAAAATGCTCACTCACACTCCCATGCGATGAAGGAAGAATTAAGTGGTGGATCTGAGCTGCCATTTGTCAAGATTTGACTTTTTTCCCATCAAACCTGCTATTCGCCCCACCCTAGAGCGAATACTGCTATTCATCCCTGGGTAGGGCGAATCCCAGTTTGAAATCATCCCTAGGTGAAACGAGTATTGAGCAAAGTGCCTGAAGGTGCCAAATTGATTCTTGACCTTCCAAAACTATTGTGAGAGTGGTTAGGACCACTGTTTAACCTCTAGGGGCTGCCCTTGGGGCTGTGTGTGTCAATGCGATCAGTGTTTGCAGTCACATAATCAGATTGGTGCTATTTTGGTGTCTACAGATGCCCCTTTTTGGGATGCGCTATGCAAGGTGTAGTGTTGAGCAAAAATAGATAACCAAAGCACTAATGATTAGGGTTTCTTAGTAACCTAACCAACTTTTGATGCCCCAAGTATGGAAAGGGCATGCATTCTTGAATCCTTGCTTCTGACGAGTGAAGGAACTCAATTCAAGTGTTAACCTTTTTCGGTGAGGTGTTACTTGAGCTTGGACATTGATCAGTCATGAATAGGCAAAGGGCGCAACCTTTTGTCTATGGGAACCTTGAGTTCATGATTCATGAATGCCAAGTGATTGATCAGCTTGTGATTATTGCTTGTTTGCTGCCCCAAGCAGGGGCGTGATTGTCTTTGTCAATGATTCTTTGAATGCATGCCATTTCCATGATTGGGTGTGTATTTGTTGATTGGTGACTAAGTGTGACTACCCCCTCAAGCGACGAATCGATGAGGGAATGACCAACATGAGAAAAGCGACGAGTCACTTGACCCAAGATGACTTGTGTAAGGGTGCCTTCAGATGTTTAGCGTTGAATGTGTGTGCAGTTTTCCTGACATTTAGACCTATTTTTGGTGGGTGTTAACCCTTTTGGTGACGCTTTTCGGAGCTGAAATTGGCAAAAATCCATCTTCCCATGGAGCGGTCCGGCCATGGTGGCCTTCTTAGGGAGTAGGATAGTGACAATTTGTAACCCCAATATCTATTTTGGATGCCAAGAATGTCAGGCGCAAAGGCGCCTTCGTTCGGCAATGTTATTGCTATTTTTGGTTGGGTGTGGACCCGTTTTGCGACGTCGCTTGGGGATGAAATTCTTGAAAATCCGTCCTCCCGTGGAGCGGTCCGGCTATGGTAGCCTTCTTAGGGAGTAGGATAGTGAGGATTTGTGACCCCGACATCTATTTTGCATGCCCGAAATGTCAAGTGCAAAAGCACTTTCATCGGGCAAGTTTATTGTTCGTTGTTGGGTCATTTTTGTGCAATTTTTGATGTTTTTGAAATTTTTGCCCTGTATTCATTCCTGGGTGGGACGAATACCAGTTTAGTATTCATCCCAGGGTGGGACGAGCGCTAACCAGAGTGCTCATCCCAGGGAAGAACGATTACAAGCTTAAAAAACCTATTTAAAGGCCAAAACTAAGTTTTGGGCTCATTTGCCTTCGTTTTTCTTGGCGAATTGGAGCTCTGAGGAGGAGGAGGTTAATTCTACGAAGCGAAGCACTACCAAATTTCTCCTGACATCATGAGTGCATGAACCGGATCGAGCGGCAGAGCCGAAGCGAGACCAGTAAGTGATCCTCCTCATTATTGCTTGCATTTTGTTGTTTACAGTTTTAATACCACAATTTGTTTCTTCTTTTGTAGTTTGTTGTTGATTTGAAAAACCCATTAATGTATGTCATTATGATGACTTTTTTTCTTATGACTTAGGTAAAAAACTTAGGTAAAAAAACTGAGTTCAAAACTTAGTTTAATTTTTTTTTTTTAAAGTTGGCTTTGTAAAAATGAAACCCGAGTTTACATGTATGTTGACAAGACGTGATAACAGTCTGAAATTTGTTTCCTTTTTACAGTAAGGTAAACCTTAAGTAAAAGAAAAATTTTAAACTTAGAATACAGAAACCCTAAGACTGACACACTGTATTTGACAATTTGTTTTTTTTTTATGTTGTCTATCAGTTTTAAACTTAGAATGCAGAAACCCTAAGACTGACAAACTGTATTTGACAATTTGTTTTTTTGTTTTTTTATGTTCATCTTTAAACTTAGAATGCAAAAACCCTAAGACTGACAAACTATTTTTTAATTTTTTATGTGAATTTTTATTGTTTTTGAGCTATACATTGTTTGATGTAGTGTTGTATATTCATGTTACTGTTTATGCAGTTTTTCATGATTTTAATGTTTTTGTGTTCTTTTGCAGGTTGTGAAGAGTCGGTATCGTGTGCCTACTATTTTTGCTGAAGCATGGGAGGCGCTAGCTATGGCTAACTGGGAGTGGCTTGATGCCCTTGGGCTCAAGCAGGTGACTCGGCTGGAGCCTGTGGTCGGGGATCGGGCTTATCTGATGGCCCTGATCAACTTGTGGGATCCTCGGACTAACACCTTCCATCTCCCAACAGGGGAGATGACAATGACCTTGGAAGATGTCTATCGAATTCTATGGATTCCGATAGATGGATTACCTATCAGGACGATGCCATGAGATCAGCGGACAGCAGTGTTGACACGCTGCTTTGGGCATGGGGAGGAGGTGGGGGTGGATAGTCCAGTGGAGAGGGCAGAGGTTGACTACCAGATTGGTGGTATTCTAGTACGATGGTGGCTGGAGAAGGGGGTGTTGGGAGTGAGGCACGCAGTACTCATGGGCCTCATTTCCAACATGCTGCTACCTGACTCGTTAGGCGTGAGGTTCCCATGGAACCTGTTGGATGTGGTCTATCGGTTGGTGGAGTGTTCGATGCATGAGCCTTTGATCATGAGGTGGGGACAGACGCTATTGGCACAACTCTATGGTGAGTTGTACGAGGTCCGCTATCGGAGGTGGAAGGGGATTAGCTGTAGCTATCTATTGCAGAGCTGGGCTTGGTAGCACATAGCGATGGAGAGGCCGGTGGGGTTACCATGGATGACTCGGGTGGAGATGGTGGATAAGGATATAGGTTACGTGGCTCTATGGCGGTGGTCTGAGGAGCAGGGATAGAGTCGGTGGTGGGAAGGTGTCGTAGGGCACTATGTCGATGCCTTCGCTCGGCTTGCTCTAGGGGAGGTGTTCTGGCGCCCCTATCGGGACTGTCCAGCCTGGCCTGAGGCTGGAGAGTGGCTCCGATGGGTACGTAGGGAGCGGTGGCTGATTGGGCGGCATGGGACCGAGCAGGAGTTCTTCCCTTATAGTCGGGTGACATGACAGTTTGGGGTGCGCCAAGGGTTGCCTGGTGAGCTCGTGGTCTATCGACATCGGGGGGACGAGAGGACTCTAGACCGGCCAGTCATCGTGCCACTTGGTGAGGATTCAGATGTGGTGATTGATGTCCCGGATATGGATGACATCGGGACTACCGTAGAGTATGACCAGTGGTGGATACTATGGTGATGGTGGGGAGAGGGGCCACTGGGAGGTGCGGAGGTAGCAGCAGCAGGCGGGGAGGGTGCCGAGGCACCAGGAGATGATTGGGGAGCTCCGCTAGAGGATGCGGACATGGTGGAGGTAGATGATGTGGGTGCGGATTATGGTGTTCCAGATCAGCCGGAGATGCAGGATGCCCCGGAGTAGTGGGAGCCAGAGTAGGCTGCAGTCCTGGATTCGCCTATGCACCAGGCAGTGGTGGAGGACACGGAGGTAGGGGTGCATGCTGAGAATGCATGATTGGTGGGGCTACTATGGAGGCGAGATGAGGAGCTAGGGGAGGCTCTGCAAGAGAGGGATCTCTTGTGGGCTCAGCTAGCGGAGCGGGAGAATGCATGGGCTGTGCACCGCCGGTAGGAGGGGGATACCGATGCTGCACGGGAGAGGGATCTCCTACGGACGTAGTTGGCACAGTGTGATGATGTAGTAGCGATGTACCATCGGTGGGAGGTGGAGTGGTGTCGGCACCAGATGGATTTGGAGGGAGAGATCATCCACCTCGGGGGGCGGGTACCTGAGCCCTCTAGAGGTGGCTCTTCATGCCGGATGAGGGGCAGTGATACTGAGCAGTCAGCATCATCTCATCGCAGGTGATTGGATGAGGGAGGGGGTAGTAGGCATGATGCGGGGGCTAGCAAGCCACCCTGAGGGGTCCCATAGGACCCACACCATGGGGGTAGTTCCCGTCGCACCGATCCTGCGTGATCATGGTGGTCGATGCCTTAGGCTTTGGGGATTTTTGAGCTTTTGGATTTTGTTGTGGGGTCATAGGACCGGTTCATTGTAGCCTACGGGCATTTTTGATGATATATACAAATGACTTTATTTTATTTATGCACATGTCATGATTTGATGTTATGCATGATGATTGATGAATATGGATGTATGCATGTTAATTTATATTGATGGATGCATATGTTTTGATGAAATGCAAATGTTTTTAATTTATATGATATGCAAATGGAATGGATGAATTGAATTTGTGATTTTTGGCGGTCGCACCATAGACTGTTTAGAATTTATGGCTTTTTGTGTTGGGTGATTGTTGTGTGACCTGACTTTCTTTATGTATACGGGCTATTTTTTGTATTTTCTGATGGCAATGTGAGAATGAAAGATAGCAAGTTGGTTTAGAATGTAGGTAGGGTTTTTCGAGACTCAGATGTTTTAACTATCTAGCCAAGACTGTACTTTTATCTTACAAGACTTTTTAACAAGGTATGAATCGGACTTGTTTTTGACCAAGTTATTTCACATCCCTGTGTGTGCAATTGAGTTCATTTATGTGGTGTTTGTCAGGATACCGCCAGTGCTAGATAGGCTGTCAACCAAACCTGTACTGAGGATCACCTGATTAGCTCCACTAACTCCTTTGTTGTATTTAGTCAGATTAATCTGCGGTGCTATCGTAGGATACCATAAGCTAGCTCATCCACATGCAAACATTGATCTGCACACAAGTTAATGTGACAGATATATCATCATGCGGGAGGTTTACCACCAGTGACCGATAGGCTATCCACCAAACCGGTATTGAGGTTTGCCTCATGACCTGTCGGAATGCTGAGAGTTCCAGGGATTCAAGTTCGACTCCCTTCTTTTCTTCAATTGTATTGGGATACTTGCTCTTTTGTAGTGATAAAAATCACTATTTATTTTTTTTTTTTCTTTTGAGCAAGGGATTTGAATATGGAGTGATGAGAATCACTATTTTATGTGCTTTTCTTGATGTATGCACTTTGGTTGTGATGTCAAAATTTTTGGAGTTTTGACTTTTGCAAAATTTTATGATGTTTTGCAACTTTTGAGAACTTGGGATTCTTGGGGAATTGGGTAGGGAAGATGCTTGTCCTTTTGCCAACTCTCAGCATTCTTGGGGTCATTCGCACAGGGGGATGAGCAAGATAACCATTTCACTTATGGTGACCTGGATTGCTTTGCAGGTTTCATCTTTCATTCACACAACTTGGGAATTTTTATGTGTTTTAATTTGTGTTGGGATGCTATGTAACAAGGTGTGATCCAAGTAGAACTCTACCTTTGTAAAATCTGTCTGACTTGGTACAGTACGTGGCTAGAAAGCTAATGACGACTGAAGGACGAAAACTCTTGATACATTAGAAGACAACCGACTATGATATGGGAAAATGATGTGAATGGCGTTTATTTTTGATGGACTATTTATAGAGTGGAGAAATGTGGAACAAGATGGATTTGCCAAGTAATTACAGTCTATGGTGCCTTGACCTTTATGACCACAAATATGTAATGTATGGATGTGATGCTTAATGCAGCTATATATTTTTGTGTTTTTGATGGATTGATTTTTTTGTGAGTATGAAGATGAGATGCAAAAAGAGCTCTTTATTGTTGTGATGATTGTGAGTATGCATGGAAATGAGATGCAAATTTTTGTTATTTTTGATGATTTTATTGTTTTTGAATTTTCTTATTTTTGACCAAGCGATTGTGGGAACCCTTGGAGCTTTTGGTTTGACCAAAGGGGTAATGGGCACCTTTGGGGCATTTTGGGTTTGACCAAGCGATTATGGGAATCCTTGGAGCTTTTTGGGTTGACCAAAAGATTATGGGAATCCTTGGAGCTTTTTGGGTTGACCAAGCGATTATGGGAATCCTTGGGGCTTTTTGGGTTGACCAAGCGATTATGGGAATCCTTGGAGCTTTTTGGGATTGACCAAGCGATTATGGGAATCCTTGGAGCTTTTTGGGTTGGGCTATGGCTCTCTTAAGTATGGAATGGCCACAAATGACTGATGTTCAAGGGTTCTAGTTCCTTGATTCCATCAAGAGAGGCTAGCCGGTATGTTCCAGGTCCTATTTTACTATCAATTACATAGGGACCTAACCAGTTTGCCATGAACTTGTCCCTTAGATGGGGCGGCAAGCTAGAGTTCTGTTGGTTCTCTTTCAAGACCAAGTCACCAACCTGAAAGTCCCTCAGGTGAACTTTCATGTTGTATGCTTTCTTAAGTCGCTCTTGATAGATACGTAAATGCTCGAGAGCATTAACGCATCGTTCGTCAAGCAACGTAAGCTGGTCTAACCGGGCCTACCGCATAGTGTCATCATCGATGAACTCTTGCATTGATATGCGTAGGGAAGGAATTTCCAACTCGAGAGGCATGACTGCCTCGGAGCCATACACCAGCGAAAATGGAGTTGCCCTAGTGGGTGTCCGAATGCTAGTGCGATAAGCCCACAGGGCAAGTGGGATTTGAATGTGCCAATCCTTATGACTATCTGCGACTATATTTTTGAGGATGGCAACTAGCATTTTGTTTGACGCCTCTGCTTGCCCATTTGCCTGTGGATAATAGGGTGTCAAAAAACTATGCTGAATTTTGTACTTTGTGGTCAAAGCACGCACATCTTTGTTCTTGAATGACGTCCCATTATCCGAGATTATCTTGGATGGAATACCAAAATGACATATGATGTTATGTAAAATGAACTCCACAATGCGGGGTCCAATCGTAGAGGTTAGCGAAACCGCTTCCACCCACTTGGTGAAGTACTCTGTGGCCGTTATGATAAACGTGTGATGACCTGACGATGCAGGGGAGATCTTACCGATTAGATCTAAGCCCCACTACGAAAATGGCCAAGCCGATTGGATCGGCTGCAAGGCCTAGGAAGGTACGTGTGTCAAATTAGCATGGTGTTGACATTTCATGCACTTCCTCACATATGCGCAACAATCTCGCTCTAAATATGGCCAATAATAGCCCATGCGGAGAATGCGCTTTGCGATGGCCATACCACTGAAGTGGCCACCGCACGTACCATCGTGCGCTTGGGTGATTGCCCAAGTGGACTCCTGTTGGTCCAAGCAACGAAGGAGGATTCCTTCGTAGCTATGACGGTACAAAATGTCTCCTAACAAGACATACTTTGCCACTTTCTGCTTGAATGCTCATTTCGCGGCATGCGTCAATCCAAGTGGGAGGTTACCTAACTTGAGGTAGTCCCTTATGGGTGAATACCAATCCTGCTGATCGAAAACCTCGATGGTATGAACAGCCAATCCCTCTTGAAGTTCATCCCTAGCAAAAGCTGAGCGGGAAAGAACTTGTAAGAATAGCGTTGTGTTGCTATTAAGGGGAGTAGGGGAGAATAAGGACCCCTAGTTGGCATGATTCAGACGATCGTGGATTCGAGAGAACCTATCCTGAGGTGGTTCAATCTGGATCATGTGGATTCCTGGCATTAAGTCAGAGCTTGCACGCTCCATCATGGATTGCGATAGTGTTTTGACTTGAATGGTTGTCATATCACCAGAAATGTCTTGCGGGATTAGTGACCCCAAAGAGGCCATAGTGTCCACAAAATGATTCGATGACCGAGGGAGTGCCTCGATGTCGTACCATTCAAGCTTTGCCAAGAATTTGTCCACAAGGGCTTTGTAGGCCTACAGAACTGGGCATTTACATTGGAATACCCCTTTGACTTGGTTGACAATTAACAACGAATCACCAAAGATATTCAATCGTTTAATGTTCATGGTGATTGTTGTTTGAAGACCTATGAGCAAGGCTTCATACTCTGCATTGTTGTTGGTGCATGGGAAATTTAATTTAAATGACAGAGGCATTGGAGCGCCTTGCGGTGTGAAGAATACTATTCCCGTGCCACCACCTTGCTCACATTTAGAACCATCAAAAAATAGGGTTATGTCGGCCTATGACTCAGGCTCATCAGAATATGGTGATTCTGAGACATGGAAGACCCCATCATCGGGTAGTTCTATGATCAGAGGCTGATCATCTTCGAGAGGAGCCTCTGCTAGTTGATCGGCTATGACTTGACCTTTTATGGATTTTTGTCCAATAAACTCTATGTCAAATTCCATCAACAACATGATCCATTTCGTCGTGTGACTACTATGATAAGTATGACTCATCATGTATCGCAATGGATTCTCCTTAGACACAACATACGTCTTGTTGCTCAGCATGTAATGGCGTAGCTTTTTGGTAGCAAACACCACTGCCAAGCAGAGTTTCTCAACGTATGCATAGTTAAGTTCATAACTGACTAGGGTGCGGCTAAGATAGTAAGTAGCCTATTCTTTGTGAAGTTCATTCTTCTAGGCTAACATGGCACCCAGTGCCACCTCAGTAGCTGAGATGTATAAGTAGAACGACACTCCTGGTCTAGGTGGTGCCAATACTGGTGGCGAAGCCAAGTATTGTTTAATGTCATCGAAGGCTGACTGGCACTCGTCATCCCAGTGAAATGCTACCCCCTTGTGCAATAATTTGTTCATGGGTCGGCACTTGTCAGATAGCTATGCTATGAAGCGCTTGATTGACGCGACCTTTCCCTGTAGGCTTCTGAGCTGCTTGATGGTAGTTGGGGGAAGCATTTCAAGGATTGCCTTGACTTTGTTTGGGTCCACCTCGATGCCTCACTTTGAGACTATGAAACCCAAGAGTTTTCTAGATGTGATGCCAAATACGCACTTCTTGGGATTCAGTCGAACTTTATGTTCCATGAGGCGATCGAGGATCTTGCTTAAGTCATCGAGATGATCTGGGCGCAAAAGAGATTTGGCCAACAAATCATCCATGTAATCTTCCAAATTTTTATGCATGTAATCATGGAAGATGTATGTCATGGCACGTTGGTAGGTGGCGCCAACATTTTTAAGGCCAAAAGGCATGACCTTATAACAAAATGTCCCCCAAGGCATTGTGAACACCATTTTTAGTTGGTCCTCGGGATTGATACAAATCTGATTGTATCCCGAGAAACCATCCATGAGGGAAAGCATTTCATGGCCCATTGTAGCGTCTACCAATGCGTCGATGCTCGGCAAGGGGAAATCATCCTTAGGACTCGCTTTGTTTAGATCTCAAAAATTAGTGCATATGCGAATCCTCCCGTCAGGCTTCTTGATGGGCACCATGTTGGACAGCCATGGTGGGTAATCCATGCAGATGACAAACTGTGCATCCAACAACTTTTGCAATTCATCTTTGACCATTAAGGCCACTGTTGGGTGCATCTTACGTAGTTTTTGCTTAACTGGCTTGACTGTCGGATCAAGCGTTAGGTTATGCATGACTAGCTATGGATCTAGCCCCGACATGTCTTTGTATGACCATGCAAAAACCTCCTTCTTCTCTTTGAGAAGGGTAATGTAGTCGGCTTGCTCTTCGGGGGATAAACTTACCCCCAGCTTGATAATCTGTGGATTCATTGGATCCGAGCCGATGTCTACGTCAGTCGTCTCCTCGATCGACATGTGGGATCCATCCTCCAACTGGTGTGGAGTTGGGATCAAGTGGATATCATTTGCTTGAGTTTAAATCATCGTTAGGAACCTCGGGTTCCTCTTCAACATGGAAGATATCCTGAGTTGGCCCTGGGGTGAAATGAAGCATTTCACCGAAAGGCTAGTACTTGAATGGGGATGGAGGTGAATTGACGCGATCCCAGTCTATGGCATCTATGTCTAGATACAATGACTATGCTGGATCGGTCAGGATTGTGGATGGGGGCGGTTAAGTCAATGGAGATCATGTTGATGAAATGATTTTGGTCTCCATTACCGTGGGTGTGATGACTCGAACATTCTAGATGTTCTCTGTGCTCCGGGTCTAGCTCTAGAGGTATTGGCATGAATGGATCGGCCCTATGTGTGGATAGGAAGATAGGGTCTGCCCTCGACACTGATGTCGCTATAGGGTCTCTGGGTGGAAGGTATTCTTCGTATGCCCAAAGTGGCGGATTCAACACTTGTTCCCACCATGCTGGGTCTACGTACCACTCATGCCCTGGCACTATGTTTAGTTGTTCAAATATGTCATTAATCTCTAAGGGGTATTGTTGCTGTCGCATATGATTGAGATAGGCCATCTCAGTTTCATCTTCATAATCACTGTCGGAGATCCAAAGGCCTTCGTTGGCTCCAACAACTATTTGCGACATTAGAGGCTCATCTTGCTCGAGCAAATTGATCTGGCCCCATTGGGGTTGTTCCGCTCTCTACGGTGGGGCCTGATTGCCTTGGAGTGGCACTTGCTCGATTGGAGCATCTAAAGGGAACATTGTCAAGAGGCTTTCTTGATAATCATCCATGGGGATCACCTGTGAGTGATCGCTATTTGATTCGAAGGGGTCATACTCTGACTCATCCTCTAAGGACCCTTCTTGACATTGTCTAGACCCTCCTTGAAAATGAGCTCTCGAGCTTTCTCCTCTCTCGAGCGAAGGGAAGGGATTGCGAGGGTCAACAAGGTTGATTGTCGTTAATGGGAGATAATCCCTCAATGTATATGTCGTGTTAGGGTTGGCATATGGATCTGATGCCAATCCCCCCTTGTTGCCTATCCCTAGGCCTTGCATGTTCTCCACCAAGATGTCCAAGGGCAGGGGGTGGTTGAACCCTACTCCTGACTTGTCATATGGCATTTGGTATCTTGGTTGGCAAAGAACACGTACCCCTTGCTCATATCTGCCTAACCCATATCCATGCCAATTGCATTGGCCAAGGTATCTCAAAGCAAAGTCTGGGTTAGACAAATAGTTGACATTTTCAGCAAAAGGCTCTTCATCTTCATCCTCTTGCATGCATGGTGCAATGCCATGATCAAGGCCCCCATACACAAAGTTTGTCTGGTTCGGCGGGTAGCCTAGGGGAACAATAGTGCCGATGGGGAGGCGAGGTCTCCCCATGTCCTGCATGGACTCCAGTGTGGGTGTTGCTACAATATTCCACACCAGATACTCCCCCAGGCCCGTATTGGCCATTTCAATGGTGATTGTTGGTGGTTGAGGGGGAGGGAATGGAAGTTCTCCCTGAGTCCACTCCATGTCGGGTGAACTAGGAGTCTCAACTTCCATTCGGCTAGGCATCTCCTCGGTAGAGATAGTTGATACTGATGGCAGTGTCTCTTCCAGAGGTTGCGCCTCTTCCAGAGGTTTCTTCCCTTTGTCCTTCTGTTTGGCCCCCATAGGTGGCATCATTGGTGGAGGACCAGACGATGAAGATGGACCCGACTAGGGTTTTGAAGAACTTGCTAATGGGGATGCCTACGAAATCGGACCCTGTTTAGATGGATTCAATTGGAAATCCAAATGCGTTGATGGAAGGGTCGATTGCGGCATCAGCTGCACCGCATTACAATACTTGAAGGGTTCTAAGTCCACGGGGACTACATGCACCTCCCCTTCAAATGTATACTTTAAGCACTGGTGAGCTATCGAAGGGACACACTTCATGTCCCTGATCCATGGCCGACCCAACAAGATGTTGTAGGCCATCTCACCTTCCAAGATGTGGCACAATGTAGGTATAGTCTTTTGTCCCACTTGGATGGGTAGGACTATTGTGCCAACTATCGAGCATATTGCATCATTGAATGCTCGCAGAGTGTATAGGTGGAAGCCGTGATGTGAGATGTGGGCAACTTCAGATGTTTTAGGGCCACGGTTGTGATGATATTATTGGACGAGCCAGTGTCTATCAACACCCTCTTATATGGGATCCCGTTGACCCATGCGATAACGTGCAGGGGTGGATCCGCCATGTCATCAACCATCGATCTCAATTCGTCTTCTCGAAATGTGATGATTGGCTCAGTGCATCGTTTGACATGTCCCACGAAGTTGTTGAAAGAATTTGTTTCGTGGGGCTGCAACTCGATGGCTTTCAATATCTCCATTAGAGCCTCCCGATGGGGCGTTGATTGTTGTATGAGCTCGTATATGGAGAGCCTAGCCGAGGTGGTCCTCAAACTCTAAGTGAGTTTGGTCCGAAGTGTGGCCACTGGTCTAGGCGGAGGAGGTTGTGCAAGGTGCTGTTGTGGTTGTGACGTTGTTGGCACCTCTCCTGTAGCTGTCGCAGGAGCATTTGTGCTCGGGTACCTCCTGTTCCGAGTCACTATACTGATCATCCCTACATACCCCTGCATGGGGCAGTTCTGTGTGACCTCATTAACTTGTAGGGTCTTTGCCTATGGAGCATGAGCAGGCAAGGGGTCTTTAAAGACCTCCATTTGTTGATTGCTTGGTGCCACGGGATTATCCACCGCTAGTGTCTTGTTATCAATTAGGTCTTGCACCAAGCCCTTAAACTTCCAGCAGGCATTTAGGTCATGTCCCTGCCATCTATGGAACCTACAGTACAAGTCCTCCCTATACCCCTTAGGCTTGGGAGCATTGGGGTCTATGGTTTGAATCTCTGGCAGGTTGATCAAATTTACCGCTAACAAGCGATCAAACAAGGAGTCCCTGGACTCTGTGTAGGGTGTGTATTGTCGCCTAGGGCGACGTTGCTGACTCTGTTCTTGCCTCTAATTTTCTCTGTCATAGTTGTTAGGAGGCACTGCCTGATAGTTAGCCTTTTGGGGCTGTGTTGCTTGTGCAGGCTTAGGGACATTGATAGCAACTTGATTGACCACAGCGGGTTTTTGTTGCGTGGTCCCTATTTTAGTGTTCTTAGTCCACTCTTTTTTCTTAGGTTTGGCTATCTCGCCATCCTGTATCTTGATCTCTTCAATGATCCTGGCTTGCGCTAGAGCTTCTTCTAAGGTGGCATATTGCTATAGCTGCAATAGCATAGAGATCGATCTCAAACAGCTCTTTGAGAATATTTGAGTGAGGTCGAACATAGGAGGGAGGTAGGGCAGCTTTGAAAGCAAAGTCCTCCATCGATTCCCATAGGCCGCCATGGTTTCTTCCTCATACTTCCTGAGGCTGGCTAAGTCACTTAGTGACGCCTTCTTCTTGGTGTTGAAGGCGAAGCATTCGAGGAACGCATCCACTAACTGATCTAAGTTGTTAATGTTGTGCTTTGGTAATTGAGTAAACCAATCCGAGGCAGGGCCTACGAATGTGGTTATAAATGTTCTTAATAACAAAGCATCATTGTCCTGAATGCCGAAGCATTGGCTCAGGAATCTCGTCACATGCTCTTGAGCATCCTCCTCACCTCTAAAGGTTGCCAACTGAGGCAGCTTAAAGTGTTCAGGGTAAGGGGGTGTTGGCACTGACGGATGCACAGGATGACTGCGGAGCTGGCGTAAAGTGGGCTTTTGGGGCCCAAAATTTTTGGTTTCCATAGACTCCAGACGCTCTAGCAATGCTTTATATGCATCTAAAGATTTAATCTCTTCCTCTTTAGTTTGCTCCCATTGTGGGTTGTGGGAGACTTGAGGCCTATAGAGGGGTGGTCGGATAGCAACCCCTCCACCTTGGTAGGGCATTTCGGCCCGCTCTTCTTCTTGCTCATACTCCTCGTAAGCTTCCTGAGGAGTCTCTGGATGAGACCTATGACCCTGGGTGGGTCCCCGTGGAGGGTACCCATCATTGTTCCGGGGAGTGGCCTCCCGCTCAGGTCTAGGAGGTCTCGGAGGTAGCACTTGGTAAGGTCGCGGAGACCTATCTCGCACCAAGGGGTTGCGCCTCTCATATGGTTCTGCTCTTTGGGTGCGAGGGGTTGGAACCCTCTCAGGCACCGGGTTATGGAGCAGCTCATCTGTTTGGCATCGAATGCACTCTTTGCTAAGGCGATATAGATGCTCTAGCTATTGTTGGTCTTGCTCAAGCCATGTGATCTACGCTTGGTGGGTGGCATGTCTGGCGACTGCCTGTTGGATGTGTCTCATTATTTACCAAAAAATAATTGTACGATAGGAACTACAGTGCAAAATACGACGAGTAGGGGGGGTCCAAGGGGGCCGACGAAGCCGGTGACGATAAAATTCGACGAAGCCGACGGTGAAATTTTCACATACTTTTATCGCTACTTTTCACCTACTTTTATCGCTACTTTTGGAGCGACCCCCGGGATTCCCACGGTTGGTGGGTGGTTAGTGGGTGTGGGTGGTTTAGCCCATGGTGTTGTATCCACGGTACCCTAATACCACTTGGTGGTTTAGGGTTGTATGAGTTTCCTTATATAATTATTGTAATGTCCCGTTTTAGGGATAAGAGAGAGAATAATATATCAAGGAGGATAGACTCTTGTTTGCTTGACTAGCCCAAATTGGGTGAACCGAGGGTAAATCTTGTGTGTTATATGTGCATTGAATGGTGTCATTATTTCCTTAGTTATTATTTTTGCATTATTTCTAGAATATGTTTCTGTAAATTCTCTTCATTTGGTACTAGAGCCAAGTCATTAGCCATAGGGGGACGCCTTTATTGCTAGGGTTTAAATCCATTTGAAGAAGATCTAGGGTTTCTAGGAGTGAGAGGAAACCTATTATGGAGTGGGAGTTACGCAGAAGGAGTTTGAAGGAAAAATGTCGGGAAATCATTCAAGGATAGAGATCGAGAAATTTGACGGCAAAAGTTTTGAGCTATGGAAGTTAAAGATGGAAGATATGCTCGTGGACGAGAGATCAGTGGGCTGCTATTTCAGAAACAACAAAACCTACGGGTACTTTCGATGAAGATTGGGAGAAGATGAATCGAAAAGCAAGGAGTCTGATTCGACTGTGTCTTGCAGATTCGGTGCTCATCAATGTTTCGGGAGAAGCTACAGCAAAGGATCTCTGGGAGAGGTTAGGGGCTTTGTATCAATCGAAGTCCCTAGTGAACAAATTATTCCTCAGAAAGAAACTGTACAATCTTAGGATGCATGACGGGGATTCGGTTGCAGATCATCTGAATGCATTCAATACAGTGGTAAGTCAACTAACATCTGTAGAAATTAAGTTGAGTGAGGAAGATAAATGCATTACTTTGTTATGCTCTTTACCAGATTCATGGGATAACTTAGTAGTAGCAATTGGTAGTACAACTTCATCCACATTGAAGTTTGAAGATATAGTGGCATCTCTATTATCTGAGGATATGAGGAGAAAAGCCATGGAGGGCACATCTAAGGAAGCCCTAACAGTGAGAGGGCGTGCCAAGGAGAAGGACAAATCTAGATATGGTGATAGGTCTAAGTCTAAAGGTAGATCCAAGTCTCGGGGGAAGTTTGAGAGAAAATGCTGGAATTGTGGCAAGCCTGGTCATATGAAGAAGGATTGCAGATCAAAGAAAGCTGAGTCTGGAAAAAAGTCTGATGAATCGACTTCCACAGAGATGAATAAATCCATTGATGAAGCAGGGGATGTATATATGGCATCCTGCTCATCGTGCTCCACACGATCAGATAAAAATGATTGGTTGATTGATACTGGTGCCTCTTTTCATATGACTCCTCATAGAGGGTGGTTCAGTGAATATGAAAGATATGATGGAGGGGAGGTACTATTGGGAGATGATTCACCACTCAGAATCATGGGTCGTGGAAGAGTGAAAATTTTGCTGCAGGATGGTAGGGTTAAGACCCTACCAGGTGTGATGCATATTTCGGGACTTGCTAGAAATTTGATTTCGGTAAGCAAAATGGCCGATGCGGCGAGTGAATGTCAGTTTTGGCAAGGATTCATGCAAAATGGTTCGTGGATCAATGGTGTTGGCAAGGGGAGTTCGGATTGGAACATTGTATAAGCTATTGGGAAGCACTATGACAAATGAGTGCAATAGCTCAACTATTCTGGAGGTTGATTCTGATAAAAGCTCAACACTCTGGCATCAAAGGATGGGACATATTGGAGAAAAGGGATTGCGTACCATGTACACAAAAGGTATGGTTCATGGTATCCCTAATTACTCAATGTCTTTCGAGTTATGTGAACATTGTATTTATGGTAAATAGAATCGGGTTAGTTTTCCATCTGGTGCCACAAGATCTAGTGGGGTACTAGATTTGATCCACGGTGATATTTTTGGTCCTGTTCCTATGCCGTCTCTTGGAAAATCATGGTATTATGCTTCCTTTGTTGATGATTTTTCAAGATATGCATGGATTTACTTTCTTAAGAGCAAAGATGAAGTGTTTGAAAAATTTAAGGAATTTAAAGCACTTGTTGAGAATCAAAGCTGATAAAAGGATTAAGGTGTTGAGGTACGATAATGGAGGGGAATATTGTTCTAATATATTTGAGAAATTTTGTAAGCAATGTGGTATTGCAAGACAGAAGACTACTCCATATACACCTCAACGGAATGGAGTTGCGAGAGAGGTTGAACAGATCAGCGATGGAGAAGGCTAGAAGTATGCTCGGTGGTGCGGGTTTGGCACAGGAATTCAGGCGGAAGTAGTGAGTGCGGCATGCTACTTGCGAAATCGGTCACCTACATCGGCATTGCCGGATCAAACTCCATTTGAAGCTCTATTTGGTAAGAAACCATCTATTTCACATCTCAGAGTTTTTGGCTGTGATGCATACATGCATATTCCAAAGGAGAAAAGAAGTAAGCTAGATAATAAGGCTGTTAAATGTATCTTTATTGGTTATAAAGATGGTGTTAAAGGATATAAGCTTTGGAATCCAAAAACTAAAAGTACAGTGTATAGTAGAGATGTGGTGTTTAGGGAGATGATCAGTGATTCCAGGAAGGTAGTTACGAGAAGAGGAACCTGGAACGGTCCAATTTGATCTCATGGAAAACTATCGGACAGGTAGAGGATGCGGAAGAGGAGCATACGAGATGAGGATATGGAAGAGGAGCATACAGGTGAGGATCTGGAAGAGGATGAAGAAGAGGTTCATACACCTGTGGTAAGGAGATCAACACGGGAAAGGAGGCAACCTGAAAGGTACAGTCCATCTGCTTTTCCTACTTCTTTTGTACTATCTGTTACTGATGAAGATCCTAGAACAGTTAGAGAAGCTGTTAATTCTGGAGAGGCAAACCATTGGGAAGAGGCCATGGATGAGGAAATGATGTCCATGAAAAAGAACAGAACATGGGATTTAGTGAAATTACCAAGTGGTAGGAAAGCAATAGGTTGCAAGTGGATCTTTAAGAAGAAGCAGAATCCTGAAGGTAAAGTGGAGAAATATAAAGCTCGCCTGGTTGCTAAAGGTTTTTCCCAGAGTTGAAGGAATTGATTATGGTGAAGTTTTTTCTCCTGTTGCAAAGCTAACATCAATTAGATTTATGTTAGTTGTGGCTGCTTGCATTTGATCTTGAAATAGAACAGATGGATGTGAAAACTGCATTCCTTCATGGAGATTTGGAGGAAGAAATCTATATGAGGCAGCCTGAAGGTTTCACTATTGTAGGAAAGGAGGATCTGGTATGTAAGTTAAAGAAATCATTGTATGGACTGAAACAATCACCTAGAATGTGGTACCAAAAATTTGATACTTATGTTTTAGGAATTGGTTTTGTTCGTAGCAATGTTGATCACTGTGTGTATTCAAAGAAAATTGGTAATGTAATTGTCATTATAGTTCTTTATGTTGATGACATGTTACTAATTGGAAATAGCAAGAAACTGGTCAGGGAAGTAAAGTCTCAGTTGGCATCGCAGTTTGACATGAAGGATCTTGGCCCTGCAAATTTTATATTGGGTATGCAAATAAAAAGAGATCGCTCTAACAGAAAGTTGTGGCTGGATCAGAAAAAGTATGTTGAGGCAGTGTTGAAAAGGTTCCATATGCAGGATTGCAAACCGGTGAAGGTACCTATTTCTTTAGGTGAAAAATTGTCTGCTGAACAATGTCCAAAAATAGAAGAAGAGGTAGAGGAAATGTCACATATTCCTTATGCAAATGTTGTAGGTAGTTTAATGTATGCCATGGTTTGTACTAGAGCAGACATTGCCCATGCAGTGGGAGTCTTGAGTAGATATATGTCTAAACCTGGTAAAGAGCATTGGACTTTTGTGAAAAGGGTTTTCAGATATTTGCGTGGCACCTCTGATTTTACAATCTGCTATGAGGGTACAGGTAAAGAAAATAGACAATTGGATATAGAAGGGTTTGTTGATGCAGATTGGGCTGGAGATCTGGACAGGAGAAGATCTACTAGTGCTTATGTATTCAATTTGTTCGGAGGGGCCATTAGTTGGATGAGCAAGAGGCAGACTGTTGTTGCTCTTTCAACTACTGAAGCTGAGTATATGGCAGCCACTGATGCAAGTAAGGAAGTTGTATGGCTGCAAAGACTATGTGCTGAAATTGGGTTCTTTCAAGGAGTTGTGAAGATAAACTGTGACAGTCAGAGTGCCATATTTTTGGCAAAGAACCCTGCTTACCATTCAAGAACGAAGCACATTGATACAAAGTTCCATTTCTACAGGGACATGCTTGAACAGAGGAAAGTGTTCCTGGAAAAGGTAGACACCAAGGAAAATGTTGCAGATGCTTTAACCAAGGTTGTAAGCACTGAAAAGTTTAGATTCTGTACAATTGAAATGGGTCTGGCAAAGTATTCAACAAGTGGGAGAATGTTGGATGTGTCTCATTCTTTGCCGAAAAATAATTGTACGACAGGCACTACAGCGCAAAAGACGACGGGTAGGGGGGTCCGGGGGGGCCAAAATTTTCACCTACTTTTATCGCTACTTTTCACCTACTTTTATCGCTACTTTTGGAGCGACCCCCGGGATTCCCACGGTTGGTGGGTGGTTAGTGGGTGTGGGTGGTTTAGCCCATGGTGTTGTATCCACGGTACCCTAATACCACTTGGTGGTTTAGGGTTGTATGAGTTTCCTTATATAATTATTGTAATGTCCCGTTTTAGGGATAAGAGAGAGAATAATATATCAAGGAGGATAGACTCTTGTTTGCTGGACTAGCCCAAATTGGGTGAACCAGGGTAAATCTTGTGTGTTATATGTGCATTGAATGGTGTCATTATTTCCTTAGTTATTATTTCTGCATTATTTCTAGAATATGTTTATGTAAATTCTCTTCACTGCCAGGTCGATTTTTTCTGCCATCTTGAGCCTAGGAGGCCTAGATGCCTCTCTTGTGCATTTACCTCAATCATGATGATCCGAGATCTCAATAGGTCGCTTCCCTTTGTCAAGGTTGGCGACATTTACCCAAGGCTCTAGCCTCAGTAGGTGATCATGGTATATAGCGGGTGCGGAAGCGCATGGCTCCCGCACTGTACATTGCTCTTGAGGAATGTAATGGTCTTCCTTGTGCTCCATTTCGTATGTGTGAAAGGGTTGGGCAGAGCTGGCTTGCCCTGCTTGAAGAGCCTTGCACTCTGGGTTTTGTCTATTGGTTCTAATAGTGATGGGGGTAAAGGAGGGATGCCATAATAATGTGGCCTCTCCTCATGGACCCTATGCTACTCTAGCGCTTCATCATGCGGTGGCCACTCACATTGAGCTTCTGAGGGAGCCTTCCTATCTATGTTGAGCGCCACATGTAAGGACTCCTCCTAAAATGGGCTATGATAAACGGGCGTGTCCCTCAAAGGGGTGCCTCTATAGTTCCATTTTGAAATGGAATGGTGCGGACTCTCTTGTGGGTCAGGCCGCCAAGGCGGTATGACCAAGTCCTTGGGGCTATAGCGGAGGCGACTTGTGCCCCCTTGTACACTTTCTACAGCTTTCACCCTTGATTGGGCTTGGCTATGGGTGTACACCATGGTGGTGTTTTTCTACAAGCTATGTAGGTTTTTATCTCTTTTTATGATTTTTTATGCTACACTAAATAGAAAAGAGCACACACACACAAAGCAATGATTATCTCGTTTAAAGATTAAAAGTGTGTCCTAAAACTGGTTTAGTGTGTTTTGGTTTTTGTTTTTTTTTTTTTTTTTTTAAAGGTTTTTGTAAAGAACGTTTAAATGCAATATGACGGCTCTTATGACTCCCAAAAATGGTTGCCCCTTCGATATACCATTGCCAGGCCGATATACCAACCTTTCTATATACCCGCCCTTACGTGAGGGAAACTATAGGTACGTGAGAGCAAATGGTATGTGGAACGTAGGTGGTATGGAAGGGGAATCGCCCTGTTTATGACACCTACCATAGAAGACTTATCCTCATGTGCTGGGAATCACCCCAGCTACACTCGGTCAGCTTTCATCAGGATTTACGTCTAGCAACAGTAGTGATCGGGGTAATGGATGCAAAAATTCAAGCTAAGGTAGTGATGAAATCCACCATTGGTCTTGATCAAGGGCTAGGATTTTACGACCAGCTCCTTGGTGTCTAATTTGCCACGTGATGTGTGGGGTTCTTTTTATTTTACATAAAGGAAACAAGCAATCAGTAAAAGAAAACATTCCCTAAGAAAGCAAGTAACCCAAAAATAGAAAAATTGAAGACAGAAAATGACAGGAAAAATTTAGAATCCCTACCTCTTTTTTGCCCAAATCTGCTGGCTCTGAGTTTCTGCCCTGAAACTGCGTAGAGAGCAATTCGTCCCTGGATGGGACGAATAATAGAACTAAATTCATCATAGGGTGGGGCGCATTCCAATTCGTCCCTGGGTAAGACAAATTCTAGCTCTATATTCACCACAGACTGGAACGAACAGCAGTCCCGTGTTAAAAAAAAAGCAAGCAAGTTTTGATCAAAAAGCAAAAAGCAAGTTTTGATACTTGCAAGCAAAAAGCAAGTTTTGATCATATTTTGATCTAAAAAAAAAATAGAGGATAGAGTCACACCGTGATCACCACTGAAAGCACGAGGATACAGAAACAAAAAAGGAAAATCTCCAAGTACGATGTAAAACAAAACTAAACTTAACGTTAAGTCCTACGAATTGAAAATGCATGAAATAGGAAAAGCATAAACGAATTGAAACTCAAAGGAAAAGCTAATGCGGAAAAAAGCCATTTCTTTTATTGATATGTTTCAAAATTCGGTTACAATTCACCTCCTCCATTTTTAGGGGCGAGGAGCATTAAATTTGTTTCTTTGTTACATCCATGGATGCCATTCCTTCTTCCGCGTGCCCACATGTAAGATGGGCGGACCAAAACATTGTCATCGCTTGCATTGATGAGTCTTGACTCCCTTGCTGCTCCTCTAACGTCTAAATCTTGCGTTCAAAGAAACAAGAAACAGTCAGTAGCACCTGTGGATGGGATGAAACATGCAATCCCCAAGCCTACGATTAGTGCATGAAAATAATAAATAAAACGATAACTAACATATGTCCAAATGATCTAAAAATTTTATAGGGGCATAAATACCTCACAAAGGGAACACTGCAAATGGAACAGTTAGGAAATTCCTCACAAATTTGAATTTGCTCCGGGGCAGGACGAATAGACCTGCAACAAAACGCCATATAGCACCGCTCGAAATGTCATGTCTGGACAACTCCAGATCTCCTGCAAAAGTGGGGGTTAGCTAATTGGGGGTATTTTGGGATGACCCAGATGGTCAGATTTTCCCAATTTGGCCTCTAACAACCATATTTTGGTGATGCCCTTTGCAAGTTAGTAAAGGCAGAAAAATGATGAAACATGATAAGATTTACTCAAAACGTTATGAAATTGAAATTGCAAACTATCTAAGCAGCATAAGATGAAATGCAAAAGAAACTGACAGGAGGAAAATTTGCCATAGATTTCTAATCGTTCCTAAATGGGACGATTAGATCTGTAGCAGTGCGAGGGGCACCTAGGGCAGGCTGCCCGTCGTTTGGGGCTTGATTTCGGCATCAATCCACTTGGAATGGGTCCAAAATATCTTGTAAAGTGTTGTCAAAAAATTGGGTGGTACACTGCGACAAAATTTCAGGTTTTGGGCTCAAGATTTGACCTTCCAATGGTCACCCAATGACCTCCTCTCTAAAAGAGATCACGGATGTAAAAGGCACAAATCAAACAAGGGCGTATGGGGAGGTAAAATGGCAGCACTTCGTTGCTCAAAATGCTCTTTCTTTGTATATTCTGGGGTGAGGAAACTCACCAATTTATAGACCTGAAGGTCTCTTGAATTGGGCATGCAGAGGCACCACTTGGCAATCATGCCTTCCCAGGGGGAGGGAGATTCCTCCCTGATTAGGGACTTCATGACTACCCTTGCAACCGCCTCTAACACTCAAAAATGCTCACCCACACTCCCATGTGATGAAGGAAGCGTTAAGTGGCAGATCTAAGCTGCCATTTGTCAAGATTTGACTTTTTTCCTGTCAAACCTGCTATTCGCCCCACCCTGGAGCGAATACTGTTATTCGTCCCTGGGTGAAATGAGTATTGAGAAAAGTTCTTGAAGGTGCCAAATTGATTTCTAACCTTCCAAAACTGTTGTGAGAGTGGTTAGGACCACTGTTTGACCTCTGGGGGCTACCATTGGGGCTGTGTGTGTCCATGCGATCAGTGTTTGCAGTCACATAATCAGATTGGTGCTATTTTGGTGTCTACAATCTTAAAAATAGAGGACAAGGTCCCACCGTGATCGCCACTGAAAGCACGAGGATATGAAAAAAAAAGGAAAAGCCAATATGTGATGTAAACAAAACGAAAGATAACGCTAAGTCCTACGAATTGAAAGTGCATGAAATGAAAGAACCATAAAAGAATTGAAACCAAATTAAAATCCAATGTGAAAGACAACCCTTTTTATTAATATGCTTCAAAATTTGGTTATAATCCGTCTCGTCCCTTTTTAGGGGCTAGGAGCGTTAAATGTGTTCTTGTCACACCCATGGATGCTATTCCTTCTTTTGCGTGCCCACATGTAAAATGGGCAAACCAAATGTCATCGTCGCTTGCATTGATGAATATTGAATCTTTGCTACTCCTCTAATATTCATATCCTGCATTCAAGGAAATAGAAAATAATCAATAGCACCTGTAGATAAAATAAAACATGCAATCCCCAAGCCTACGATTAGTGAATGTGAAAAATAAATAAAACGGTAACTGAAATAGATCCAAATGAACTAAAAACTTGACAGGGGCATGAGGACATTACCAAGAGGGCACTTCAAGTGGAACAGTCAGAAAATTCTCCATAGATTCGTATTCGCTCCGGGGCGGGATGAATAGACCTGCAATAAAGCGTCAAAAAGCACTATCCCAATGTCACATCTGGGAAGCTCCAAATCACCTACAAAGTTGGGGGTTAGCTAATTGGGGGTATTTTGGGAAGATCCAGAAGGTTAGATTTTCCCAATTTGGCCTCTATCACCGAGAATTTGATGATGCTACCTGCATGTTAGTAAAGGCAAGAAATGATAAAAACATGATAAAAAATGCTCAGAACGATGTGAAATTTGAATGACAACCTATTTAAGCAGCATAGAATTATATTCAAAAATAATAGAAAGGAAATATGCTACAGTTTTCTAAATGCTCCGGTGCGGGGCGATTAGAACTACAGCAGTGTGGGGGGCGCCGGAGGGCAGGACGCCTACCGTTTGGGGCCCAATTTTGGCACCAATCCACTTGGGATGGGTCCAAAACCTCTTGTGGGGTGTTGTCAGCAAATTTGGTGGTATGCTATGGCCAAATTTCAGGTTTTTGGTTTCGGATTTGCCCTTCCAATAGTCACCCAATGACCTCCTCTCTAAAAGAGATCAAGGATGTGAAAGGCACAAATCAAAAGGTGTGAGGATATAAAATGGCAGCACTTCATTGCTCAAAATTATCCTTTTCTATATCTTTTTTGGGTGAGAATACTCAACATTTTATAGACCTGACGGTCTCTTTGGATGAGCATGTAGAGGCGCAATTTGGCAATCATGCCTTCCAAAGGGGGGAGAAGATTCCTACCTGATTAGGGGCTTCATGATTGCCCCTGTAACTGCCTCTAACGCTAGAAAATGCTCACTCACACTCCCATTCAATTAAGGAAGAGTTAAGTGGTGGATTTGAGCTGCCATTTGTCAAGATTTGACCTTTTGCTCGTCAAACCTACTATTCGCCCCACTCTGGAGCGAATACTGCTAATCGTCCCTGGGTGGGGTGAATAGAAGTTTGTAATCGTCCCTGGGTGGAACGAGTATGGAGTAGAGTTCCTGAAGGTGCAAAATTGACCTCTGACGTTACAAAACTGATGTAAGAGTGGTTAGGACCTCTGTTTAACCTCTGGGGGCTACCCTGGGGGCTGTGTGTGTCAATGCGATCAGTGTTTGCAATCACATAATCGGATTGGTGTTGTTTTGGTGTCTACAAAAACTACACAAGATGAAAATACAAATGATTACAAAATTCAATATATCCATGAAGAATGTGAGGGTACATGGTTGGAAGCCTAATTACTATACTTCAAAAGTAGTTATAATTAATGAAAATAATTAACGAGTGTTGTTAGATATTTTTTGTTCTATTTTTAGAAAATGCTAGTAGATAATTAATGGGCAGCCAAGCTAGGAGTGAGGTGAGTAGGTATCCTAAGCATGAGGTTGGCCAGTCAGATACAAGAAGGTAATTTGATAAAAAAGAGAGAGAGAATACAAGTGTTTCTAGGGCATAGGATTAAGAGTCTAATCATGCATGCATGTTGTAATGTGTTGAAATGAAGGTTTATTGTGTTGAGTGTGTGTTCGTTATGAAATTGATGTTTCATGTTTGACTCTTAGTCCTAGTCCTTAATTAGCAACAATACTTGATTTGTATAGATGGATATTTATGTATCTTATGGAAGTCTTAGGATACCCTCTCACCTCATATCTGATGGTTGGGGTGGGTAGGGGTGTTTAGACATCTACCCATTATATGGAGGGCTCAGGTTGTCCATTTAATCTTGCATTGAACTAAGTGTTTTTGTAGTTGATTTTGGTTATGTAGTTGTTTATTAGTGTTTTTATTACTTTTTTAAAAGGGTTTATATTCTATTTATGGATAAAATCACTTCTACTCTATATTTGATGTTACCTCTTTTAGTTGTTGACATCTATCTTTATGAGTGACTCATTCATAGCCCTTGTGTTCTCTTATGTTGCTTGAAGATGATGGAAATTTTTCTAATAGAGGTTGTGACAAGATGGTGCTAGAGCTGAACTCATTCATGCAATTTTGGTTTAAAATGCTGCTAAAAGAAGTTTTAGATTATAAAACAATGGTAGTATTTTCACACAACAATGATGAGAATGTTTTACAAATGTGCCTATTTGTCCTAGGAAGAAATTTTGGATATGAAGTTGAGAATGCTTAGTTCTATTTGAGGGAAGATATTTTGGGCATAAATTTAACCAAAGAATGGAACACTTGGGGTTGTCATTGTTTCAAAATCCATATCTCAAAAAATTGTTATTTCTTCGTTCATTTCTGACTTGCAACAAATGGTTGACTGAATTAAACATACCCCCAAAAAATTCTATATTTTGATTTAGCTCTCTAATAGTTTATGTTCTATATGATGGATGCCAGTCAAATGGTGAAACTTAGAGTATATAGCACTGAGGTAGTTCTCCAATGTAAATATTATTTGTTGTTTACTAACTTTCAATGATAGAGCTTATTACAATATATCCTTTTATGTTTAGAAAGATGAACTATTTGTAATTTTTTGTTGACAACAGTTGTTGAATCTTACTTTTGTATAAGAAAATATTTAAAAGACCCTAATATTTACTTTTATAATTTGTAATTTAGGATCAGTGTTGGCTTCAATGTCAAGTGTGGTGTTATTAGTGGTGATGATAAAATACTGGCACTGCTATCTGTAATTCCAAAACTAACACCTAAAAGGGACTTTAACATTGATGAAGAATTTGAGACTGAGTGTCTTGATCATTGTAAGGAAAAGATGGTTAGATTGTGAGGAAATCCTGCCTAGTCTTGATATATGATACTAATTTTCATGATCATTTGGTTGCATATTCTTGCATTTTGTTTGGAACTTCATATTTATTTCATTCTTAATACATTATGTCCTCACTACGAGGTATTAGTCCTGGAGAGTATTTTATAGGGATGCCTTGTGGCATGGAAATTTATTTACTGCTACATACAAGGTGATGGAATGATGAGAAGCAAGAAGAATTTAATTTTGCAAAGAATTTTAGAATTTTAAGATATTTATTTTTAGGCTTGAAGAACTTTGACATGTTTTTGCATTTGCATAAGAAGAAATTATCATGTTCTATGTTAGATGGATTGAACAAACCCTGTAAGTGTATCTTTTTTATCTTTTATATTTTTAATAAACTTGCCTATGGACTTGTTATTATGTTCTCATTTGTGGTATAATTGTAAATTACATTACTGTTTGGCCTAACTTCTAGTCCCTCCAACATGGATCATCT
This sequence comes from Wollemia nobilis, assembly GCA_028583015.1. Lineage (NCBI taxonomy): Eukaryota > Viridiplantae > Streptophyta > Pinopsida > Araucariales > Araucariaceae > Wollemia > Wollemia nobilis. The sequence goes on from JAQPPZ010000866.1 coordinate 3,225,032, forward strand.
CCTTTATATTTTTTCCAATTGTAGGCATGTGTTGTTTTACTAATAATATTGTGCTATCTGTGGTCAATATACTTTGAGGCAACATGAATAGTGGTTTCTTACTGCTTAATTAGGATTGCAATATATGGTACTACTTTTGTGGCTCTTGGGAATCAAATACTTGAGAAATTGATGTTCTTTAGGCTAGTTCTATCCTGGAACAAGATAGTATGTTGCATGTGTTGTTTTCTAAATTTTTGAAGAACTAATATCTATGTTCCATTTATAGAGAGACCCTTTTGGGTAAGAGACTACCTACTTATGATGGTCGAAAGAGTCTATACACTATTGGGGCTCTACCTTTTGCATCGAAGGAGTTTATGATAACACTAATTGATGCAAAGGAATCAAACAATGGTCCAAGGTACTTGGCCAAATATGAAAATGGAAGAAAATGCAAATTTTCATTGGAGTTTTTTTTTCATGCATATCATAATTAATGTTAGACAAATCCAAAATTAATATTGTAAGTGATACAACTTTAAACTACAAATGAAAGTGACAAAACACACATCAATGTAACTACTAGGTGGTGGTTAGATTCAGTCTTGGAGCATCTACAAGTCCTTTTGTTGTCATTTAACATGTTGTTTATTTGTGATTATTTCCTCACACATAATTAGAAGAAAATCAGGCATCGATAAGATTTACAAATAAATTTATATTGGAAGCTCTTGTGATGAAGGCAATTCCTTTTGAAAACTATGGAAACAACTTGATCATGATTTATCTGGGCTTTATTATAGAATTATTATTGCTTCCTTGGGACTATATTTACTGCATCTACAATGGTATCCCACCTCTACTTTCATTTATTTTACACACTCAATATGTTGTTACCGAACCCCCTTTAAGGCTAATCCATTGGTTCTATAGAGGTCACTTCTTTGAACAATAGGTTAGGGTGTGGCAAACAAAATGGCTAGGACTCTTAAAAGTGATTTGTTTTGGATCCCTACTTTTTAGCTTCTTGTTTATCTCTACTTTGACATTATTGTTCATTATGTTGCAAGTGACCATTATGACACAAATCATGATTTTACAAAGTGATGATATCAATTGCAAATGACAAGTGGCACTAATTGTGATCAGTTTCAAATACTTCCTATAATTTATTCCTCCTTTCAATTGGCCAATTTGACTTGACTATCATAGATATGTGCATCCGATTGCTCAGTTGGGCGTTAAGGAGAGTATGGTCAAGTGGTAACATATAGAAGGTATAATTGTATTTGTCTTCCTTAATTGATCCTTCTTAGATCATCTCCCTAATGGGAGGGGGTTTGGTCCCTGCAAGAATTGATTTCTGACCAGGTGAGGGGATTTTTTCCTTTACTGCTTAACTGATATCATCTTGCCATGCTCAGTTGTTGCCACTTAAAGTAAATATTAAGTACTTATGCTCTTCTATTTGAGTTGGATTTATCTTTCTCTATGGTACTGGATACTCAACCATCTTCTCTTGAAAATTAGGGCTAAGCCCTGAATTGATGGTAAAATTTGTTGGGTACCATCCTCTTCATCCAACATGGATGGCTCAAGCAACCTTAGATTCTCCATATTGATAACTGAGTGCATGCACATATGCAAGCAAATCTAACTTGAACTCATTTGTTCTTATAAAGTGCAGTATCTCAAAGATACCATACTTCTTACCTTGTGCTTGAAGCACATCTTCCCTTAAATACAACCATACTAGATCTCAAACCAAAAAAATAACATCTTTTGATGCCATTCATATCTAGATTTGCATTTCTATTGTGACTTCATGAGTTGGTTGTGTGCTTTCAGTTATAATTTGTGCTTTCAGTTATAATTTGTTGATGCCCTCCACAAATATAGTATTGCTATTAGTTTTTGAACCAATAATTTTTATGGGAGTACCTTGTTGCTAAAAGTTTACATCAAACATTTTTTGAGTCAAGCAATCAACACATCTCAATTGATATCACATTCTTTAATGTTATGAATAGCCTGATTATAGGATTCACATATTGAGCTTTTATCCCAAGTCTTGGAATTCTTCATATTATATTTCCTCAATAGTTGCATCAATGTTTGATTCACTACTTTGGTTTGTCCATCAATTTATGGCTGGAATGCAGTTGTATGTCCCACTTTCATATCTATTTTACCTTACAATGTGGTCCAAAACAACTCCAAGTATCATGAATCCTTACTAAAAACCATGGATTTTGGATGCCTGAAGTGCACCATACATTGGATAAAAATAATAATTGCATTGCATCTTTGTTGAAGATAGTTTTATTATATAAAATCAACACACACATTTTACTAAAATAATCCACCATCGCAAATAACATCTTTTGATGCCATTCATATCTAGATTTGCATTTCTATTGTGACTTCATGAGCTGGTTGTGTGCTTTTAGTTATAATTTGTGCTTTCAGTTATAATTATCTGATGCCCTTCACAAATATAGTACTCTTAATGGTTTTTGAACCAATAATTTTTATGGGAGTACCTTGTTGCTAATAGTTTACATCAAAAGTTTTTGAGTCAAGTAATCAAATTATGGTACATATTAGATGTGGTTGATGTTAAGTGCAAGGTGCCGACTCAAAATAAGTGGTGGACCAGTGCACAAAATTGGAACCGTAGAAGGGAATGCATGCGATAATGACTCCTCTCAAATGACTATGCAAGTTTATGGTGATAATATTTCAAAAGGTAGCCCTCTTTCTCCTGATGTAATTCTTCCATTACCTTAATTCGATTTTGCATGTCACTAGTTAGAATCATTCACCATTATCGAGTATTTCATTAGACGCATACCTAATGAGTCTTCCCTTAGGTCCTGGGTTAACACAGCTTGGACTCCTCATGGATTCAAGCCGACAATGATTCAAAATCTTGAGAAGAGATTTTTTGTTTCCCTTTGTGAAAAAAACCCATGAAAAGGTGATTTACAAGCATGGCCCATGGTACATGAGAAGCTCTCTACTTGTTTTTTCTCCTTAGACCTTAGACATTTTTGTTTCTAAGGAAATATCTACCAAAGTCCTTGTGTGGATGGAATTTATAGGACTCCCTCTACCTCTAAGGCCCTTCTTCAGTCACATAGTAGTCCCTCTAGAACATGTCATTTTGGTGGAGGCAGACAAATTTTTCAATGCATGCCCTCAAAAATATGTTTGCATTGAGATTGATATTTCTTGAGATTTCAAGGATACTATTGACATGAAGTTGGTGAAACTGTATTACCCCAATGGATCCTCTATAATAATTTTCTCAACACATGTTTTTAGTGCCAGTCCTCAGTACACAAGACCAAATATTATCCCTTGATGTCACATAACAAGGACAAGTAGAGCCCCACCACATCAAGTGTGCCCACTACTTAGCCTTAGGAGGATAGTTGGATGACTGTGAGAGGGCATACAAATGTGCATTCAACTACTTTAAAGGTACATATTCTAAGTAAATATCGATATAAAAAGGGCATGAAAAAAATTGACCCCCTAGCTAAAATTACCAACAGTGAGACTCTTCAATATCAACAAATTCATACCCCAAGGGCTGCAACAATGGTTGCTTCGTAGTCTTCCCAACTGATCAATCCTTGATCATATTCCCACCTGGCTAGCATAAGGTTCTCCCATAGCTCGATAAGGGGATCTACAGAAGAAGATATCACTCTAGAGAATCAACTCCATATAACCATTTTTAATTGGGTAGTTATGTTCCCGATTCCTCCAACAACTACAATGTGTTGGATTATCTTAGCGGTGATAATATGTCACTCGATGCAAAGACACCATTGAAAAAATTGGTAGGGGAAATAATATAGGGATAATCTATCCAATAAATAGTTTCATCCATTCAAACCATGGTGGATAAGTGTCAAACCTAGCAGTTTCAACAACTTTGGGGTATTTTCATTGCTTGAACAAAGCAGGATGATGAAGTCTCCATGGAGAAACATGTCTTTAATTCTACTTGGAAATATTTACACACACAAAATTCTAAACGTTAGATCTCTCTAGAGTTATAGTTTTACAGTTTAAGGTTTTTTGCTCTAGTTTTATAGTTTTGCAATGTAAACGATAGATCTCTTGGTGTTTTTTTCCTAGTTTAGTTTCTTGCATAGGACATGGGGTGTGCTTCCATACCATACACTTTTTTTAAAAATTTGTACTTTTATTACTTTTTTTAACAAGATTAAATCACTTAAAAAAAAAAAAAAAATGAGTTGTTTCTTAAAAGAAAAGAAATCTTGTTTGTTTGAAGCAATCCTCTATCTTAAATTTTGACCAATATTTTCATTTAAAATTTATATTTCAAAAGTATTAATCACCCCATCTTCGTATACCCATTATAAAACTCTTGAATCTTATAAACTCCAACAAATTTGTATATAAGATTTTTTTTAACATTTTTAATTAGGTAAAAATTTATTATTTTATATACTATATTTTATTAAAATCATAGATAGATATATAATTATAAATTAGCTTTTAACTTAAACTTATATAAATATTTAAAAGTTTGAATTTATATGGTTGATGGTATGAGTTACATAATTTGAGTTATAAAAATATCAAAAATAAAAAGTAACTAATTTGAAGGATATGAATCACATATAATGTAATTTCAAGATGTTCCTTATATTTTAGGTATGAAATTCAACATTTTTTTCTAGCAATCTTGTAAATATAGACAAAATATATAAAATTAAAAAAATTAATAACTCTACTAGGTTTAAAAACAGGTGTGTGGAACCAAGATCAAAAAATTGATACACAAAATTATTATAAAATACAATTATTTGAAAATATTCAAAGAATACAAGGATGATGTTGGAAAATATAATTCAATGCTCAAATAAACCTATGATAAACCCTCATACATGTTACATACTTCTAAGTGGTATTACTTAATATTCTATAGGGTAATGATTTGCTTCTACAATATCCTTCTTTTTCTTTTGTATGATTTTATAACAACCAACTCACGATATTAAAACAATATATAAACGATGTGGAAAATATAATTCAATGCTCAAATAAACCTATGACAACTGATCATACATGTTGCATGCCTCTAAATTATGTTACTTATTCTTCTATAGGATAGTGATTTTCTCATATGATGCCCTTGTTTTTCTATTGTAGGATTTTGTAACAACTAGCATGTGGTAGTATTAACAATTATTTATTAAGACAATAAATACTTGGTGAGATGAAGTGAGATGCTAACATATTCATTAAAGTGAGATGCTGGTTCCCTTGAAGTTTTATTTTATATATCTGTTTGTATATATGTGTGTGTGCTTAAAACAAAATGATCCATATTTATTGCTATATTGTTCATCTATTTTAATATTTATATATTAACTTTTATTTTATCCTGAAGCTTACAAATATAGTTAATAACCATAATGGTATTCCAAACTAAAATACTATCTTCCATGGCTATGGATAATTGTGATGTCTGTAATTATAAATGCAAGGAGACTATATTTATTAAGAAAATGGATACCCACTTTTATCAAGGATAGTTGTAAAAAATAATCAAAATTTGAATCAATGTAGGAGTTCCCATCCCATCACAATTTTCCAATGATGTATGTTATAAATATTGTATAGAGGGAGAGCATAGTTGTAAAAAATAATCAAAATTCACATCAATGTAGGAGTTTCCATCCGATCACAATTTTCTAGTGATGTATGTTATAAAGGTTGTATAGAGGAAGAACATACCAACTTATAATGTATATTATGAATATAATTTTATTGAGGTTAAAATGGACCATAAATTTGGTTGGTTATAAGGAAAGGTAATACCAAGATAACAACATTTGTCTAGCATCCTCAATAACACCAAGAGTCCTATAGCCTAAGAAAAAAACCAAATATCATAATAATAATCTTCACTTTGTACAACTTACTCGGGATCAAGTAATCATCGTTATCACATCATACCTTGAGTTTAAAATAATCGGTATGACAGATGAGAGGGAAGTGTTAGACGATTTTCATAGGGCTCAAATTGGTAGTTAGTGGTTATAAGGTAGTATCAAAATGAATTACAAGAACAATTTTAAACATGTACATATATTACCAATCAAGGAATTTTAATGGTAATGGAAAACCTATGGGGATTTAGGTAATGCCCTCATTTGTGTACTATTTTGGTGGCATACAATTTTTTGAACAAGAAAGTGATAATGCAATGTAACAAGGGGATATGAATGTGTAAGTGGGAGATATATCAAAGAATATGGAAGTTTTAATATTTGTTTCAGTGTATTGTGATATGATTTCAATGAGCCTTTGTGGTAGTGATGAGATGACATATTATATGTTTGAATTAGATGATAAAAATCACCTATTGTGGGGATCTAATTGGTTTAAAAATCAAGTAGCTTCTATCTCTAATTAACTCCCTACTATTACATGTTTACCACAACACTATTATAACATGTAACTTGAAAGTATTTGAAATTTAAAATTATATGTTGAATTACATCACACCATATCCAGTTTATAAGCTCTATCAAAATATTTTGTTGTCTTCTATGTGGTCCCACATTTTGTAGTATCCCTTAGGCTTGTCAACTATATTTGCTAAAAATATTTCAGGCTAAAACCACTTTGTGTAATCCCTTTAATCATAAAATTTCACATAAATACATCTCTCTAAGTCATTTGGTTAAATATCCGCAAGGCTATCCTCATTCATTGCCTAATGTGCCAATCTTCAAGTGTTATTAACAAATGAAATAAATAATTCTGCTCTAGTGCATCCTACAAATATCATGTTCTAAACTTGTTGAAATACATTCTCGAGTGCTTTGTTAAAATGACATTGTTCATAAAATGTTCCTTCACATATTAGATTACTTGCTCACAATTCAACAAATTGCTTTACAAATATTTTTTCCTTTGTTTTCTTTGGTTTACAAATATTCATATTCTTTTTAGTTATTATTGTATTTACTTATACTTCCATTTCAACCCATTATGAATAAGGTTCCTTCTAATGTAACATGTTTTAAAAAATTACATTCAAGCATTACAGTAAAAAATAAATGACTACTTTCTTTTTTGTATAACTATTTTTACTTCCAATTGGTACAACTTAATTGGTTTAAAATCATCACTAAGTACAACTTACTTGGGATCAAACAATCATCACTATCACATCATATCTGGGTTTAGAATAATTGATATGAGAGGTGGAGGGAACTATTAGATAATTTTCATTGATATCAAATTAGTGATTAGTTGTTATAAGGTAATATCAAACAGAATAACAGGAACAATTCCAGACATGTACATATATTACCAATCAAGGAGTTTTAATGGTGTTGGAAAACCTATGGAGATTTAGGTAATACCCTTATTTGTGGAATATATTTTGGTGGCATACATTTTTCAACAAGAAAGTGATAATGCAATGTAATAAGGTCGTAGGGATTTCTCACACTAACCAAATAAAAATGCAATGTAACAAGGGGATATTGAGGTGGAAGTGAGAGATATGTCAAATAATGTAGAAGTTTTTATGAGTGTTTCAATGCAATGTGATATGATATTATTGAGCCATTATGGTAGTGATGAGATGACATAGGATATGGTTGAATTAGATGATGAAAATCACCTATCGTGGGGATCTAATTTGTTTAAAAGTAAGTAGCTTCTATCTCTAATTAACTTCCTACTCTTACAAGTTCAACACAACACTATTATAATATTTAACTTGAATTATTGAAATTTAAAATTATATATTAAATTACATCATACCACATCCAATTTATAAGTTCTATCAAAATATTTTGTTGTCTTCTATATGGTCCCACCCTTTGTACTTATACCTTAGGTATTTCAACTATATTTACTCAAAAAATGTGGTAAAACCACTTTGTGTAGTCTCTTTAATCATAATATTTCACGTAAATACATCTCTAAATCATTTGGTTAAAGATCTTCAAGGTTATCCTCATCTATTACCTATGCCCATTTTAAACTATTATTAACAAAGGAAATAAGTAATTCTGTTTCAGTGCTTCCTACAACTCTCATATTCTAAACTTGTTGAAATGCATTGTAGAATGTTGTTAAAATCAATATTGTTCGTAAAACATTCTTTCACATAATAGATTATTTAACCCATAATTCAAGAACTGGCTTTACAAACATTTTTACCTTTGTTTTATTTAGTTTGCAAATATATATATTTTTGGTTGAAGTAAGATAAAAGTACATCAGATAACACAATTGGGACCACAGTCTTCCAAAGACGTACCATTAACATAAATGCAAAACTTGGTTTTTGTGCGAAACTTGGTTTACAAATATTAATCTCCTTTTCAGCTGTTATTGTATTTACTTTTACTTCCATTTCCACTAGTTAACTAATAAGGTTCCTACTTTTAAAGATCACAATAAAATTATTTCCAAAGGTTAAGGTGTGACTAGGCACTTTTAAAAAGAGATTTAGGTTCAAATCTTGGGAAAGCTAACCTTTTGCAAAGGTAGTAGTCCGACTTGAATCCTCTAAATGCGTGTCAGACAAATGAAGATTATGTAAACCCTTGGTGATCCATTTCATATCAAGATAATGTACGAATCTCCTCCTGATCCATAAGAATCCTCTCCTGATCCATTTCAGGTCAGGAGGATGGTTCGAAGCCCCTGGTAATCCATTTTACATTAGGATGATGTACAAATCTAGTGGTAATTCATTTCATGTGAGGTGGAATAGAATTTATAGTGGTCAACCCCATGATTTAAATCTAACTTTAACTAATTCCCTAAATATTTGAAAAATAAATAAATAAAATTTAATTCCACATTAATACCACACGAGCAGAATTAAATAAAAATTGCCATCATCCATCATATCCATATGCTCGAATTAAATAAAACGCTATCCATCATATCCATATGCTCGAATTAAATAAATTTTGCCGTCATCCATCGTATCCATATGCTCGAATTAAATACAGTGTGCCGTTATCCATCATATCCACATGCTTTCATGATGCAAATAAGGTAGGAGTTGCAGAAACGCGTTCCCAACGCAATTCACATTCATCCATAAATTACGCAGTTCAGTAGTGCACCGCATCACTTAATAGAGAGTTGCAAAAACGTTTTATATGGTTGGTATTACCGGTTTGTTCAGCTGGACAGAGATTTTTAATGGCTTCTCAAAATGAAGACGGAGATTGGACGGACTCGACAGAATCGGTAGTTTACACTATATGAATTTATCAACTTCACGATGCCCATTTTGAAAATCACGCATAGATTTCTGATTTTGTTTTTGATGATATTTTAGTTTGCTCCAGCAAAAGTATTCTACCAAGGTGACGGCGCTGAACTGCAACCATTTACAGATAGCATTAGCGCGCGCATAGTGAATGATTTGGCTGAGGGGAACGCAAAATTGAGTTTTATAAACGGGGAGAAAGTGGCATCCTTGGTAGATTTAATGAAGATGAAGCTTATTGTTACTCATACTGCCAAAAGAGTATGACGTTGTGGTTGAAATGCCAATCAAGTCCGCGGTCAAGTCGGTTGAAGATGCATTAGGACGCACACAGGTACATCTCTTTCCCTGCAGTCAGTTAAATTCTATTGAATGGGATCCCAGTTCTGTAACTTCTGCGTTGTATTATATTCATTAGGTGGCTTAGGTTCAAGTAATTTTAAGCTGTTGAGATAACTCAGTTATTCTCTGGCAGATATTGTCGGCACTTCTGGAAGATCTTTGCAACGAAGATTTCTTCAAGAGTATAATAGTTGAGAGGGCATCTCCGCTTCAAATCGCATCTGTCAAATTGAATCAGCACGCCCTAAAAGGGGGCCAATTGTATGACCGTTTCCTGCGTGCCTTAGAAGAAGAGGCGAACAAAACACCTGCTCTAATAGGTAGTTATTTCGATTTCAAGACCAAGCTCGTGCGTGTTTAAAATTTGGATTAATTCTTTGAATTTCTTTGAAATAATCCTGTGGTACATATTGATTCTCAAAATTACTTTTTATGAGCTTCATTTGTATAGGCATTCATTCTGTAGTCGCGTGGAGTTGATTTGATTGGGCTTGTTCTGTGCTTGCTAGGCGAAATAGTTGATTTCGTGTCAAAGCATCGCATTTCTGATAAAAAATGGTGTATTGACTACGCCTTTCATGGGACACCCCCACGAAATTTGAGTGGTATTTGTGAGAATGGCATGGATCCAAACCTACGAAGATACGCTGGAGATTATTTTGGACTATCTGCACAGATCAGCTTGCCCTACTGTGAGAAAGAAGGCTCCGTAGCAGAGTTGCGCAGGCTACTGGTTTTCATGCTTCTTTTGAGCCTTAGGGTCTCCTTTTCAAGACATCCTAAAAAAATAGTAACGACACAAGTGGATCATGAGCTTCCGACTATTGTCGACATAATGAACTAGTAGGAATATCGTTTTAGCTATAGCACGAAATATCTTCGTAGTCGTTGTATGTATTATGAATGCAGTGTAGAATGGTTGTAGACGAAGTTAGGTAACCTGATAACCCTGTAAATGTGTATTTTTTTTTTGGAGTAGATGTACTGTAATTTTATTATATATATATATAACGGAAGACATTCGATGTGCATTATATTTAATCTTGTACACCACATGGTGTGGTTTTTTTACTATTTTAATGTTTTAATAGTTTTACGTTGAATTGGTTATAGAACTTGAATGGGTTATAAGTCTTATTATTTAATTTTATTATTTGTTTTTGGTAGTAATATAATAAGTTTAAAGTTACAAAATCTTATTTTAGTTTACATGAGATTCGTTTACCCTTAGCATTGAATGTATACTGCAATAAATTCGGCTTGGAATATCAATTAACGGACAAATGTGAGTGATGGTAAATATTAGATGTGATTGACCTTAAATGCACGGTGCCGACTCAAAATGAGTTGCTTTTTAAAAGAAGGAAAAAAAAAATAATAATAATTATGTTTTAAATTTGAAGCAAGCCTCTATGTTCGCCTACATTTTAAATTAAAATTAATTTTTCAAAAGTATAAACCATGTTCATTATGAATCTTAAAAAAAAAAAAAAAAAATTTACATTTTTAAGTAAAATTTAATTATTTCATATATCAAAATTGTTATATAAATAATTTACTTTTTAATTTAAATTTATATAAATATTTAAACGTTTGAATTTATATGGTTGACGGTGTAAGTTAGAAAAGTAAAATAGTAACTAATTTTACAGGAAATAAATCACGAGTAATGTAATATTAAGATTTTGTTTAAATTGTAGGTCTGAACTCTTCTCTAACAATTTTGTAAATATGAATTAAATTTATAAAACAAGGAAGCTTATAACTTTGTTAGGTTTAGATTTAGATATATGGAACAAAAAATAATAATAAAAAAAAACATTATAAAATATGGTTAAGGGACAATATCCAAAAAAATACAAGAATGATGTTGATAAATATAATTCAATGTTCAAATAAACCTAATGATAAATTTTTACATTTATTGCATACTTTTTTATTTCTTTTATTTGTCGAAAATATTTCAAAAGGGATGCCACTTTTGGGTAAAAGACCCAAGGAGGCAAGGGTATCCATTTTGCTAAAAATTCCCAGGACTTGGACCCGGGCCTGACCTACCACCTTTGACATACTCAAAGAGCAAAAAAACACACACAACTAATTTAAAAATAAGTAAATAACAACAAAAATAATAAAATAAAATAAAAAACATGCTCCTTGAGTGTGTCAAAAACAAAAGCACAACCAAACACGCACAATAAGAAACCACGACACAAAGAAAAACACAAAAACCACATAACAAAACACAAACAAGACAAAAACAGAACAAATAAATGATGCTAAAAAGTGTAATTCTTTATATGTAACATTTAAATGATATAAATTCAAATAAATGATGCTAAAAAGTGTAATTCTTTTATATGTAACATTTAAATGATATAAATTTTCATATTTATTGCATACTTTTAAATGATGTAACATATTCTTTTATATGTTAATGATTTACTTATATTCAATAAAAGAACAATTCATAATATTCAAAGAACAAATGGATGATGCTAAAAAGTGTAATTCAATGCTAAAATAAACCTATGAAAAATCCTTATACATATTACATGCTTTTGAATGGTGTTACTTACTCTCCTACAAAATAGTGCATTCCTTACATCTTCTTTATATATGACGGTATGATTTGAGAAACTAACTTCAATAAAGTGAGATAAACTTGTTTGAAGGAGTTCTTATAATTTAAATCATATATTTAACTCATACTAAAAATAATAATTATAACCCAATTTCCTATAAAAAACTATGGTGTTCCAGTAAAAACAAAAATGTTTATAGCAAATGTTTGTTTTAATAGTTTTAAGTTGATTTGGTCATGCAACTGCAACCCACATTAGGTTAGGAGTTTTATCACTTATTTTTATTAATAAGATAGTTTTTTCAAATAAAGTATAATTAATTAAATATAATATTTATAGTTTTTAAATGAAAAATATTGATGTTTATTTTAATACTTTCATGTTGTAGGTGAATGGGAGAGGGTAGGGCAATCTTTCAAGGAGGTTGCATCGATACCCAAAATCTAGTTGATAATATTGGTACGGGTGCTACTCCCAAATGATTTTGACTGTGTAGAACTATAATTGTGGTTTTTAGACCTAGGAAAGGATTTTTCCCTAAATTCTAAAAAAATTAAGAATAAATGATATAATTTAAAAATAAATATATTTACATGTAATTTTAATATTATTTAAACAATTAAATATTAATTAATATGTAAATGAAAAACAATTGGATGCTAGATTTGATTATAAGTGATTGAATGATTTAAACAATCAAAGATAATTTTGTTTGGTTTTAATTTTTAACAACTTTGACCAATTAAATTTTGTTAAATATATCAATTTATTATGTTATTAAATTTTATATTGTTCATGTCTAAGTGATGGCATACCTAAAGATAAATATAATTGTATATAATTTTAATTTTTGATAAACTTGTATTATTTATATTTTTGTTAAATATATATTTTATATAATATTAATTTTTATGTGATCTACATTATATAAAAAATTAGTTAAAGGTATGAAATATGACATAATTTAAATAATGAAAAGTATTTATATGTTATCCTACCTTTTAAAAAAATTTATCAATCAAAATTTGTTAAATATATCATCTATAATTTTTGATCTTAATATTATTCTATTATCATTTTTTAAACCTCTTATATTGTTAGAGTAACATATATTTTAACCATATAATATAAATACTTTTTAAAACCCAATTGAATATCTATATACATAAATATAAGATAATTTAATATATTTAATATTTATAAACCTTTAAAAAATTAATTCTATAATATTAAGCATATTGTATATATGCATATGTTTTAATTATTTAATTATTTGTCTCCTCTACAAGTGTTATATGAGTTTATAGCTAGATATATTCCAATAAATAAGGGCTTGGATACGATCATAACTAGATATATTTCCAAATGATGGTACATAGTAGATGTGATTGATGTTAAGTGCAAGACGCGACTCAATATGAGTTGGTTTTTTAAATAAAAATATTAAAAAAAATCTTCTTTGGTTGAAGAAAATCTCTATTTTGAATGTTAGCCAACATTTAAAATTAAAATTTATATTCTAAAAGTGTTAACCACCCCATATTCATATATCCATTATAAAACTCTTAAATATTATAAGATTCAATAATTTTTTTCCAAACAAAAATATAATTTTATATTAAGAAAATATTATATTTTTCATATGTTTCTTTAGCATTTCTTCAAAATTCAACAATGATCTAAAATATAAAAACCCTTGTCCAATTCACTTGGTTGTACAACTTAGTCAAGCTCACTAGTTCCACAAGGTAATTTTTTTTGTCTAGTTTCACTATCCTATCTTAGCCTAAAGGAAAATACTTTGAGTTAATTGGTTTGATGATAACCTAATGTTTACTTAGTACGAGGTATATTCAATCACTTTTGGATTTTTGGTCACTGTAGACGACTCTCAAGTGGACGAGATCAACCAAACTCTATAGAAGATGTCATTTTGTGAATCCATCTTATCATCCTCATGTTCCAATTTGAGAGCATAGATTCATGGCTTGGATTATCCTCTAGGATCCATCACACCTAGAGTATGGACACATACTCTCCCTATCCCTTAACATAAGGAACCTAGGCTTAGTTTAGCCAACCTATTTTGAATTAACATGCAAGGAGTTAGTGTATATATGCCTAGTGCCTAGCTGACTTTCTCTCTCCATGGGGTGAACCAGGTCCATGCCATTACCCTGAATTTGGGCTTGTTATCACTTGTCCACTTATGACTAATAATGGATTATCCCATTCCAATCATCATGGACTAGACTAGTTCCCTAGTCATACTAGCCTTCTTTTAGTCATAAAAAGTGTAAGAACTTATCATCATACTACTTACATAATGACCTAGAGCAGATGTTCCATACCCTCCCTCATAAACTTCTAATTTTTACCTATCCTATTAGAAAGCGATTGTTCTCGAGTCATGATTGTTAATTTTACATAACAACTGGTATTGGGTGTTTGGTGTAAATCATCATTTTCAATGGTTTTGAAAGTTGTTCATCCGTATCGATGAGATAGTTATAGGTTTAAGATTTAAGGCTTCTCAAGAATATTCACGGTTTATCTAATCCTAAGTCTTAAAATATTTTTTCCCTTCTTACATTTATATTTTATTCTAAGTTTAGTTAATACATAAAAATTATATATTTTTCTAATAACTAAGTAAAATATAGGAATCATGATTTAATAAAATCTTATTCTTAAAATCTAAGAATAATAACTAACTTTTTATGATTAAAATAAAACCTAATTCATAACAACAAAGAAACATTTAACTAAATAAATGAAATATGAAAGGAAATAATAACTTGTACTTGTAACTTATGGCTACTAGTAAGAATTTTAATAAGATTCTATATTCGAAAGGAGGCATAGAAATATTTAAAATGGATTCTACCCAATTTCTATTTAATTTTTGTTAACATTTATATTTTATGCATTTAAAAAATTATATTTGATAAACCACATATTCAAATAACTGGCATTATACAATATCTTTTTTCAAAGAAAGAATGGATGCATAAAGAGTATAAGCAAAAGATAAACAATTATTTCCACGATTCTCTCTTCATTGGAGGAGAATGTCTATCCTTTTATTGTGCACTAAACCAAGGTATTAAATATGCAAATTAAACATAAATATCTTATTTCTAATAATCCATTATCCTGAAAGCTACGTAGTGTTAGCAATTATTCATGATATTCCATTATTAACTTAGGTAAAATAGTGCATCTAGGCGCTCTCCAATTTAGTGGGTAGTTATGCAACTTATTTGGTGGTTCATTAACCACCTTAGAACCAACAACTTATTTGCAATATCAAACTACTGCTTGATTCGTAACATGGTATCTGAGAAAGGTTAGGCCAGGAAGTGACAACGACGGTTGGGCAAGGTGGTTATGCTCAATAACTACTCCAATCCTCCTCTCTAATGCATAGCATGGGTCTTAGTGGATGATAACACAATTCTTTGTTAAAGTACAACAAACTAGAATAGACTAGACAAACCCCCACGATTCTTTGCGGATGCATAACAGACTATAACAAATAGACTAGACAAACCCCCATCATAGACCGATCAACACGAAGAGCATAATAACATGTATATCAATGTGATAGACTAAGATACATAGACCAAGGTGAAAGGACACATAGACCAAGTTGAAAGGGCTAATGTGGAGGTATTCGAAGCAAGTGACTGAGTTGGACGTTGGGTGACACATGGTGAGGCATTGGTTTGAGGCTACGTGGTAGATTGTTGTTCATCAATGGGAGGAAAAAGTGTGGGGGGGTGACTGCATGAAGAAAGTCACCTTAGTACATCCACCATTCGGTTTAAAAACCGAATGGAACGCATTAGTGTGATGCGTGTGGGATAATTTCCACTAGATTTAAAAAAACAATGTGGCCAATGTTCTTCAAATTTATCGTCATGCCCTTCTCTTCACAATGAGCCTTGTAGCTTTCTTGGTTAGAACACACCATGGTCTGGACGAGGTTTGCAATTTGAATCCTGTGGGGGAGCATTCGTGGCTATTTGTTTACATAGTTTTTTGTTTGGCCAATATAAAAGGTACATGGTGCCTACTTGTTTTCAATAGATTGTCTAGTTGAAGTGGTTCGGTTTTTCGTGCTTGGAGCTATGAAGGCAACGGTCGGGGGTTCTAGCCCCACCAACTTTAATTTTATTTTGTTGAACACAATCTTTACTACTAGTATTTGTTTTCGCTAGGCAAGTTTTTTTTGACAAAATTGATATTTTTTTGTCAACATTATTGTTTTACCAACGAAGGTTTTTTCCAAAGGAGGACGCGAGTTTTTTTCTTGCCAAAGCACATGGAGGGGTATTTTTAAGACGTATTTTTATACTTTCATAATTCCTTTCAAATTTTTTTGGAGGGATATGTTTTTTTTGGAATTTGAAAGGGTCCAAGGCCAAATTTATTCAGTCTTGTTTATTTTACAAACACCAATGGGGGGATCACAAGCATTTTTTTTTGCAAAATTATAAGACAAAGGGGGGAAGAAAAATTGTTGCTTTGTGGAAAGTGAATATTTATCATTGTAAAAATATCATTGTAATAAGGTGTATTTTCGATGGAAATCAACACCTAGAGTAGTTACATTTTTGGGCATTTATGGTTGTATTTTGCATTTAAATTTCCTGTTTTCTTGTATTATCAATCATAAACTAAAGAAAAAGAAAAGACCCCAAATTTATACACCTATTTGTGCAATTAATTGCATGACAGTGTTCAGTATATGTGATAACTTTGGCCCACACTTATAGGTAATTTTGTCGTGCTTTGGGCTACTGTATCTATAGTCTAATATAGTTGCAACAACGATATCTAAGATTATTCTCTATAAATTATTGGGGAGAAGTAAGGCAAACCAGTACTGATATTCACTCCATTTATATCCTAATCATTATTTTTGTTAGATGTAAATCTTGACGAACTGATTTTAGAAGTGTTTAAGAGAAGTTACGCCCCATGCATGAGGAATGACCTTCTATGGTAGGTGTCATAAACAAAACAATTCCCTTTCAGTATCACCTAAGTTCCACGTATCGTTCTACTTGTATATACTTATAGTCTTCCTCACGTAAGGGTGGGTATATATAGATAAGTTCGGTATAAAGGCCTGGCAGGTATAAAGAAAGGGGGACCATTTGGTGTTATAAGGAACCTTCACAATGACCACTATTCACAAATATCTCTCAGATTCACAGTTGTTGAAAGGTTCTAACTTCGTACCATGGAAGAATAAGATGCGTGTTATTCTTCAAGTGGAATATTTGTGGGATGTAGTGACTGGCACTACAAAATGCCCTGGAACAACAAGAGCAGATCAAGATACTTTTGATAAGAATAACAAAACATACCTCATGTTTATTCTGCTTGCTACTATAGATGAGGTCCAACCTCATATCTATGATGCCAAAACTAGTAAGGAAGCTTGGGATACTTTGATTAGTATTTATGAATGTAAGAATCAGTCCACTATTCTACACCTTCAAACTCAAATACATACACTCAGTATGAAATCTAGTGAGATAGTGGACCTATTCCTATGCAGAGTGGTGGAATTTAAAGCTAAACTAAATGCTATGGGACAACCAGTGGATGATGCTCTCTTGACCTTTGTCATATTGAGAGCATGACCAAATTCCTATAAGATATTGATAACCTCACTTCATGTATTTGGTAGACAAGTATCTTTTATGGAATTAGTGAATTTGCTACAAACTGAAAAGGTAAATCAATTTTAGAAGGATAAAGTGCTAGATAATACCCTCTACACCAAACAAGATGGTAAGAAACACGGTCAATTTAAAAAAGAGGATCTTCATCAAATGGAAAAGGGAAACAACATCAGCAGAAAGATAAAAAATATTGTAATATTTGTGATATGAATAACCATGACACCAATAGGTGTTGGTTTAAGAACAAATAATAGAATGACCCATATCATAAGAAGAAGGGCAAAGGAAAATACAAACCATGGAAGAATAAGACATCCAAGGAGAATTTTGCTTATGCCAAATAAAAATCAGACTCAGATTCTATCGAATCAGACTCAAACTTAGATTATGAGCGAGCACACAAGGTGCTCATGACTCATACTTCATCTTAGTAAAAATATGCAGTGTGGTGTATTGATTCAGGTACCAGTAAGCACATGACTGGCAATCTATCATGGTTTGAGATATTTAACGAAAAGGAAGGTAAGCCAGTAAAAATTACTAACAATCAGACCTACCAAATGAAGGATGAAGGTGATGTTTCTATCACTCTTCCAGATGGAAAATGTTATATTGATAAGGTACTCTATGTTCCTGGATTGGCTAAAAATTTGTTGTCAGTCCCTCAGATCTTGGATCGAGACATGGATGTTATATTCAATGTTGAGAAAGGTAAGAAGAGATGTTTCATAACCAAAAAAGGAAAACATATAGCAACAGGATCATACAAGCATGGATTTTTCATTTTAGATGTTGTTTCAATACCTCATGTTGTCCTAGTAGCAACTACCAAGGATGCTACTTCTCTATGGCACAAGATATATGGGCATCTAAGTTCAAGTTATTTGCTTGAGTTGAATAAATATGATATGGTGAGAGGACTTCCCACCCTTTCATCCACATTGTCAGTTTTCTCAGATTGCTTAGCAAGGAAGCAACACCGTGTACCATTTGAAGTTAGCTCTTCACAAGCTAAGAAACCTTTGGAGTTGGTACACACCAATATGTGTGGTCCTATGCCAACCAACTATGGTGGAAAGAAGTATTTTCAATTGTTTGTTGATGATTACTCATGGAAGATGTGGATTTTCTTTATTCAATTGAAGTCAGAAGCATTTTTGTACTTTCAACAGTTCAAGAAGCTTGTTGAGAAGGAGTCAGGATGTTCTATCAAAATCCTCCGCTCATATTGAGGAGGGGAATATCATTCCAAAGGATTTTAATCATTTTTGAATAATCATGGGATTAAGAGACAACTGATAATAGCCTATACTCCATAACAAAATGGGGTTGTAGAGAGGAGAAATCATTCCATTCTGGAAATGGTTTGATGTATGCTTACAAGGGTATACCTTGAGCATGAGTATTAGGTAGAAGTAGTAAACACAACATCATACCTCCTAATAAAGAACCCACAAGAGCTCTACAGGGAAAAACTCCACAAGAAGCATGGAGTGGTAAGAAACCCTCCATTTCTCATCTAAGGGTTTTTGTATGTAAGGCATTCATGTACATACCAAAATAGAAAAGGAAGAAGTTATATGAGAAAACCCTGCAATGTATATTTCATGGTTATGATGAGTATTCAAAGGGATATCAATTGATAGATCCTATGACCAAGAAGACACATATAATTTGATATGTGGTATTTTATGAAGCTTTCACATCAAATAACACTTCTACAGTTGTGTACGTTGAGGACGATGAGCCTAAGCAAGAGGCTTCTCCCCCATAGAAAAAGATTCCAAAATGGTATACCAGTACATTGAGAGATTCCAAGTTGACATCACTTCTATATCTAACTCTAGATCAACCTTGTACTCGTAGTATGACTCAGAATATGAGAGCAGAGGTATAAAATTTAGATTTTTATGAGCTTTACCAATAATTTTTTGAACTATATGTAGATGCATAGGAAGATAGGGAAATAGATATGGAGTATGAGAGGGTTTATATGACAACATTGGATGAAAATTAACCCACAAAAGTTCAAGATGCACTTAGTGAGCCTCAGTGGAAGACTTCTATAGAAGTAGAACATACATCTCTCATGAAAAATCATACATGGAAGCTAATAAATCTGCCTTCATAAAAGAAGCCCATTGGCTACAAATGGGTGTTCAAAGTGAATTATAAGGTAGATGGTACTATTGATAAGTATAAAGCTCATATTGTTGCAAAGTGCTATGCTAAGAAAGAAGGCATATATTATGAAGAGAATTTTACCCCTACTGCAAAAATGACTACCATTCGAGTACTTTGTGCCATGGCAGCTCAGTTTGGGTGTAAGTTACATCAAATGGATGTGAAAAGTGCTTTCTTGAATGGTGATCTACAAGAAGAAGTGTACATGACCCAACCAGAAGGATTTTTTGTTGAAGAGCAAGAACAAAAAAATTGTAAGTTGATCAAATCCTTGTATGGGATGAAACAAGCTCCTCGAGCTTGGTACATCAAAATAGATAGTCACCTAGTGCAACATGGTTTCAAAAGAAGTCCTTCAGATGCAAATATCTATATCAAGAATAATGGTTCTGACATAGTGATTTTGGTTCTATATGTAGATGATCTGATCATAACAGGAAGCTCGAAGAGTATGATTGATGAAGTAAAAGATGATTTGAAACAATATTTTGAAATGACAGATCTATGATTTCTTCACTATTGTATTGGTTTGGAAGTGACTTAGAAAAAGCATCATATCAGAGGAACACAAAATAAGTATGCCAAGACATTGGTTGATAAATATCACATGAATGATTGTAAGTCTAAGGCAACTCCAAAGGAGCATGGACTCAAGTTATCTCGATATGATCAATCACAACAAGTAGATGACACTATCTATCACCAAATGCTTGGGAGTCTCATATATTTGACAAATACTATGCCAGATCTTAGTTTTGTTATGGTTTATATTTCAAGGTTCATGTAGGAACCAAAGGTGAGTCATTGGAAAGTAGCAAAGAGAGTTCTTCATTATGTCCATGGTACTATAGATTTTTTCTTATATTATAATAAGAATAGCAATTTCTATCTACAAGGATACATGGACTTACACTATGTTGGATCCATTTATGATCGAAAGTCAGCTTATGGATACATTTTTTCATATTGGATCTGGTCCTATATTTTGGCATAGTAAGAAGTAGTAGGTGTTTTCTATATCTTCTACAAAGGAAGAATATCGTGCAACCAGTGGAATATTCTGCGAGATAATATGGTTAAGTCGTATTATTACAAACATGGGTCTTCCAAAGAATCTTCCACTTCATTTATTTTGCGATAATCAAGGTGTTTTGAATCTTGTCAAGAATCTAATATTTCATGATCGTACCAAACACATCGACACTCAATGTCATTTCATTCACAATGAAGTTCCAAAGCATCACATACAGATCCAGTACATTCCCACTAATCAATAAGTTACAAATATTTTCACCAAGGCACTTGCATGTATCAAGCTTGAATTGTTTCACAATGCTCTAAGTATTTTCCAAAAATGTAATCAAGGGGATGTTAGCAATTATTCATGATATTCCATTATTGAATTAGGTAAAATAGCGCATCTAGGCACTCTCCAATTTAGTGGGTAGTTATGCAACTTATTTGGTGGTTCATTAACCACCTTAGAACCATCAAGGCATTGTATTTAATTCAACTTATTTGCAATATCAAACTACTGCTTGATTCGTAACATGTAGATATAACAAAAATAATGACCAAGCTATCTTATCGATGATGAAAGATATATTCATCGAACTTGCCTTACGGGTTATAAATATAAAGTAACTATATTCATATAATATTTTTCTTGGTATCATAAAACCAAAGAACGCACGAATTAATATTTATCTTAAGTACCTTATCCTTTTTCTAAATGAACACTTAAATAAATATAGAGTTCATGTGTCCAATAATAGAGATGAATACTTTCATTAACCCTAAATATAATTTCTCTTTAATTTTGTAGGAATTGAAAATCATATCAGTAAATAATTATTTTTCCAAAAGACATGAAGGTGAATATATCATGTAACTCATGCGATAGATTTTTATAAATTATTATAAACATCCACTATCCCGATGAAAAAAACAATATTTTTTTTAACTTATAATAAATCAAATAATAATTCTACTTCCTCCTTTTTAAGCACATTCATACCTCTTTTATATAATAAAGTTTACTGATTTTTAATCTCAAGATTTGATTAACCATATATGTCTCCACGGTAGAAATATCAAATAATAAATATTAAATATGATGATGATAAATTTTTAATTTAACTAACACATTCATTTTACTATGCAAAAAAAGACATTGCAGCACCAAACATATCTTGAGGAGGTGTAAACAAAATAAAACCAGAATACTTTCAACCATTCTTTTATTCACAAGTGGATTCCATAAGATATTTAAAGGATAATTCTATCATTAAAAAAATACAACAACACAAATCATAGCCACCTCTTTAAGGAGCACTCTAAATAATATGGCAGATATCTTCAAGATGAGTATAAACTAAAATTTCTATAAGCTATACTTTGTACATCGGCTTAGAAAACTTTTGTAAATCATAATTACATCATTTAAAATAAATTTATAAAAAAATAGGCACTTTGTAATATTAGTTTAGAGATAAGCCATAAAGAGCCATTTATTTCTTAAGGACTTGGAATATAACTTCATTATTGATGCATAAGTGGAATTACTCTCCACGATTGCTAATATTTAGTCATATCAAGAGCTCCCTTTCTCCTTTTTCGATCAACTTTTATTTATCCATCAAAGGAGTGTACCTGGTCCTGTAATCACTAAATCCATCAACAACATCATATTCTAGGAGTAAAAAGTAAAATGCATCTCATCAATATTTCTATACATAAATCATATAATAGTAATGCTAGGAGGGTTGTTACATTCTCCCCCACTAGAAATGAATACAGTCCTTGTGTTTTAATGCAACTCCACACAACATTTCACATACATATTCATTCATATATCCATACAATAATAAAATATGTTCATGTAAGCAACTCCACACAGTATTTCATATTTACATTCATAAGTCCTTTGAACAATAAAAAATATTCATGTTTATGCAAAAATAAAAATAAATTGTTTCTTTATGTAATCCACATTATTCCATGTGGCATTTTTATTTGAGTGCTGGTCCCATTGGACCTTACATTGATCAATATTTATTTTCCTTAAATTCTTTGTTTTGAAACCAAATATCCAGATAGGACAGACTTCAATATGTAGGGGGTCTATCATCTACAAATTAGAAACATCCTAAATGTGATAAGAGTCAATAATATACCTCCTAATGAGGGACACATGGAAGGTATCATGAATATTTGACAAACTAGGTGGCAAAGCAAGCCTATAGGTGACAAGACTTATTTTTCCTATAATCTCAAATGGTCTCACCCTTTAATGGATCTTTTGGAAGGTTTCACCCATAAGAAGACTCTATCTCCTACAGAGAATTCCATCTGTGTCCTCTTGACATCCACATAAATATTTTTGTTATTGAAGGTCTCTTTTAGATTTTGGTGAATTATTTTTAGTTGTTCCTCAATCTCATTTATAGTATTCAACCTGATCACTACTTGAACCTATGGATTATCACAAGATAGAGGATTCCTACACCTTCTCTTGTATAGGGCTTCAAATGGGAGCATATATAGTGAAGCATGATAGCTATTATTGTAAGTAAACTCAACCAGGTATAGATAATCTTCCCATTTGGTGTGTTGGTCCATACAATAAATGTACAATATATCTTTAAGGACCTGATTCACCCTTTTAGTTTATCCATTCGTTTAAGGATGGTAAGAAGAATTGATATTGATCTAGTAACCAAAGCTTGAGGTAATGCTTACCAAAATTCTAATGTAAAGTAAGAATTTCTATCTGAGATAATTATCTTTGAAAAACCCATGTAATCAAGCCATCTCTCTGGAAAACTTATTTTCGATGGTTGGTGCATCATATTGTACCTTTCCATGTATGAAGAGTGTAACTTATTTTCAATGGTAGGTGCATCATATCGAAATTGAGGCTTGGGTAAACCAACCATAAATTCCATGGAGACAACCTACCATTTCTATGTGGGAATATCATGTGCGTATAATTAACCTGCTAGATGCAAATATTCTACTTTGACCTTTTGGTATTCCAAATACCTAGCCACAATGTTTTTAATATCCTTATTCATTTCTATCCAATAAAATGTCTTCCTTAGATTCTCACACATTTTTTCCCTACTTGGGTGTGCGGAGTAAGGAGTGTAATGCACCTCCTTTAGAATAGTGTCTCTTAATCCAACTTTATCTGGAATGAATAAACTATTTTTGAAATATAATAAATCATACTTGATTACAAAATCCTTGTCCTTATTAGATTCTTGCTCAAACTGAGGTTGACATTTCTTACAAAAATCATCCTTCTATTGAATATTTTTGACTTGTTCAACTAAATCATAATGATATTGTGACATAGAGGTTATGTGTCATCTCCTACTTAAGGTATCTGCTACTTTATTTTATTTACCCTTGATATAATAAATACAAAAATTATATTCTACCAAAAACTCCATCCATCAATATTGTCTGGAATTTAACAAGGGTTGAGTAAAGATATATCTTAAACTTTGATGGTTAGTTTTGAGCTCAAAGGGTTTTCCAAGCAAGTAATGTCTCCAAATATTGAGTGCATGTACGACTACCACCAAATCTAGGTCATGAGTAGCACAATTTAATTCATGTTTCTTAATTATTCATGATTCATAGGCAATAACTACTTCATCTTGAGTAAGAACACCTCCTAACCCTTCAACAGAAGCATCTATGAAAACTATAAAATTTTTAGAAGGATCAAGTATTTTGATAATTGGAGTGATTGTTAATCTCTCTTTCAGAGTTCTAAAAGCTTCCTCACACTGACTAGTCCACTTGGAAGCCTTCCCTTTCTATGGAGATTTGTTATGGGATGAGCAATATTTAAAAAACCTCTTAAAAAAACCTATAATAACCTGTCATTACCATAAAACTATGCACTTCATTTACATTTTTGGGTGCAAGCCAATTGATTATGGTTTCTTGGGATCCATAGCAACCCCATCAGCAAATATTATATGCCCCAAATATTGTACTTGAGGAGTATAAGACTCACATTTAGATAAATTTTCATATAACTAATTTTTCCTGAGTGTTTCAAGTACAAACCTCATACATTGGTCATGTTCTTCCTTGGTTTTGGAGTAAAATAATATATCATCAAGGCATCAAGGAATACTAGCACAAGATGATCTAGTTGCTCCCAAAAGAAATTATTCATGAGGTTCATGAAATAAGCTAGGGCATTAGTCAAACCAAAAGGTAGGACCATAAATTCATAGTGTCCATACCTTGTTCTAAAGTTAGTCTTGTGAGGTTCTTCCTCATGAATTCTTAGTTGATGATATCTTGATTTGAGATCAATTTTGGAAAATATAGTGGTTTCTTTCAATTAATAAAAAATATCATCGATCCTAGGTAGAGAATACATGTTATTACCAATAACCTTGTTAAGCATTTGGTAGTATGTACACAGATTTAAAGAGCCATCCTTATTATTGATAAAAAAAAATTGGAGCATCCAATGGTGATACACTATGATTTATGAGTCTCTTTTCTAACAAGTCCTAAATTTATGTCTTAAGCCCTTGTAAATCAATAGGTATCATCCTATAAGGTGACCTGGAAATTGGTACGGCTCTAAGAAAAATTTCTATAGAGAAATAAAATTCTCATTGAGGTGGTAGACCTAGTAGGTCTTCAGGAAAAATATCCTTAAACTCACTCAGTGTGTGGTACTTTTGGAAGAGGTCTAAGTTATCTTCGATTTTTTCATTTTTATTAAATTTTGACCACATATATCATTCCTTATTTTTTATTACTTTTCTAACTTGCATGGCTAACAAAAATGTGATCTAAAGTAGCCACGGTAAAAATGGATGATCCTATTCTACTGATTTGATTCATTGATGAATTCTAGCCATATTTATTTGAAATTAAGGAGGACCTTATGAGATCTAAGCCAATCTACACCAAGAATGATATTGAAGGTATACAAAGGAGCTAAATATAGATGCCAATGAGTTTCTAAGGTAATATGAGGGTCAAATAAATATTTATTAACTAAATAGGTCTATCTTGACCCATATTATACCTTCCATACATTTTCTAAATATCCAAGATTTTTTGATATGTCCCTCACTATGCTATTAGATTTGAAACTTGAAGAACACAAGCTTATACTGAGAGAGGGGGTGAATAGTATAATACCACTTTTTACTTTTATTTCCAATCAATATTATGCAATGTATAGACAACAATATCAAAATCATTAATCAAAGCAATGTACAAATCACCACACACAATAGAGACACCAATTTAACGTGGTTCACCCAATGTGGGCTACTCCATAAAAAAAATATTTCACTAAAATTTTCTCAATCAATCTCTTGGGAATCCTATTCATATTACAATATTTATGGATTTATTTCCAAATGAGACACCAATCCCCTAATCAAGCTCGTGGATCTCTATCCATAAGATAACTCCTTTATCCTTAGTTCTAGCTAGTGATCTTCTAGAAGAACTACTACCTCCACTACACTGGCTAATGGATATCTATCCACTGAATATTCTTATCATCACTTAGAAGACCTGTCCTCATTGCCCTAGCTAATGGATATCTATCCACTAGAGACTACCGTCCTCTATACTCTATCACCTCTAAAGCTTGATCTTATCTTTGTCTTAAATTTGTACTAAAAACAGTTCTTTGGTCTAGCCCAAATCTGCTCAAACCCTGTCTCTGGTCTGACACAAAATTGTCCTTAAATTTATACCAAAATCTTTCCTCAAATTTGCACTAAACACAGTCCTTCGATCTAGCACAAATATATCCTCAATCTCTGTCCTCAAATCTACACTAAACATAGTCCTTCAATCTAACACAAATATGTCATCAATCATTGTACTTAAATATGCACTAAACACAGTCCTTCGGTCTAGCACAAATCCATCCTCAATCTCTATCCTCAAATATTAATACAAAGCTTGACTTAATCACAAATCAACTCTGCTAGAATTTCCCCAAACCTTAACTCAAGGTTTGAACAAATCAATCAATCAATTCTTCTCACAAGTCTTCTCAAAGAGTTGTCTTAAATCTTCTCAACAAGTCCTCACTAGAACTTTTCCAATCTCATAGAAACATAAAGAGAATTGTTAGAGAATCAATATGCTTCACATTCATCACAATGCTAAATAACTTTCAATCTCTCTTTTTACCATAGAAATATATAGAGAATTATTAGAGACTCAATATGTTTCACACTCATAAACACTCAACCTATTTCTCAAATCAATTTAGAATATAGAAAAATTTGTTTCACAGAAATTGAACTATCACTTCAACACATCCACTCAACTAATCTCAATCACTTCAACTCAACTAATCACTTAAACAACAATGCTTATCAACCAATCATAACAATGATACTCATGATCTTACAAACCCTAGTTCAAGATATTTCACCACTTCACATAACAATGATACTCATGATCTTGCAAACCCTAGTTCAATATTCAAACTCAACAACAAGGGATCTCAATTACACAACAATGAGATATGCATTCACTCAATCAAAATATCCAACAATGCTTATCAAACAAGGTTTATATCATTTACTTCTATTTCAAAAAACTCATCAACTCAACAAACTCACAAAGGAAAACTTAACCAAATCCTTTCCACTCCAATATTATTTTCATAAAATCTTAACCAATCAATTATTTCAAACAAAGAAGAATATGCCCATACATTTTACTTGATGAATATTATACTTCAAAACCTGTCTCAATTATAACCACTTTCCTTTCCAAGCACAAAGGTTAGATGACAAGAATTATCACCCTAACACTTCTTCAAAATATTTTTTCAATAAAAAAATAATATCCAAATACACCTTATAATCTCCAACTTTTAAAATAATATCCAACACCCTTGAATCTCAAAAATAAACTTTCCTTACTCCCTTATAACTCCTTAAACACTTCAAATTTCAATCCAGAAATCAAAGTTTTGCATTCCCTTTTAACTCCCCTAACCAACTTATATTCAAATTAATTATGAAAAAACTTTAATCAACATAAAACCTAGGAAAAAATATTTTTCCTTTTTATTTTTCACAAGCGAAAACAACCAACAAATAAAATATTTCCCTTTTATTTTTCGCAAGCCAAGATAAACCTCACAACGTAAATACCTCAATAGTGTTGTCCAAAAGGCCTTGGCAGGATTCGAACCACCGTTGGTTCTCCCACAAGCGCTTCCATAGCGCTCGCACCCACCAACTGGGTTGCATGTCTCCACAAGAGCCAAAAGGCACTAGCATGTGTTTGAATTTCTCCCTCGAACGATGCAACCTTAAAACATGAACCTTCCTTCATCCAAAATGACGTGCACGAGATTCGAACGTGCACCAGGCACCTAACATGCATCTTACGCAATCCTTGGCTGCCAACTCATCTATAATGGGCTTCAAATATTTTTTTGGAGGCTAGTCACACTTGTCCTTTCCTTTGCTCGAAAATACATGCAAAAATCACACTTCTATTTTGCACAAGCCAAAAACTATCGCATGGATGATTTTCCAAATGCCAACTTTGGGATTATTTATATGCAACCTTTATCTTATTTCAACGTCAGTTATTATTCGAATTTAGTTTTAATTTGAATATTAGAGTTAATTTTAAATATTAAATAAATATTTAAATTAACCGTAGCACCCATAATTATTTAAATTAAAATTTTAATTAAATATTAAAATATTTTAATTTAAATTTAAATATCTTTGTGGGATTTTTCCAACTTGTTCCTTGATACTTTTAAATTTGATTTTTGATCCAAAATAATAATAATAAAATATTATTATTTAATTTTGAACTTGCTTCTCCTTCTTTTGATATTAATTCTTTGAACCCTCTTGGGTATATAATATTTAAAAATAAATATTATAACCTATTGCTTTTCAAGACCTTCTTGCTTTTGGAGGAAACACTTAATGTCCTCAAACATGACGAACATAGCATAACAATGATTTTGACATCAATGACAACAAACACTCCTCAAAATGTCCAAAAAATTATCTATATCTCCACTATCAATTAAAATACGCATATTGCTATCATAGATTTTACCATTCAAAATAAAAGGTGTAGCTTACCCATTGAGATACGGTGATTTAATTCCTCTGGTGCCTTCTTTTGATCTACCCTTTGAAGGTATTTGTTCACAAAATGGGTACTGCCACATACATAACAACTGGCTGGGGGAGCCTTAATGTCCTTGTTACTATCCTCATTCATATTTTGTGGTATTGGTTCCTTAGTATTTTCTTGGAATGATGGTCTCAGTACATATCTCCATAGGTAACCCATTTCATACCTTATATATTTATTATTTTGGAACCTATTTATGTTTTTTTTCTTAGACTTGGCTCAGTTTCCTTCCTTAACCTTTTTGTTATGTTCTTTTTACCATCTCAAAAATCTTGAAATTTCTTTTTTTGAGTTCATATTTTTCTTTCTCAATTAGTTTCTGATAGTTGAAGTATACATTCTTGGCTTCTTGATTAGCCTCTTCCTAGTAGGCCAAGTCAAAGGCTTTTGGAAGCCCTTTGAGATTGAGAAAATTTATTATAGTTATTATTTTTTGGTGGATTCCCATAATAATTTTTTTTACCTTTATCTCTACATTATTCTCATACTCTGAAATATACTTTATCAGTTTTATGAATTTCTAATGATATTCCTTGATAGATAAATTTTCTTGTTGCAGATTGGTGAACTCAACAAATTTTTCTATGTAGAATTGTTTAGTTAGGAATCTCTTTTTGAATTTTTCTACAAAATCCTCCCATTTAAAATCTACTACTTGGATCTTATTTCCATCCTTATAAATAGTCCACCAATCTAGAGTTGTACCTACTAAGTGAAGGACAACCCATGCAATTCTAGACTCAGATGATAAGATTTTCAAGAAGACATACCAATCATCTATAGCATCACCATCCTCCATATTATTAAATTTTAAAATAGTAATATTTTTCATTTCTTTTGCCAACTTAGCTCTTGCTCGAGTTCTACTAGTTCTTTCAGACCCAATAGGTGCCTCCTCTTGTCTACCCTCAGGTTCTTTATCCTTGGTTAAATTTTCAATCAACTTTTGTTGTTGGATAATTAGTTGTTGAGCCATTTGATTTTTTTCTGATCCATGTATTCTTGTTTCTAAATTTATTATTTCTATTGTACCATTTAAACTCGAAGCAAATGTACTATCTTGGCCAAGTTTCCATCATCCCTTGAAGTTTCATTAGTTTGAGGTTCACTTATTTCTTCCATATGCCTCTCTCATTGATATCCTTTTCTAACTTCCTTATGTGGTCCTGTTTAAGGTCTAACAATGGAATCTTCCTGCCTAGATATTGGGGGGTTCCTAGAAGGTCCACCTTGTAACAATTGTGCCATTTTTCCTATTAGCATAAGAGATATATTAAGTGCAAGATGTCGACTCAATATGAATTTATTTTTAAAAGAAAAATATCTTACAAAAAATCTTCTTTTTTTGAAGCAAACCTCTATCTTGAATGTTGACCAACATTTAAAATTAAAATTTATATTTCAAAAGTGTTAACCATCCCATATTCATATATCCATTATAAAACTCTTAAATGTTATAAGCTCCAATATTTTTTTCCAAAAAAAAGTAATTTTATATTAAGAAAATATAAAATTATACTTTTCATATGTTTCTTTAGCATTTCTTAAAAATTCAACAATGATCTGAAATGTAACAACCCCGATCCAACTCACCTAGTTGTACAACCTAGTCAAGCTCACTAGTTCCACAAGGTAAAATTTTTTTGTCTAGTTTCACTATCCTATCTCAGCCTAAAGTAAAAGATTTCAAATTAATTTGTTTGTATCACCTAATATTTACTTAGTACGAGGTATATTCAATCACTTTTGAGTTTTTAGTCACTACATATGACTCCTAATTGGATGAGTTTGGCCAAATTCCATAGAAGGTGTTATTTTGTAAATCCATCTTCTCATCCTCATGTTCCAGTATGAGAGTGCAGATTCACTATTGGGGTTATCCTCTAGGTACATAACACCTAGAGGATGGATGCATACTCTCCCTGATCCTTAACATGAGGAACCTAGGCTTAGTTTAGCCAACATGTTCCGGATTAACATGCAAGAGGTTAGAATATATACCTCGTGAATAGTTGACCTTATGATGTAGGATCACATTTCCTTTGTATGGGATCAACAAGGGCCATGCCATTATCCTGACTCTGGGCTTGGTATCACTTGTCCACTTATGACTAATGATGGATTGTCCTATTCCAATCATCGTGGACTAAAATAGTTCCTTAGTCATACTAGCCTTCTCTTAGTCATAAAGGATGTAAGGATATATCACCGTACTACTCACATAATCACCTATAGGAGACATCCCATACCATCCCTTGTCACCTTATCATTCTATCCTATCCTATTATAAAGTGATAGTTCTCAAGTCATGGTTGTTACCTTTGCGTAACAACTAGCATTGGGTCTTTAGTGTAAATTATCCTTTTCGAAAGTTTTGAAAGTTGTTCATACTTATCGATGAAATAGTTATAGGTTTAAGATTTAAGTCTTCTCAAAAAGGTTCATGGTTTATCTAAGCCTAAGTATTAAAATAATTTTCTCCTTATTATGTTTGTATTTCGTTCTAAGTTTAGTTATTACATAAAAATCATATATTTTTCTAATAGCTAAGTAAAATATGGGAAGCATAATTTAATAAAAAACTTATTCTAAAACTCTAAGAATAATAACTAACATTTTATGATTAAAATAAAGCCTAAATCATAACAATGAAGAAATATTTAACTAAATTAATTACATATGAAAGGAAATAATAACTTTTACTCGTAACTTGTGACTACTAGTAAGAATTTTAATAAGATTCTAAGTCTGAAAGAAGGCATAGAAAGATTTATAATGGATTCTACCCAATTTCCATTTAACAACCTCACTTTGTTGTTAACATTTGTATTTTATACATTTCAAAAATTATATTTGATAAACTACGTATTCAAATAAGTGGGCATTATGCAATTTGTTTTTTATATAAATAATGGAGGCATAAAGAGTATAAGCAAAAGATAAACAATTATTTCCACTATTCTCTCTTCGTTGGAGGAAAATTTAAATCCTTTTATTGTGTACTAAACCAAGGTATTAAATATGAAAATTAAACATAAATATCCTAATTCTAATATTGCCTCATCCTCAGAACTACGCAGTTATAACCAAAATAATTACCAAGCTATCTTATCGATGCTGAAGGATATATTCATTGAAATTGCATTATGGGTTTTAAATATAAAGTAACTATATTTCATGTAATCTCTTTCTTGCTATCATAAAACCAAAGAATGCACGAATTACCCTTTTTTCAAAATGAACACTTAAATGAATATAGAGTTTATGTGGTCAATAACAGATATGAATACTTTCATTAACCCTAAACATACTTTATCTTTAATTTTTGAAAAATTGAAAATCAGATCAATAAATTATTATTTTTCCAAAAGGTGTGAAGGCAAATATATCATGTAACTCATGCAATAGATTTTTATAAATTATTATAAACATCCACTATCTTGATAAAAAAAGCCATAAAATTTCTTTAACTATTAATAAATCAAATAATAATTCTTACTTCCTCATTTTTAAGTGCACCCAGATATCTTTTATATAATAAAGTTTATTGCATGTTAATATTAAGCTTTGATTAACCATATAATTCTCCATGGTAGAAATATAAAATAATAAATTTTAAAGATGATGATCGTAATTTTTTATTCAACTAACACATTCATTTTACTATGGAAAACATGACGTCGTAGAACCAAGCATCTCTTGAGAGGGCATTAAAAAAGTAAAACCAGAATAGTCTCAACCATTAATTTATTCACAAATAAGATATTTAAAGAATAATTATATAGTTTCATTATTTAAATTACATAAATGATATTTTACTAGACCCTTCCAATTCTTCTTCTGTAAAACCTTTCATGCTAGAACATTATTTTTCATGGCAAGCTACAAGGACAATCTTACCTTCAATAGGGCTTTCTACTTCCAAAGTGTCTTCCACCACCATGTTGGATTAATATTGTTATCTTTCAATAGAGACTTATACCCTATATTTTGAGTGTACTCCCTTGTAGTTCTATTCTTTTTCTAGACCAGTTGATCAATTTCTTCTTGCAACTCTATATGTTAAGCTTTAAGTCTCCCTACATATTATTCCTACTGGTGTGCCTCTTAGTCCTGGAGTCCTGATATTGTTGCTTTCTTTTATCCTTGACTTTAATTTGTAGAATATTCAAGGTTAGATTATTGGGCAATATTTCCAATCCATTATGCTCTTAGGGCACGAATTATATTATTTAGAAATATATGCATATCAGCACAACCAATGAAAGGATCTAATCCTAGTTTTATCCTTGAATCATCCCCTATTTTCCAAGCAAGCCAATCACCAAAAATATAAAAGGTTTAAATCATTACCTTCCAATAGATTGAAATATTACATGTGTCCCAAAAATGAATTTTAGGGATGCCCTTCGTGGTGGACAGCCTCATCCCAATGCTAATATCAATATCAGGGCTTCTCATAAACCTCTAAGAATGCCTAAGATTGATCCCAAGAAAACAGAGTCAGGATGTCTTAAAGCAGCTGATGGAACTCCTATTGTTAAGCTTGATATGGGTAACATTTAGACTGACATTGAAGATTTGGAAAAAAGAGGACTAATTTTTCGGTTCGTGGGTTTTCGTTTGATTCTATCTGCTTTCAAAGTCTGGGCTGCAAAAAGCTAGAAAACTAAAGGTGAGTTACAAATATCTATTTATCCAAATGGTTATTTTCTTGTTTTATTTGCTAATAATGAAGATAGAGAGAAAAATTTTCAAGGGGGTCCTTGGTTTTTTGAAAGGGCGGGGCTTTTCATGAAGCCCTGACATACTAAATTTAAAGCCAAAGAAGAGATGCCTTCTATAGCTCCCATGTGGGTTAGACTCTTTGGCCTCCCTATTGAATTTTGGAATCCTACTATTTTTTCTTCAATTGGAAACTCTTTAGGAAATTTTATGATGACTGTTGATTGTACTCAAAATTTTGAACATATTTATGCTCGTATTTGTGTTTTAATGGATTTTGACAAACCCCTTCCTTAAATGATCACACTACAATTTGGGGAAGACACTTGGGAGCAAGTAGTGGACTATGAGAAAATTCCTTTTCATTGTAGAATTTACCATGAATATGGTCATTTGGTATGTTCTTGCGCAAATAAAATTCCTGATCAAAAGAAAGAAGATATAAACTCAGCAGGTTTCCAAATACCTAAGAAGAAGAACACTCAAAAAAAAATAGTTATGAAGGATCAATCAAAGTCATTTGCTAATATGTTTGAAATACTTTCCACAAATGATGTCCCAAGTGAAGAAGAGAAAATAATGGAAATTGAAATCTTAGAAACACAATTTAAATATGAAGGGAAGAACTCAGAGACAAACCAACAAATCAAAAGTTTTCAACAGAAAAAAAAAAGGATAAAATTTACACAAGAAAAACAATATTTCAAATGTCAAAACTTCAAATAATGCAGGTCCCAATATAGACTCCATTGAACCATCTAGTAATATTTTGGTAGTGTATGAGCATTCTTCAAGGTTAGAAGCCATCTCAGATTCAATTGGAATAAGTCAAGAAACAGGGAAAAAAAATTGAATATGGATTCCAATCAAAAATAGGTCGCAAGACCAATCAATATCATATGGTAAAAGAAGGTGAAAAGCTTGTAGAGGAAGGTAAGATTAATGCCCTTTCCAACTTTTTAGCCCTGGTATTAATGAAGATCATCACTTGGAATATTAGAGGACTCAAAGGGAGTCTTTCAAAACAAAATGAAATTAGAATAATGATTCAAATAAATCATCCACATCTTGTTTTCCTTCAAGAAATAAAGATGTCAATGGAGGATATGGACTTAATTGCTAGTAAAATTTGGCCAGCTGGAAAAGTGGTTTCCATCAGTTCCCAAGGGACTTCGGGTGGCATTGCTTATCTTTGGGACCCAAAAGAGGTATTTATTCACCATATGGTTGGCAGTTGGGGTTTGTTGGCTATAGCTATTCAAAGTAGACATTCCAACCAGATTATGCTCTGCATTATTGTTTATGCCCCGACTTCTTTAGAGGAAAAAAAAAAGACAGTGGAAGGATATTACTCATATTATCTCTCATTTTTCTAAAGCTTGGATCTTGATCGGAGGAGATTTCAATACCATCCTCTCTCTGGATGAGAAAAGGGGGGAAATAGAAATTTGGACAAAAGCACTAACCTCATGAGCGAATATATTGTAAACCTCCATCTTGTGGATATCCAACCAGATAATGGCCTTATGACTTGTTCTAACAGAAGTCAAGGCTTAGCTTGTATAATGGAGAGATTGGATAGGTTTTTGCTCTCTGAAAATTTCTTAATCCATGGTCACATTCCTAAAGTGAAGACTCTTAATAATGTCGGTTTGGATCGTTGGCTTGTAATGGTGGAAATGTGGAAAACCAATGTGATTTTCTCTCCTTTTCGTTTTCAATTAATGTGGCTCGGAGACATTTCCTTCAGACCTTGTGTGCAACAATGGTGGAAGGAAGGTAAACCTAGGCATGGGACTAAGATGTTCTATTTTGCCAAAATATCGTAATACATTAAATCCAAAATCAAGACTTGGAACTGGAAAGAGTTTGGGGATGTTCATAAAAAAACATGAAGTTATTGTCATCTTGAAAATTTGAATAATAAAATCCATTTAGATGGCCTCACAGATAAGAGAAGTGCAAATGAAATTAAACTCACAACTCAGTTAGAGGAATAGGAAAAAAGAGAAGAAATCTTATGGAAGCAAAAATCTAGAATTCAATGGCTTAAAGAAGGAGATCGAAACACAAATTTCTTTCACAAATCTCTTCTAGCTCGAAGATCTCACAACTTTATTTCTTCCTTAACTTTAGATACTGGAGATGTTGTTTATACTTGGGATGGCATGAACTCTATTGTTGTTGATTACTTCTCCAATATTTTTGCTGCTACTCCTATTGACTCATCTTCTCAACAAAATGTTCTTCAAGCAATCCCTTCTCTTATCACTTCTAATGAGAACTCTATTTTGACTGCTCCTGTTACTATTAATGAGATTCAACAAGTAGTTTATAAAATGCAAAAAGGGAAAACCCCAGGTCCTGATGGTTTTACTATTGAGTTCTACCAATAGACCTAGGATATCCTTCATGTTGATTTATTAGAGGTGGTGGAAGAAGCCAGAAAAGCCAAAGAAATTTTGAAGGTTATCAATAAAACTTATATTACTCTTGTTCCAAAAGCTCAAGAGGTTGATCATATCTCAGCTTTTAGACCTATTACTTTATGTAATGTTCTTCTCAAAAT
Organism: Wollemia nobilis; assembly: GCA_028583015.1. Lineage (NCBI taxonomy): Eukaryota > Viridiplantae > Streptophyta > Pinopsida > Araucariales > Araucariaceae > Wollemia > Wollemia nobilis. Next base: position 3,261,608 of record JAQPPZ010000866.1, read on the forward strand.
CATTACTAAAATCATGGCAGAAATGTTGAAGCCTCTTTTGCATAAGATTATTTCCCCAAAGCAAGGGGGATATGTGGAAGGACGTCAAATAGTAGATGAGATAGTTCTTGCTCAGGAAGCCATCCATTCTATGGATATGCAAAATTATCCTTCTATGTTCATTCGGTTAGACTTATCCAAAGCTTATGAAAGAGTGGATTGGCACTTTCTTATCAAAGTGAAAGCACGAGGATACGGAAACAAAAAGAAAAATTCCAAGTAAGATGCGTCTAAAACCAAACTTAACGCCAAATCCTATGTATTGAAAAATGCATGAAGGGAAAGAACGTGAGCGAATCGACACAAGATAAAAGCAATATGTAATAGGGTTATCTTTATTGATATGCTTTCAAATTCATGTTCCAATACGTCTCCTTATTTTTTATGGGATAGGAGCATTAAATATGTTTTTGATCACATCCATGGATAGCAATCCTTCTTCCGCATGCCCACATGTAATATGGGCGGACCAAAATGTCATCACCGCTTGTGTATATGAATTTTGAATTCTTTCTTCTCCTCTGATGTCATAAACCTACATTCAAGGAAATAGAAAAGATCAGTAGCACCTACAGACAGAATAAAACATGTATTTCCCAAGGCCTACTGTTAGTGTATGCATGAAAATATTAAAACGATAACCAAATGACCTCAGATTGACCTAAAAATTTAACAAAAGATTGAATATGTTACCAGGAGGCTACTACAAAAATAATAGTCTAGAAATTCCATACAGATTTATATTCGCTCCGGGGTGGGACGAATAGACCTGCAATAACTTGTCAGAAAGCACCTTCTTCAATGTCCTATCCAAAAAACTCCAAATGACCTAAAAAGTTGGTGTTAGCTAATTGGGGGTGTTTTGGGAAGACCCAGAAGGTCAGATTTATCCAATTTGGACTCTATCACCCATATTTTATTGGTGCCATCTGCAAGTTAGTAAAGGTGGGAAATGATAAAAACCTGGTCAAAAATGCTCAGAATGAAGTGAAATTTAAACTGCAGCCTATTTAAATAACCTAGAATAAGATGCAAAAGAAAAATTAGAGAAATATATCACAAATTTCTATTCGCTCTAGGGTGGGGCGATTAGGGCTGCGATAGTTTGGGGGGCACCCCGGGGCAGGACGCCCACTAGTTGGGACTCTGTTTCAGCACCAATCCACTTAGGATGGGTCCAAAACTTCTTATGGGGTGTTTTCAACAAATTTTGTGGAATATTATGGCCAAATTTTTAGTTTTGGGTCTTAGAATGCGCCTCCAATGATCACCCAATAACCTCCCTCCAAAAGAGAGATCAAGGATGTGAAAGCACAAAAAAAGGGTGAGGATATATTTTAGCAGCACTTCGTTGCTCCAAAAGCTCCTCTCTATCTCTCCTTTTGGGTGAGAAGACTCACCAATTTATAGACCTAGGGTCTCTTTGTTTGAATTGCGCATGCGAGGGCACCACTTGAGTTGATTGTCCTATTTTGAGAGAAAAGATAATTCCTTGATTTAGATTTTCCTTGCATGAAGTCTCCAAAATCAAAGACATGCATGACTGAAGTCTCTCTTCTTGATTTAAAGCTATTCCTCGCAATTGCATGGCTTGAAGCTTCAGTTAACTGGAGGACTTGTTGAGGTTTGACTTTTTTCCAGTCAAACTTGCTATTCACCTCACCCTAAGGTGAATGCTGATATTCGTCCTTGGGTGGGACGAATGCAAGTTTGTATTTGTCCCTGGGTGGGACGAGCAGAGGGCAAGGTGCGAAAAAGGTGCAAAATTGACCTCTGACCTCCAAAACTACTTTTGGAAGTGGTTAGGACCACTGTTTAACCTCTGGGGGCTGCCCTAGGGGCTGTTTGTGTTAATGCGATCAGTGCTTGTCATCACATAATCATATTGGTGCTATTTTGGTGTCTACAAATGCCCCTTTTTGGGAAGCACTGTGCAAGGTGCAGCGCCAAGCAAAAATAGATAACCAAAGCACTAATGATTAGGGTTTCTTAGTAACCTAACCAACTCTTGATGCCCCAAGTATGGAAAGGGCACGCATTCTTGAATCCTTGCTTTTGACGAGCTAAGGAACTTAATTCAAGTGTTAACATTTTTCGATGAGGTGTTACTTGGACATTGATCAGTCATGAATAGGCAAAGGGCGCAACCTTTTTTTCTGTGGGAACCTTGAGTTCAAGATTCACGAATACCAAGTGTTTGATCAGCTTGTGATTGTCACTTGTTTGCTGCCCCAAGTAGGAGCATGATTGTATTTGTCAATGATCCTTTGAATGCATGCCATTTCCTTGATTGGGTATGTTTCTGTTGATTTGTGACCAAGTGTGACTACCCCCTCAAGAGACAAATCGATGATGGAATGACTGACATGAGAAAAGCGACAAGTCGCTTGACCCAAGATGACTTAGTTAAGGGTGCATTCAGTTGTGTTCCATTGAATGTTTAAGTAGTTTTCGAACATTCTGACCTATTTTTGGTGGGTTTTAACCCTTTTTGGTGACATCGTTTGGAGTTAAAATTGGCAAAAATTCGTCCTCTCGGGGAGCGGTCCAGCTATGATAGCCTTCTTAGGGAGTAGGATAGTGATAGTTTATAACCCCAATGTTTGTTTTGGATGCCAAGAATATCAAGCATAAAGGCACCTTCGTTCGGCAATGTTATTGCTATTTTTGGGTGGGTTTTGACCCTTTTGTGACATCGTTTGGGGATGAAATTCTTGAAAATTTGTCTTCTCGTGGAGCGGTCCGGCTATGGTAGCCTTCTTAGGGAATAGGATAGTGAGGATTTGTGACCCCAACATCTGTTTTGGATGCCAAGAATATCAGGCGCAAAGGCACCTTCGTTCGACAATGTTATTGCTATTTTTGGTTGGGTTTTGACCCTTTTTGTGACGTCGTTTGGGGATGAAATTCTCAAAAATTCATCTTCTCATGGAGTGGTCCAGCTATGGTAGCCTTCTTAGGGAATAGGATAGTGAGTATTTGTGACCTCGACATCTATTTTGCATACCCAAAATTTTAGGTGCAAAAGCACTCTTATTGGACAGTTTTATGGCTTGTTTTTGTGCATTTTGGTGCATTTTTTAGCTGTTTTTGAATTTTTTGCTTTGTATTCATCCCTGGGTGGGACAAATACCTATTTAGTAATATTCCCAGGGTGGTATGAGCACTAAATAGAGTGCTCGTCCCAGGGAGGGACGAATACAGGCTCAAAAATCCTATTTAAGGGCAAAAACTGAGTTTTGGGCTCATTTTGCATTTGTTTTTCCTGGAGATTTGGAGCTGTGAGGAGGAGGAGTTCAATTCTACGAAGTGAAGCATTGCCAAAATTTTCCTGCCACCATGAGTTCACAAACCGGATCCTCAAGCGGTGGAGCCGACGTGAGACCAGTGAGTGCACTTCCTCTTTATTGTGGGTTTGTTACAGTTTGGAAAATCGTAATGTGTGTTGTTTTTGTTTTTGTATTTTTTTCAAATTAAACTGGAACCTTAGATTATCAAAAATTAACACTAAGCTGAAAACGTAGTTGAACCCTAGGTAAGAAAATATCAAAATTTTAGTTTAAAACTTAGCTGAAAAACTTAGTTTAGAACGTAACTTAAAAAACTGTGCTTAACCCTAATGGAACAAATATTAAAACTTAGGTTAGAGACATAGGAAAAACTGATCGTAAAGACGTTACTTAACACTAATTTATTCTTGTGGTTGTGTTTTTTTTTTTGTAATTTAATCAGTTGACCTGTAGAATTAAAACCCTAGGACTGACAAACGATTCTTCTGGATGTTTTTGTTCATTTTTAATTTATCAGTTAGAGTTAAAAACCCTAGGACTGACAAATTAGTTTATGCATTTTTTTGATTTTTTTTTTGGTTGTTTTTAATTTATCATTTAGAGTTAAAAACCCTAGGAACGACAAATCATTGTTTTGATTTTTTTGTTTGTTTGTTGTTGTTGTTTTTTTTTTGTAATGCAATTTATCGGTTAGAGTTAAAAACCCTAGGCTGACAAATTAGTTTATTTTTTATTTTTTTGTTTGTTTTTAATTTTTTCAGTTAGAGTTAAAAACCCTAGGGCTGACAAATGAGTTTTCTTGATTGATTTTTTTTGTTGGTTTTTAATTGTACAGTTTGTATTATGCATTGCTGGATATTCATGTTATTGTTGTACAGTTTTTCATGGCTTTTAATGTTTTTGTGTTGTTTTCTTTTGCAGGTTGTGAAGAGCCGATATCGGGTACCCATAGTTTTCATTGAAGCATGGGAGGCACTGAATTTGGCTGACTTGGAGTGGCTTGATGCCCTTGGGCTCAAGCAGGTGACTCGGTTGGAGTCGATGGTCGGGGATCAAGCCTATCTGATGGCCCTGATAAAATTGTGGGAAACCTGGACCAATACCTTCCATATCCCTTCATGGGAGTGGACGGTGACCTTGGAGGACGTCTACCAAATTCTACAGATTTTGATATATGTATTATCGATCAGGACGATGCTGCGGGATCAGTGGACTACAGTGTTGACTGAAGAACATGGACTTATACTGAGAGGGCGGGTGAATAGTATAAGACTTAACCAATTAATAATTTTAACTTTAGATAGCAATGGCATCAAAACAACATTAATCAAGACAGAAAAAATCACACATTGAAGACCCATTTTTAACGTGGTTCACCCAAAATGGTTGGGCTACGTCCACAAAACTTTTCTCTAAAAATTTCCTCAAAGTTATTTGGGAATCCTTCCCAATTACAATGTTTATGAGCCTCGGCCCAAAGGATATACCTTCTCCCAATCATAATTTATGAGCCTTTGCTCAAAGGAGATACCATCCCCTCTGCTCTGGAAATGATCCCTCAGAAGATCAACTGCATCTACCTCTTGCCAGCACGTGGAACTCCTTTCCATCGAAGACCTCCTGTCCTCAATGCTTAGCCTAAGAGACCTTTGCCTTCTATGATCACGTCCAAAGCAGCTCAACAACCTGTACCAAACACAGTTAGTCGGTCTAGTACAAGTCTTCCTATGTCTGTCAGATATGTCCAACACTTGAACAAATCAATCCTCTCCACACAAGCCTTCTCAAAGACTTGCCAAAATGTGTCCTCATGTTCTTCTCAAAGAACCAGTGCTCCTCTGTCCTCAAGTTATCTGATAGAACTATCAAAACTTAGCTCACAAGTCCTCTGCTAGGAGCTGTCCAAATATGCTCAAAAGTCCCCATCGAAACCTATCCAAAACTGCTCACAAGTCCCCACCAGAACCTGTCAAAAACTTGCTCACAAGTCCCCATTGAAACCTGTCCAAAGTTACTCACAAGTCCCCACTAGAACCTGTCCAAAACCTGCTCACAAGTCCCCACAAGAACCTGTCCAAAACCTCAACAAGCTCACCAAGAAAAACTTTCTTAGTAGGAAATCACAAAGTGAATTGTTAGAGACCCAATGTGATTTTACAAACTCATAGAAGCATAAAGAGAATTGTTAGAGACTCAATATGTTCTATACTCAACTCCCAATCTCAAAAATCAACTCAAATAAACTTAGCTCAAACTCAATCTCAAATCTAAAAACTCAACTCAAACTCAATCTCAAATCTGAAAAAACTCAACTCAAACTCAATCTCAAATCTAAAAAACTCAACTCAATATCTGAAATGGATAGGATAGAATGCTTTCTTTCAAGAACATGAAACTCCAACAATTGCCAACTATGCAAAGAATCACATAACAATGATACTCATGTTCTTTTCACCATCAATTAGGGCTTCAACAACAATGCTCATCAAACAAGGTTCAATCAACACCATTCAACTCAAAACACAACCTTGAAGCATTTCACAATCAACATCAGAAAAGGAAACAAGTAGAACTCCTTTTCTCTCCAATATTGTTTGAACAAAAAGCATCCACCAACTCAACTCACAATAGCACACACAACTTTTCAAATCATCAACAAAGGAGTAAGCTCAAAACTTTAACCAAGTAAAGAATAGCTTGATTACTACCAATTTAATGAAAGAAAATGTCAATCTCAAAGCTATCCACTTAAGGTTTCACAACTTCACACAAGAAGCAATTGACCTTAAAACATCATGCTTTCATTTCCATAAACAACCAAAAGCACTCTCAACATTACAAGAAATATTTTACCCTTATACACCTTATTTCTCCCTTATAGTCTTATCACAAATAAAATTTATCTCTCATAAGAATGCAATAAGAAATTTCAACATCTTCAAAAAGAATATTTTATCAAAATACAAACAAGCTTTAAACTCCTTATAACTCCTAAGCTGTTTTTCCCTCTAACAAACTTCCTCCATCCGCAAAAACACTTAGCAAAAATTAATTTCGAAAATACCTTAGCCACATCAAAAATCGCTATGGAGAAATTTGCGCACAAATTCTAACACCACCTGCTGCATCCACTTCACGACGAAAAACCATTTTGTGATATTTGAACGCGGAACCTCCCGTTCGGGTAGCGCGCCAACAGCCTAGCCACTACCGATGCACCAAAGGCACCCGATGATGTTTAAACCTCACGCTGTTAACCTTGATCCTTCTGCACTAGGGATAAAATGAAACCATAGTCCCTTACTTTCCTCTACTGCGACACGATGACAATAAAATTTACGATGGATTCGAAAAACGACGAGTGCAGACAAACGAACATCAGATCCACAAAAAATGGCGAATACACAGATGAATTTACAACGAGCAACTCCTTTTGAAATTTGAATGTGATGATTCTTTGTTTTCATTAAGGGAGATTTATATGCAATTTACCATAAGCTCTTTGACGTCGACGAGGAGTTTAACACATCGACGGAGGTCTTGGCTAGCGCCCACAATGTTAAAACATTTGCACCATGGATTAGGAGAACCCATTGCAAATAATAATTTATTTATTTAAAAATAATTAAATGGAACCTTAACAAGGTTTTTAATTATTTAAATAAATACTTCCTCCTGGACCCAAATGCATTAAACCAATGCATCCACCTGTAATATCTAAACCTGCCAACTTGGGGTTTGCAAAAGACCTTTGAAACTATCATGCCATAACCTTCATCAAAACAAATTATTTGACATCAAATAAAATTCCTTCAAGAGCTTCTTGACATCAATGACAACTTATACACTTGAGCAAAGGCAATGTACCCAAAGTACCCAAAATTGCCAACAATATCCCCCTTTGTCATTGATGGCAAACCTTTACTGAAAACACTTCTCAAGAGCCAAAACTGAAACCAACTGTGCTAACAACTGAGAAACTATGCCCACAACTGAAAATCTTCCTTTGAAGTTTTGCTCCCCCTGACTTGAAGCTTTCCTCTTCACTTTGAAGCTCTCCCCCTTACTCATATCTCTCCCCCTTTGTCATCAATGGCAAAGGGCCACATTTTGGGATCGGGACTAAGAATGAGCCTCTTAGCTTAGTCCCTCCCCCACCTCCTGATGAGGTGATTAATTTTGGGGTGGGAGTACAACTCCAAATTTCTCCCTTAGATACTCAAACGTATCTCTTGGAAGAGGTTTGGTGAAGATATCTGCAATCTGCTTTTTAGTAGACACATACTCTGCCTTGACCTGCTTGTCTTGCACTTTCTCCCTTAGAAAGTGATACTTGATGGAAATATGCTTTGTCCTTGAATGCATTACTAGATTTTTGGAAATACTTATGGCACTTGTATTATCACAAAGTATGGATATGGGTTGTTCATGCTTGATTTTGAAATCCTCCAAGGTAGTTTTCATCCATAAAACTTGTGTACACCCAGCCACTGTTGCTATGTATTTAGCCTCTACTGTAGATAAGGAAACTGAAGGTTGTTTCTTACTTAGACAAGAAACCAAACTCTTTCCCAAAAAGAATGCTCCACCACTAGTGCTTTTCTTGTCATCAATACTGCCTTCCTAGTCTACATCTGTATAAGCTGTGATAATGAAATCATCACCTTTGGGATACCAAAGCCCAAAGTCCATAGTGCCCTTCAGATATCTGAATATCCTTTTAACTTCTATAACATGAGAATCTTTAGGAGATGCCTGAAATCTTGCTACTAACCCAACTGCCTGCATGATATCTGGTCTGGTAGCTGTTACATATAATAAACTGCCAATCATTGATTTGTACAACCTCTAATCTGCCACTGGAGATTCATCATATTTACTCATCTTGCACCATGTAATCATTGGAGTACACACTGGTTTGATGTCCATCATCCCAAATTTCTTCAACATTTCTTTGATATACTTTCCTTGAGAGAGAAATACACCATCTTTTGATCGAGCAATCTGAAGACCTAAAAAGAATGATAGCTCTCCAATCATAGACATCTCAAATTCCTTCTGCATGGTGTTAGAAAAATCTTTGCACATTTGAGTATTATTTCCCCCAAAAATAATATCATCAACATAGACAACCATAATCAGCATATCATCACCTTCATTCTTAATATACAAATTGCTATCTGCCACACCTTTCCTGAAGCCTTGCTCATGAAGATACCTATCAAGTCTTGAGTACCAAGCCCTAGGTGCTTGCTTTAACCCATACAAGGCCTTTTCAGTTTACACACATAGTCTGACTGTTCTGAGAGAGACACTCCTTCTGGCTATTCTATGTAGACTTCTTCTACCAACACCCCATTTAGAAAAGCTGACTTTACATCCATTTGATATACCTTGAATGATTTGAAGCTTGAAAGGGCCAAAAACATTTTGATAGCTTCAAGACGAGCAATAGGAGCAAACGTCTCTTCGAAATCAACACCTTCTACTTGAGCATAACCTTTGCAGACTAACCTAGCTTTGTTTATGACAATCTTTCCATCCTCATTGAGTTTATTTCTAAATATCCATTTTGTGCCAATGACATTCTTGTCCTTAGGTATTGGAACCAATTCCCAAGTTTCACTTTTCTCTATTTGATTTAGTTCTTCATCCATTGCTTTTACCCAAAACTTATCTGCACATGCTTCACTGAAATATTTTGGCTCAATCTGAGATAGTAATGAGACATTTGTAGAATCATGTGAGGGAATGACTCTTCTTATTGTTTACCTGCTATTTGGATCACCAATGATCAAATATTTGGGATGATTTTTTTGAACATATCATGAAGGATTTTTGGGAAGCAGTTGTTGTCTTTCCTCTTCTTCATCTAAAACCTCTCTGAAATCTTCTTGACAAATTTCATCACCGAGTTCCTGTACTGGTTATCTTATCCCTGTATTTTCATCAACTGTTACATTTATGCTCTCTAAAACTGTATGAGTTCTTTTGTTGAAGCATCTGTAGGCCTTGCTTTTGTTGGAATACCCAAGAAATATTCCCTCATCACATCTAGGATCAAACTTACCCAAATTCTGATCTTCCCTTCTGATTAAGCACTTACTCCCAAACACTTTGAAGTATTTTACTGTAGCTGGTCTTCCTTTCCACAACTCATAAGGAGTTTTATGATGATTGACTCTAAGTTGGGCCCTGGTGATAATGTAGACTGCTGTACTGACTACCTCTTTCCAAAAGTCATCTGAAAGTTTTGACTCATTTAACATAGCTCTAGTCATATTTTCAATAGTTCTATTTTTCCTTTCAACTACTCCATTTTGTTGAGGAGTTCTTGTTGCTGAATATTTTCTTTTTATTCCTTGTTGTTCACAGTATTTCACAAATTCATTTGAAGTGAACTCTCCTCATCTATTTGATCTTAAACATTTGATTCTCTTGTCAGTCTCATTTTTAATCATTTCTTTGAAAGCTTTAAATTTTTCAAAAGCTTCAATTTTTTCTTTGAGAAATGTAACCCAAGTCATTCTAGAATAATCATCTATAAACAGCATGAAGTAGCTTTCTCCACTGAATGCTACGAGTTCTGGTAGGGCCACATAAATCAGTATGAATAATATCCAATGGTTTTGAAGAAGTATACCCTTTTGATTTGAAACTGGTTTTGGTCTATTTTCCATGTTGACAAGGACCGCAAACGATGTTATGGGGCCTTTTTATTTTGGGCAAGTCTCTAACTGCTTTCTTGTTACTAATATTGACAATATTATCAAAGCTCAAATGCCCCAATATTTTATGCCATAACCAACTCTCATATTCTTGATTTAGAAAACACTTTTCCTTTTTTATCTCACTTAGCATGTAAAGATAGTTTGGAGTCCTTGTAGCACTAGCAATGAGTTTTCCATTTTTTTCTTTACTTATCTCACATCTATCTGAAAAGAAATATACTATGTGCCCTTGATCACAAATTTGACTCACACTTAGAAGATTATGTCATAGGCCTTCTACATAAAGCACATTTTTAGTTTTGGATTTCCCATCCAAAATAAGAGTCCCTTTACCACAGATTTTAGCTGACCTGTTATCTCCAAAACTGACTGTTCCTTTGTTTGTTTCTTTTAAGACCAAAAAAATTTCCTTTTCACCAGTCATATGTTTTGAACAACCACTATCAAGATACCATTTCTCTACTTTGTCTTGAGCATGAAAAGCAGTTTGAAATATCATTGACTTAGATTTGATCTCATATCTCTTTTTAGTGAACTCAAGGCTAGATCTATCCAAACTGCATATCCTTGCTATATGCCCAAAATTATTGCACTTGTAACATATGACATCTTTATTCATAAGAGGTGCAAAAGAGTTAACATTTTCCTTACTATGGCTATTCACAGACTTATTGCAATGCATAGCTTTGTGACCAAATTTCTTGCAAGAAAAACAATAGCCATGGAAAGTATTATGTACCCTGTTTTGATGCCTTGGATGATTGTTCTTCTTGTGACCAACTGGAATCCACCGCTCTTCGGGATGAAGATTGATCTTGCTCGAAGCCCCTATTTCTTGAATGGTGATACCATCCTTCTTTTGCTTTTCACATGAAGTATTCTGTCTGAGAGCCAACTGTTCCAACTTCACTCTAAGAGACATAACCTCTTCTTCTAGTTTCTCGCAATTATATTCCTTTCCTTTGAGAACCTATGTCAGAACTTGTTCAACCTTCTTCCCTTATTCAGCTAGAATTTTGAAGTCTATAATACTTTCATACAATTTTGATCTTACTATTTCTTCTTCCTAACATTGATGCTTCAGAACAAAATTCTCTTCCCTGAATTTCTCAAGCTTTCTTAAAGCCAAGAGGAATTCACCTTTGAGATCGAACTCAACCTCTTCATCTCTTTATGAATCTATATGTTCCTCTGATAGATCCTTCTCCAAGTTGTTAGGCTCTTTCTGGAGAGACCAACTCTGATACCAATTGAAGAACATGGACTTATACTGAGAGGGGGGGTGAATAGTATAAGACTTAACAAATTAATAATGTTAACTTTAGATAGCACTGGCATCAACACAACATTAATCAAGACAGAAATCATCACACATTGAAGACCCATTTTTAACGTGGTTCACCCAAAATTGCTGGGCTACGTCCACAAAACTTTTCTCTAAAAATTTTCTCAAATTTATTTGGGAATCCTTCCCAATTACAATGTTTATGAGCCTCGGACCAAAGGAGATACCTTCCCCAAATTAGAATTTATGAGCCTCTGCTCAAAGGAGATACCTTCTCCTCTGCTCTATAAATGATCCCTTAGAATATCAACTGCCTCTAGCCAGCATGTGGAACTCCTTTCCACCGAAGACCTCCTGTCCTTAATGCTTAGCCTAAGAGACCTCTGCCTTCTATGATCATGTCCATAGCAGCTCAGCAACCTATACCAAACACAGTCAGTTGGTCTAGTACAAGTCTTCCTCTATCTGTCAGATCTATCCAACACTTGAACAAATCAATCCTCTACACACAAGCCTTCTCAAAGACTTGCCAAAATGAGTCCTCAGGTTCTTCTCAAAAAACCAGTGCTCCTCTTTCCTCAAGTTCTCTGATAGAACTATCAAAACTCAGCTCACAAGTCCTTTGCTAGGACCTGTCCAAATCTACTCACAAGTCCCTATCGGAACCTATCCAAAAATGCTCACAAGTCCCCACCAGAACCTATCAAAAACTTGCTTACAAGTCCCCACCGGAACCTATCCAAAACCTGCTCACAAGTCCCCACCGGAACCTGTCCAAAACCTGCTCACAAGTCCCCACCAGAACCTGTCCAAAACCTCAACAAGCTCACCAAGAAAAAATTTCTTAGTAGGAAATCACAAGGTGAATTGTTAGAGACCCAATGTGATTTGACAAACTCAAAGAAGCACAAAGAGAATTGTTAGAGACTCAATATGTTCTATACTCAACTCCCAATCTCAAAACTCAACTCAAATCAACTCAGCTCAAAATCAATCTCAAATCTAAAAACTCAACTCAAACTCAATCTCAAATCTAAAAAAACTCAACTCAAACTCAATCTCAAATCTGAAAAACTCAACTCAATATCTAAAATGGATAGGATAGAATGCTTTCTTTTAAGAACATGAAACTCCAACAATTGCCAACTATGCAAAGAATCACATAACAATGATACTCATGTTCTTTTCACCATCAATTAGGGCTTCAACAACAATGCTCATAAAACAAGGTTCAATCAACACCATTCAGCTCAAAACACAACCTTGAAGCATTTCACAATCAACATCAGAAAAGGAAACAAGTAGAACTCCTTTTCTCTCCAATATTGTTTGAACAAAAAGCATCCACCAACTCAACTCATAATAGCACACACAAATTTTCAAATCATCAACAAAGGAGTAAGCTCAACACTTTAACAAAGTAAAGAATAGCTGGATGTGCTGGAGCATTGTGAGCCATAGTAGGCTGATGTTCCAAAGATGTCAATGCCTCAGGTAGTGCCAGAGGACATAGAAGCAGGATGGCACATGGAGAGTGTGATATTGGTGGGGTTACTTTGGAGGCGGGATGAGGAGCTTGAGGATGCACTACGGGAGAGGGATCTTCTGTGAACACAGCTAGCAAAGTAGGATAATGCATGGGCTGCATACCACTGGTAGGATGGAGATACCGATGTTGTGCAGGAGAGGGATCTCCTAGAGATGCAGCTAGCACAGTGTAACGATACGTTGGCTATGTATCGTCAACAAGAGATAGACTTAGTGCTGTATCAGTTAGAGCTAGAGGCAGAGATTAGTCACCTTGATGGGTGGGTCCCTATGCCCTCTAGAGGTGGCTCTTCGTGTCGAATGAGGGGAAGTGATACTAAGCAGTCAAAATTAGGTATCAGATGCCATACGACAAATCAGGGGTAGGGTTCAACCATCCTCTACCCTTGGACATCTTGGTAGAAAACATGCAAGGCCTAGGGATAGGCAACAAGGGGGGATTGGCATTAGATCCATATGCCAACCCTAACACAACATATACACTAGGGGATTATCTACCATTGTTGACAACCAACCTTGTTGACCTCAACAACCCGTTCCCTTCACTCGAGAGAGGAGAAAGTTTGAGAACTCACCTACAAGAGAGGTATAGACAAGGTCAGGAAGGATCTTCCAAAGACGAGTTAGAATATGAGGTAGCACCATGGGACCCCTTTGAATCGGATAGCAATCACTCACAAGTGACCCCCATGGATGATTATCAAGAAATCCTCTTGGCAATGTTCCCTTTGGATGCTCCAATCGAGCAAGTGCCCCCTCAAGAAAATCAGGTCCCCCCATAGAGAGCGAAACAACCTCGATGGGGCCAGATCAATTTGCTCGAGCAAGATGAGCCTCTAATGTCGCAAATAGTTTTTGGAACCAATGAAGGCCTTTTAATCTCTGATAGTGATTATGAAGATGAAACTGATATGGCATATCTCAATCACATGCGACAGATGTAGCAACAATACCCCTTGGATATTGATGATATATTTGAACAACTAAACATAAGGCCAGGGCATGAGTGGCACCTAAACCTAGTGCAGTGGGACCAAGTGTTGAATCCACCACTTTGGGCATACGGATAACACCTTCCGCCAAGAGACCCTATAGTGATATTAGTGCCGAGGGCAGAACCTATCTTCCTATTCATACATAAGGCCGATACATTCATGCCAATACTTCTAGAGCTAGATCCGGAGCACAAAGAACATCCAGAATATCCAAGTCACCACACCCATGGTAATGGAGACCAAAATCATTTCATCAACATGATCTCCATTGACTTAACCTCCCCCATCCACAATTCGGCCGATCCGACATAGTCATTATATCTAGACATAGATGCCATAGACTGGGATCATGTCAATTCACCACCATCCCCATCAAAGTACTGGACTTTTGGTGAAATGCTTCATTTCACCCCAGGGCTAACTCAGGATATCTTCCATGCTGAAGAGGAACCCGAGGTTCCTAATGATGATCTAAACTCAGCAAATGATATCCACTTGATCCCAACTCCACACCAGTTGGAGGACGGATCCCACATGTCGATCGAGGAGACGACTGATGTAGACATCGGCTCGGATCCAATGAATCCATAGATTATCAAGTTGGGGGTAAGTCTATCCCCCGAAGAGCAAGCCGACTACATTGCCCTTCTCAAAGAGAAGAAGGAGGTTTCGACATGGTCCTACAAAGACATACCGAGGCTAGATCCATAGCTAGTCATGCATAACCTAACGCTTGATCCGACAGTCAAGCCAGTTAAGCAAAAACTACGTAAGATGCACCCAACAATGGCCTTAATGGTCAAAGAAAAATTACAAAAGTTGTTGGATGCACAGTTTGTCATCTGCATGGATTACCCACCATGGATGTCCAACATTGTGCCCGTCAAAAAGCCTGACGGGAGGATTCACATATGCACTAATTTTTGAAATCTAAACAAAGCGAGTCCTAAGGATGATTTCCCCTTGCCAAGCATCGACGCATTGGTAGATGCTACAGCGGGCCATGAAATGCTTTCCCTCATGGATGGTTTCTTGGGATACAATCAGATTCGTATCAATCTCGAGGACCAACTAAAAATGGTGTTCACAATGCCTTGGGGGACATTTTGTTATAAGGTCATGCCCTTTGGCCTTAAAAATACTGGCACCACCTACCAACGTGCCATGACGTACATCTTCCATGATCACATGCATAAAACTTTGGAAGATTACATGGATGATTTGTTGGCCAAATATCTTTTACGCCTAGATCATCTCGATGACTTAAGCAAGATCCTCGATCACCTCATGGAACATAAAGTCAGACTGAATCCCAAGAAGTGCATATTTGGTGTCACATCTGGAAAACTCTTGGGTTTCATAGTCTCAAAGTGAGGCATCGAGGTGGACCCAAACAAAGTCAAGGCAATCCTTGAAATGCTTCCCCCAACTACCATCAAGCAACTAGAAGCCTACAGGGAAAGGTTGCATCAATCAAGCACTTCATAGCGCAGCTATCTAACAAGTGCCGACCCATGAATAAATTATTGCACAAGGGGGTAGCATTTCATTGGGATGACGAGTGCCAATCAACCTTTGATGACATCAAACAATACTTGGATTCATTGCCAGTATTGGCACCACCTAGACCAGGAGTGTCGTTCTACTTATACATCTCAGCTACTGAGGTGGCACTGGGTGCCATGCTAGCTCAAAAAAATGAACTACACAAAGAACAGGCTACTTACTATCTTAGCCGCACCCTGGTTAGTTATGAACTTAACTATGCATATGTCGAGAATCTCTTCTTGGCAGTGGTGTTTGCTACCAAAAAGCTATGCCATTACATGCTAAGCAACATGACGTATGTTGTGTCTAAGGAGAATCCATTGTGGTACATGATGAGTCATGCTTATCATAGTAGCCGCACGGCGAAATGGATCATGTTGTTGACGGAATTTGACATAGAGTTTATTGGAAAAAAATCCATCAAAGGTCAAGTCATAGCCGATCAACTAGCAGAGGCTCCTCTCAAATACGATCAGCCTCTGGTCATAGAACTACCCGATGATGGGGTCTTCCATGTCTCAGAATCGCCATATTCTGATGAGCCTGAGTCACAAGCCGACATAACCCTATTTTTTGATGGTTCTAAATGTGAGCAAGGGGTGGCACGGGAATTGTATTCTTCACACCACAAGGGGCTCCAATGCCTCTATCATTTAAATTAGATTTCATGTGCACCAACAACAATGTAGAATATGAAGCCTTGCTCATAGGTCTTTAGACAACAATCACCATGAACATCAAATGATTAAACATCTTTGGTGATTCATTGTTAATTGTCAACCAAGTAAAAGGGGTATTCCAATGTAAATGCCCAGTTCTGCAGGCCTACAAAGCCCTTGTGGACAAATTCCTGGCAAATCTTGAATGGTACGACATCGAGGCACTCCCTCGATCATCGAATCATTTTGTGGACACTATGGCCTCCTTGGGGTCACTAATCCCACAAGACATTTTTGGTGATATGACAACCATTCAAGTCAAAACACTATCGCAATCCATGATGGAGTGTGCAAGCTCTGACTTAACGCCAGGAATCCACCTGATCCAGATTGAACCGTCCTCGAAAAGTTCTCTCGAATCCATGATTGTCTGAATCATGCCAACTGGGGGTCCTTGTTCTCCCCTACTCCCCTTAATAGCAACACAACGCTATTCTTACAAGTTCTTTCCCGCTCAGCTTTTGCTAGGGATGAACTTCAAGAGGGATTGGCTATTCATACCGTCGAGGTTTTCGATCAGCAGGATTGGTATACACCCATAAGGGACTACCTCAAGTTAGGTAACCTCCCACTTGGATTGACACATGCCGCAAAATGATCATTCAAATAGAAAGTGGCAAAGCATGTCTTGTTAGGAGACATTTTGTACCGTCGAAGCTACGAAGGGATCCTCCTCCGTTGCTTGGACCAGTAGGAGTCCGCTTGGGCAATCACCCAAGCGCACGATGGTACATGTGGTGGCCACTTCAATGGTATGGCCATCGCAAAGCACATTCTTCACATGGGCTATTATTGGCCATCTTTAGAGTGATATTGTTGTGCCTATGTAAGGAAGTGCGTGAAGTGTCAACACCATGCAAATTTGACACACGTACCTTCTTAGGCCTTATAGTCGATCCAATCGGCTTGGCCATTTTCGCAGTGGGGCTTAGATCTAATCGGAAAGATCTCACCTACATTGTCAGACCATCACACATTTATCATAATGACCATAGAGTACTTCACCAAGTGGGTGGAAGCAATTTCGCTTACCTCTATGACTGGAACCCGCATTTTGGAGTTCATTTTACATAATATCATATGTCATTTTGGTATTCCATCCAAGATAATTTTGGATAATGGGACGTCATTCAAGAACAAATACGTGCGTGCTTTGACCACAAAGTACAAAATTCAACACAATTTTTTGACACACTATTATCCGTAGGCAAATGGGCAAGCAGAGGCATTAAACAAAATGCTAGTCGCCATCCTCAAAAATACAGTCACAGATAATCATAAGGATTGGCACATTCAAATTCCACTTGCCTTGTGGGCTTATCGCACTAGCATTTGGATGCCCACTAGGGAAACTCCATTTTTGTTGGTGTATGGCTCCGAGGCAGTCATGCCTCTTGAGTTGGAAATACCTTCCTTGCGCATATCAATGCAAGAGTTCATCGATGATGACACCTCATGGTAGGCCCGATTAGACCAGCTTACGTTGCTCGATGAACGACGCGTTAATGCTCTCGAGAATTTACGTATCTATCAAGAGTGACTTAAGAAAGCATACAACATGAAGGTTCACCTGAGGGACTTTCAGGTTGGTGACTTGGTCTTGAAAGAGAACCAACAAAATTCTAACTTGCCGCCCCATCTAAGGGACAATTTCATGGCAAACTGGTTAGGTCCTTATGTCATCGATAGTAAAATAGGACCTGGAACATACCGACTAGCCTCTCTTGATGGAATCAAGGAACTAGAACCCTTGAACATCAGTCATTTGTGGCCATTCCATATTTAAAAGAGCCATAGCCCAACCCAAAATGCTCCAAGGATTCTCATAATCACTTGGTCAACCCAAAATGCTCCAAGGATTCTCATAATCGCTTGGTCAACCCAAAATGCTCCAAGGATTCTCATAATCGCTTGGTCAACCCAAAAAGCTCCAAGGGTTCCCACAATTGCTTGGTCAAACACAAAAAAAATAAGAAAAGTCAAAAATAATAAAATCATCAAAAATAACAAAAATTTGCACCTCATCTCCATGCATATTCAAAATCATCACAACAATAAAGAACTCTTTTTGCATCTCATCTTCATACTCACAAAAATCAATCCATCAAAAACACAAAAATAATAGCCGCATTAAGCATCACATCCATACATTGCATATTTGTTGGTCATACAGGTCAAAGGCACCATAGACTATAAATTACTCGGAAAATCCATCAGTTTCCACATTTCTCCACTCTATAAATAGTCCATCAAAAATAAACACCATCCACAGTTTCACAATATCATGCAGTAGTTGTCTTCTAAATGTATCTAGAGTTTTCGTCATTCAGCTGTCTTTAGATTTCTAGCCAAAATACTGTACAAAGTCAGACAGATTGTACAAAGGTAGATTTTTACTCGGATCACGCCTCGTTACATAACATCCCTACACAAGTTAAAACACATAAAATAATTCCCAAGTTGTGTGAACGCAAGAGAAACCTACAAATCAGTCTAGGGTACCATCGGTGAATGGTTAGCCTATTCATCCCCCTGTGCGAATGGTTCGAGAATGCTGAGAATTGACAAAAGGACAAGCTCTTCCCCATCAAAATCCCCATAATAAATAGTGGTCTTCACCACTAACAAAAAAAAACCCAATTACCTTTGATCCCCAAAGTCGTAAGGATTCGTACTACATGTCCCTGACAAGGATGGGTAGTCATCCCCAAGGCCTAAAAGGATCAATGCCATTCAAAAGAAAAATCCCAACAAGCCATCATCATAAAAATCTCCAATCACCTTGGTCTCCAAAGTCATAAGGATTCATACTACACACCCCTAAAAAGGATGGGTAGTCATCCCCAAGGCCTCATAGATCAATGCCCTTACTTCATAATATCCCTAATCCCCTTTGGTTCCCAAAGTCGTAAGGATTCGTACTACACGTCCCTGAACAGGATGGGTAGTCATCCCCAAGACCAAAAGGATCAATGCCATTCACAAGCCCAAAATCTACGAGCTCAACTTTGCAACCTAAAAAGAAAAATCAAATAACAGTGGTTATCCCCACTATTCAAAGTCCTTGCTCAAAAAGAAAATCAAAAGAGAAAAATAAACAGTGATTTTTGTCACTATGTATACGAGAAAGTATCCTAACACATTGAGCAAATAAAAGACGCCTGAGCTTGAATCCCTAGAATTCCCAGCATTCGAAAACCATCTAGGTGATCCTCATTACGGGTTTGGTGGACAACCTATCTTGCAATGGCGATATCCTAAATGCATGACGATATGTCTATCACATTAGCTTTGCATGTGAGCAGACAAATGTTTGCATGTGGATGAGCTAGCTTATGGTACCTTAGATTGTCCCATGGATTAATCTTACTAAATACAACAACGGAGTTAGTGGAACTAATTAGGTGATCCTCAGTACAGGTTTGGTTGACAACCTATCTGGCACTGGTGGTATCCTGACAAATACAACATAAACGAATTCAATTGCACACATAGGGATGTGAAATAACTTGGTCAAACTCAAGTCTGATCTATACCTTATTCAAAAGTCTTGTGAGATAAATATACAGTTTTGGCTAGTAGTTAAAATATCTGAATCTCAAAAATCTTAACTACATTTTAAAACAATTGGTACATTTTATTACGTACATCACCATCAGATAATACAAAAAATACAAAAACACTATTATCACATGCAAAAGTCATTCCACAAAGCAATCACATCATACAGAAAGCCAGTAACTCCTATACAGTTTATGGTGCCATCGACAAGTTACCAACAAATCATTTCATTCATTCCATATGCATACATCATATCATTAGAAACATCACATTCATAATAACACACCCATACATCATCATAAATAAATGTGCATAAATAGAAAAAAATAAATCATGACAAGTGTCTAAACACAAAGAATGTCATCTGTATATATATCATCAAAAATGCCCGTAGGCTACAATAAATCGGTCCTCTGACCTCGCAATGCAAAACCTCAAAAACCCCCAAGCCTAGGGTGTCAGCCACCAGGATCATGTAGGATCGATGCGACAAGAACTACCCCTTGTGGTGTGGGTCCTATGGGACCCCTCAGGGTGGCTGCTGCTAGCCCCCGCATCATGCCTACTAGCGCCTCCCTCATCCAGTTGCCTATGCCGAGAGGATGCTGATTGCTTAGTATCGCTCCCTCTCATGTGGTGCGATGATCCACCTCCACTAACCATAGGGATCCACCCATCGAGGTGGATAATCTCCACCTCCAGCTCAAACCGATGTCAAACCAAGTCCATCTCCCATTGATGAACTGTCACCAAGTTCTCATCGTGTTGTGCCAATGCCTTCTCCCTCTCTACCAGCTGTGTCCATAGGAGATCCATCTCCCGCGTAGCATCTGTATCCCCATCCCATTGGTGGTACACCGCAAATGCGTTCTCCCTCTCCACCAGCTATGTTCATAGGATATCCCTCTCATGCAGTGCATCCTCGAGCTCCTCATCTCATCTCCAAAGTAGCCCCTCCAATCGTGCTATCTCAGTGCAGTGTGCAACCCTGGCTCCGTATCCTTTGGGACTACCCATGACATCGACATCTCCCAAATGGTAGCCTGCTTTGGCTCCCACTGCTCTGGGATGTCCTGCATATCTGGCTGCTCTAGAGCCCCAAAATCATCCCCAAAGTTGTCCACCTCTACCATGTCTGCATCCTCCAGTGGAACCCCCCAGCCTTCTCCTAATGCCTCTGCATTCTCACAACTTACTGTTACTGCCTCTGCACCCACTAGAGGCCCCTCGCCTCACCACCATCACAAAGTCCACCACTGGTCGTACTTCATGGTAGCCCCAACGTCGTCCATGTCCGGGACATCGATCACTATATCCGAATCCTCACCTAGCGGTGCAATGATCGGCCAGACCAAATTCCTCTCATCCCCCCGACGTTGATAGATCATGGGCTCACCAGGAAACCCCTGGTGCACCCCAAACTATCGTGTCACCTAGCCATATGGAAAGAACTCCTGCTCAGTCTCGTGCTGCCCAATCAGCCACCTCCCCTTGCAAACCCGCCGGAGCCACTCTCCAACCTCAAGCCAAGCTGGACAGTCCCGGTATGGGTGCTAGAACACCTCCCTTGGAGAAAGTCGAGTGAAGGCATCGACATAGTGCCCTACAACACCTGCCCACCGCTAACTATGTCCCTGCTCCTCAGACCACCACCACAGTGACCCGTACCCAATCTCTCTATCTACCATCTTCACTCAAGTCATCCATGACAGCCCCATCGGCCTCTCCATAGCTATGTGCTGCCAAGCCCAACACTACAACAAGTAGCTACACCCAATACCCTTCCGCCTTTGATAGTGGACCTCATACAACTCATCGTAGAGTTGTGCTAGCAATGTCTGACCCCATCTCATAATCAAGGGCTCTGTGATCGGACACTCCACTAATCGAAAGACCACCTCCAATAGGTTCCATGGGAACCTCGCGCCCGAAGATTCGGGTAGCAACATGTTGGAAATGAGGCCCATCAGTACTGCGTGCCTCACTCCCAACATGCCCCTCTCTAACCACCATCGTACCAAAATCTTGCCAATCTGGCAGTCGCCCTCTACCCTCTCCACTAGGCTATCCACACCAAACTCCTCCCCATACCCGAAGCATCATGTCAGTACAGCTGTCCGTTGATCACGCGGCGTCGTCCTGATCGGTAGCCCGTCTATCAAAATCCATAGAATCTGATGGATATCCTCCAAGGTCACTATCATCTCCCCTATTGTGATATGGAAGGTATTGGTCCGAGGATACCACAAGTTTATCAAGGTCGTCAGATAGGCCCGATCCCCGACCACAGGCTCCAACCGAGTCACTTGCTTGAGCCCAAGGGCATCAAGCCACTCCCAGTCAGCCAAAGTCAGTGCCTGCCATGCTTTAGAGAAAATCGTAGGCACACGGTACTGGCTCTTCACAACCTGCAAAAGAAAACAAAACAAAAACATTAAAAACATGATAAACTGTATAGCAATAACATGAATATACAACAATGCATAAAATAATGTACAACTAAAAATAGACAAATAACGATAAACAAATAACAAAAAAAAAAAAATTAAAAAATTTGTCACTACCTAGGGTTTCTAACTCTATGTTTAAACTGATAAATAAAAACAAAAAAATTCACGAACAATAGTTTGTCAGTACCCAAGGTTTCTAACTCTACGTTTAAACTGATAAACACCACACAAAAATAGTCAAAAACATTTTTTTAGTTCCTAGGGTCTTTCACTCTAGTTCAAACTGATAAATTAAAAACACAAAAAAAGTCAAAAACAAATTTTCAGTTCCTAGGGTCTTTCCCTCTAGATCAAACTGATAAATTACAAAAAAAACAAACAAACAACAAATTTTTTTTAGTTAACCTAGGGTTTACCCTTAGTTTACACTGACAAATAAAAAAACAAACAAACAACAAAAAAATTTCAGTTAACCTAGGGTTTACCCTTAGTTTACACTGACAAATAAAAAAAAAAAACAAAACAAACAAAACAAAAATATTTTTCATTTAACCTAGGGTTAAGATAAGTTTTAAACTAAGTTTTTAAGTTCAGTTTTGATCTTTGTTAAACTAGATTTAAAGCTAAGTTGTTAAAACTAAGTTTTTAAGCTACGTTAAACTAGGGTTTCAATTAGTTTACAAATGCAAAATAATAAACATGGTTTCCATTAGGGTTTCAACCTAAGTTCTAATGAAGCCATACAAAACAAAAGTTCACACATCCACAACAAAACAAATTCTTTTTTTTAGGGTTTCATTTTTTACAAAAAAAAAAACTCGAAAAACCAAATGCAAAAGAGACACATTGCGGTTTTAAAACTATAACAAACAATAAAGAGGAAGTGCACTCACCGGTCTCACTTCGGCTTCACCACTTGATGACCCGGTCCATGAACTCATGGTGTTCAAAAATTTGGTAGCGCTTCGCTTCGCAGAATCGACCTCCTCCTCCTCATCGCTCCAAATCGCCAGAAAAATAGAATGCAAATGAGCCCAAACCCTAGTTTTGGCCCTTAAATAGGCTTTTAGGACTGTAATCATTCCTCTCTAGGATGAGAACTCTATTTAGCACTCATCCCACCCTAGGATGATTACTAAACTCGTATTCGCCCCACCCAGGGATGATTACAGAGCAAAAATTTCAAAAACAACAAAAACTGCACAAAATGCACCAAAAACAAGCCATAAAACTATCCAATGAGAGTGCTTTTGCACCTGACATTTCGGGCATGCAAAACCAACGTCGGGGTCACAAATCCTCACCATCCTACTCCCTAAGAAGGCTACCATATCCGGACCGCTCCACGGGAGGACGGATTGCCGAGAATTTCATCCCCAAGCGGCATCCCAAAAGAGTCAAAATCCACCCAAAAATAGCAATAAAATTGCCGAACAAAGGCGCCTTTGCGCCCGCCATTCACTGGAATACAAAACCGACGTCGAGGTCACAAATTGTCATTATCCTACTCCCCAAGAAGGCTACCATAGTTGGACCGCTCCATGGGAGGACGGATTTTTGACAATTTCAACCCCAAGGGGCATCGCAAAAAGGGTTAACACCCACCAAAAATAGGTCTAAATGTCAGAGAACTGCACACACATTCAAAGATAAACCTCTAAAGGCACCCTTACACAAGTCATCTTGGGTCAAGCAACTCGTCACTTTTCTCATGTCTGTCATTCCCTCATCGATTCGTCGCTTGAGGGGGTAGTCACACTTAGTCACCAATCAACAAATACACACCCAATCATGGAAATGGCATGCATCCAAAGAATCATTGACAAAGATAATCACGCCCCTGCTTGGGGCAGCAAACAAGCAATAATCACAAGCTGATCAAACACTTGGCACTCGTGAATCATGAACTCAAGGTTCCCACAGACAAAAGGTTGTGCCCTTTGCCTATTCATGACTGATCAAATGTCCAAGATCAAGTAACACCTCACCAAAAAAGGTTAACACTTGAATTAAGTTCCTTCGCTCGTCAGAAGCAAGGATTCAAGAATGCATGCCCTTTCCATAATTGGGGCATCAAAATTTGGTTAGGTTACTGAGAAACCCTAATCATTAGTGCTTTGGTTATCTATTTTTGCTCAGCACTATGCCACGCATAGCGCATCCCAAAAAGGGGCATCTATAGACACCAAAACAACACCAATCTGATTATGTGACTGCAAACACTGATCGCATTGACACACACAGCCCCAGGGCAGCCCCTAGAGGTTAAACAATGGCCCTAACCACTCTCACAATAGTTTTGGAAGGTCAAAAGTCAATTTGGCACCTTCAGGCACTCTGCTTCATACTCGTTCCACCCAAGGATGATTACAAACTTCTATTCACCCCACCCAGGGATGATTAGTAGTATTCACTCTAGGGTGGGGTGAATAGCAGGTTTGATAGGCAAAAAGTCAAATCTTGACAAATGGCAGCTCAGATCCACCACTTAACTCTTCCTTCATTGCATGGGAGTGTGAGTGAGCATTTTTGAGCGTTAGAGGTAGTTAAAGGGGCATTCATGGAGCCCCTAATTAGGGAGGAATCTTCTCTCCCCTTTGGAAGGCATGATTGCCAAGTGGCGCCTCTGCATGCTCAATCACAAGAGACCTCCAGGTCTATAAATTGGTGAGTTTTCTCACCACAAGAGATACATAAAGGGAGAATTTTGAGCAATGAAGTGCTATCATTTTATATCCTCACACCCTTTGATTTGTGCCTTCCACATCCTTGATCTCTTTTGGAAAGGAGGTCATAGGGTGGGTATTGGAAGCGCAAATCCGAAACTAAAACCTGACATTTGGCCATAACATCCTACCAAATTTTCTGAAAACACCCCAAAAGAGGTTTTGGACCCATCCCAAGTGGATTGGTGCCGAAATCGGGCCCCAAACGGTGGGCGTCCTGCCCCGGGTGCCCCCCACACTACTGCAGTCCTAATTGCCCCACCCCAGAGTGATTAGAAATCTATGGTAGATTTCCTTTTTGTTATTTTTGCATCTGATTCTATGCTGCTTAGATAGGTTGTCATTCAAATTTCACATTGTTTTGAGCATTTTTTATCATGTTTTTATCATTTCCCGCCTTTACTAACATGCAGGTAGCATCATCAAATTCCCGGTGATAGAGGCAAAATTGGGAAAATCTGACCTTCTAGGTCTTCCCAAAATACCCCCTTTTAGCTAACCCCCAACTTTGCAAGTTATTTGGAGCTTTTTGGATGTGACATTTGGGACAATGCTATCTGACGCTTTGTTGTAGGTCTAATCGTCCCGCCCCGGAGCGAATACAAATCTGTGGTGAATTTTCTGACTGTTCCATTGGCAGTGCCTTCCCGATGATGTTTTTATGCCCCTATCAAGTTTTCAGTTCATTTGGATCTATTTCAGTTATCATTTTATTTATATTTTGCATGTACTAATTGTAGGCCTGGGGATTGCATGTTTCAGCTTATCTACAGGTGCTACTGATTGTTTCTTGTTTCCTTGAAAACAAGGTCTCAACATTAGAGGAGCAGAAAGGATTCAAGACTTATCAATGCAAGCGGCGGTGACGTTTGGCCCGCCCACTTTACATGTGGGCACGCGGAAGAAGGAATAGCATCCATTGATGTGACAAGAACACATTTAACGCTCCTAGCCCCTAAAAATGGAGGAGGTGAATTGTAACCAAGTTCTAAAGCATATTAATAAAAAGGAATGTCTTCAGTATTGGATTTCTATTTGGTTTCGATTTGTTTATACTTCTCTCCTTTCATGCACTTTCAATTCATAGGATTTAGCGTTATCTTTTGTTTCGTTTGCATCACATCTTGGCTTTTCCTTTTTGTTTCCGTATCCTCATTCTTTCAATACCAATTGCCTAAAAAACTCGCCCTTACGATAGGGAAACTATAAGTTTTTATAGGTAATGATACATGGAACGTAGGCAAAAGATATTTGAAAAAAGAAGGAATTATTTTGAAATCTTGTAAATTAAAATTTTTAATGTTTTTTTTTAAAAAACACTTAAAAATGAAATGATGGGAGAAACAAAATTTTATTTTAAAAAAATAATCTTATCTATGAAATAAACAAGGTTATAATGAACAAATATAATTTATAATTTCCAAAGAGAATTTTTTTTTATAAAGGGCCCCTTCACCCTACCAGGTCGTTTTCGAAAGAGCAGAATGAAGAAACATGCAGATGTGAATGTTAAAAAAAATATAACACTCCAGATTTCTGTATAAAATGTTATGCTCGACAGAAGTAAAGGAAGCAATATCGATAACAGGATAAATAAAATATAATAATTAAAAAATTAATTTAGTTTGGGTGCAGAGGGATGTGCCCAAAGGGCGCTGTCTCCGGACGAACAGTGAAACCTGCACACAATTTTTTAAAATGAAATATTATTTATTTCTTGGTAATGTGTCGAATGGCCAGATGGAAGAGCGCTGCCTCAGATGAACCAACGAAACCTACATAAAATGATTAGGACGCTGTCTCTGGAAAAATAGAGAAACCTGCACACAACTTTTAAAATGAAAAGTATCTATCTGTAAAGTCCCGAATGGGCAGATGGAAGAGTGTTGCCTTTGACGAACCAACGAAACCTGCACAAAATGACTAAAAGGAGAGGGACCTCTACGGGATGCTAAAACCGAGAAACTTTTGACTCTTGCTGTAATGAATAATTATTAGAGAAATAATATATGAAAGCAAATCTTGGTTCTAAAAAACCTATAGGGAGATGATATATATTGACCGACGAAGAGAGAGCATCGGTTGAAATGCAACTTCAATAGGAACAACGAGAAAGATGAAAAACGAGAGACGTTGGAATGAAGCCAAAGAGAAAATTGAGTGTTCCAGAGAGAACATCGAGTGCACCAATTTTAAATTTGAATGAAGAAATCTGTTGACCTTCAGGAGTGAATAAAACTCAAAGCACTCGAAGTAAACACTTTAGTTAGAAATAAACGATATTTGCGCTATAAAAATAAGAGGAAATCAAACGATATTTCTAGATTGGTGGGTCGAAAAGTGTCAATTAAAATGAATATTGAATAGAGGAAAATAATAAAAAAGAGGCTTTTTCTTTGAATATGGGCGAGTATAGCGCCTTCACACAGGGTAAACCTTGTGTTTAAAGAAAAAAAATAGATATATTTTAAAAATATTTATTAATTTTCCTCAAGCATGAATTCAACACATATTTAAAAGAATTTGCAACATATATTTTAAAAAATGAATATGTTGAAAGAGCAAACTAAGGATAAAAAGAGACTACTACAAACTTTGAAGTTAGATAGCCAAAAAAAAATTATCCAAAGTAAATGAATCATATCCTAGAACCTTCAAGAGAGAATACTAGAAAAATCTATCCTACTCTGGTACCATGATAGAATTTCATAATAGATATGCAAAGCATTACAAGATATGAAGAAAAGATTAGAACTTATATCTTTATTCCAAGGATCAGCTCTGTATAAATAGCAGAGCTGATCATTGAGAGTTGTTGGATTACAAGAACTCATCATACTTGATGAAGACACCACTGAGAGTTCTCCTAACACATGGAGGAGTGGAAAATCAAGTGTCTGTCCTAGTGGAACTTAAGAAAATATTATCTTATTCTAACACATAATACTCTTGTTGTTATTTGCTCCACTAAAATTGCATGGAAGATACAAGATGAGAGTTGGTGTTGGTTACCATTTGATCCACTATGTTTGATGCTCCAATATAAAACATCATTAGGCTCCAAGAACTTGGTGATAATTTACTCTAACTATTCATCTAGATGTGCTATGTCAAGCTTATCTTTAGTTGGGTTCCTTACAGCTTGAAGATCTCCTTCCAAAAATTACTAGAGACTATAGGGTCATAGTAACAAGCTATAAATAATGGCATTGGAGGGAGCAAAAAATATAACCATTGACTATTTGGGTAATGATGGAAGCTAGGTAGGGATGTGAAAGAGTACAAATGTGGGTATACCTTGAGAGATGGTCCATAACAACCAAAATAATTTACTTGTCTATTATATTATGTAGTATCCCAATGCAATCCATGAAAATGACAATCTATATTGTTGCTATAATTAGTAATAGCTAGAGTCTCCCTAGAGTTGGAAGTGTCTCCTCTTTGTGATGCTGACAAATATCACATCATTGAAAAACCCATTTAGTCAATTTTGCTTTCAATAATTCTTGGATCAACTTTGCTATTTCTAATTTTTGTGTAGAAGAATATCAATAAGAATAGATATTGGATGATATATTCCCTTGAATGAGTACTATGAATCCTCAAACTCCTAAGTAAATGTATTAATGAATATTTGCAATTTTGTGGATGGATCAGTTTGATCAACTTCTACATACTATATTCTAAAAAATTGAAGTATGACTCCCCAGGTATCCTTTTTGTGTAATCTTTCCATTCAAAGAGAATTGATAACTCATATCGGTCTAGCTATCAACACCTTGAGAGTGTATTGTTTATCATTTATTATGAATTGCATCCATATTTATGAAATGTTCCATAATATATGATCCAATATGCATAACTATTGAGCACCTAGGACCATGTCACACCCTCCTAATGGAAGTACATACATATCAGGTTTTATATTATAGGCTCTTACAGTAAACTTGATATTGCAATATTTGTGTTTGTAGGAAAGAGTACCTCCATTGGCTATCACGACTTCAAATTTGTTACATAGGTGTAGTCATTTTTTGTCATGTGGAACGATAACCTAAGTCTCGTTGTGCTTTCATGCGATTTGGCCTACCTTCATGTACATGTATATGTTTATGTCCATGCGGTATTTAGTGAGTAAATTGGAAAATACCTAAGGTTTTTTTTTTCTTAACTATTGAATATGAAATATAATTTGCAAATGCAATAATACAAAACGCACCAAACAATGGTATCTAACTAGCGTGCTTTTCAATTTTTAATGATTTAAAACAAAATAAAAGGAGCTTTTATTTTTCCAAGATAAATAAAGGATGACACAACATACAAGATTAGCCTAAAATGAACCTATATGACTTTCAATTCCTTGCCTAAGTACTTTGAAATAAAATATTTAGACTATATTAAAAAATATTTGATTTAGCCCAAAATAAGTGTGTTTCTAGATAAATTTACAAAAAACAAAGAACCTAAAAGCATAAAATAGCAAATAAAATAACAAACATGGATACTTGAAATTGAAATACCTTTTTCTTGAATATTGTGTAGAAGCATTGTTTGTGCTTTTGCTAAACTTCTAAAACTAGGGGGAAAATTAGATGGTAGTATGGTATTGGGGGTCTATTTGATCATAGGTGAAGAGTAGAATATTTGGTAGACTGATCAAACTTGATCTTCATAAAATAAAATTTGAATATACCCAAAACTTAGAAGTAGAAATGACTTATGCAAAAGTGTTGCAATCAAAAGCGTTGCCAACACTTTTGCTAGTGGTGCTTTTGCTTTGTGTAAAACAAAGAAGCATAAGCACTCATTTTTGAGATTTTTAGTGCTTTTATTCCTACAACTAGTTATCTAGAAGTTTTAGGAAGAATTTGGGGGTTAATTTGACTTGATTGCATATGAAGGTCAAAAAAAGGGTTAAATCCCTTATTTCTAAGGCCTGGAAGTTTGGAGATTTAAAAAAAATTACAAAATCAATTAAAAAAAATTCTAAATACTTGGAATAGGATAGAGAGGACTAAGAAATGGTAGGTGATTATCTAAAATACAGCATAGACCAGATTTGCCTCCTCCAAAATCCTGCGCAAAGACCACACATCAAGCCCACACACAAAATTTGATCTAACATGGGCAACCAGGGCCACACAACAAAATAGTTGTGCAAGCATAGATCTGGTGCTTGTGCACCCGTAGAGCCTCACATGCTATACTAAATGCATTGTGATATGATATTAGTGAGACATTGTGGTGTAATGAGATGCCATAGTATATGGTTGAATTAGATGATGAAAATTACCTATTGTGGTGATCTAATTTGTTTAAAAGTAAGTAGCGTTTATCACTAATTATCTTTTTGCTCTTACAAGTTCAACATAGAGCGCTATTATAATATGTAACTTGTGTTATTGAAATTTAAAATTATATCTTGAATTCCATCACATCACATCCAATATATAAGTTCTATCAAAACATTTTTTTGTCTTCTATATGGTCCCAACTTTTGTAGTTATCCCTTAGGCTTGTCAACTATATTTACTCAATAAATGTAAAGGTAAGACCACTTTGTGTAATCCCTTTAATCATAAAATTTCACATAAATACATCTCTCTAAGTCATTTGGTTAAGGATCATGAAGGCTATCCTCATCTACTATCCTGTGTGCTCATCTTCAATTGTTATTAACAAAGAAAATAAATAATTATGCACTAGTGCTTCCTACAACTCATATGTTTTAAACTTGTTGAAATGCATTGTAAAGTGTTGTTAAAAATAAGAGTGTTCATAAAACATTCTTTCGCATAATAAATAATTTAACCCACAATTCAAGAACTTACTTTACAATTATTTGTTCCTTTCTTTTCTTTGGTTTGCAATAAATAAATATATATATGTGTGTGTGTGGGGTTAAAGTAAGGTAAAGTACAACAAGTGACACAATTGGAAGCCTCACTTTCTAAAGGTAGAGAGAGCCTCTCTTTATGATTTGAACTTGGAAAACATGGATAACAATCCAACCACATACCTATAAAATATATATAAAACACAGTTTATAAATATTAATCTCCTTTTAGGCTATTATTGTATTTAATTATACTTCCATCTCTACTCGTCAATGAATAAAGTTCCTTCTTTTCAAAAATCAATGAATTCTTTGGAGATGGCGAAAGCTAGGGCGACTTACCTAGGGATTGCTTTGCTAAGTGAATTCAAATTTAGAAAAGCTATCATTGAAGGTGACTCCCGTAATATAATTAATATTCTCAGATTCACCTATCATGTCAACTGGAATATTGTCAATCTCATTGATGGAGTGAGGCTATATCGAGAGTTGGAAGATGTCCAAATTTATCACATGCTCAAAGAAGGTAATGTTGCTGCAGACGTGATGGCAAACGTTGAGTGAATTTCCATGGATACGTGTTCTAGTAGAAGGACTTTCCATAGGAAATCATTAATTGTGCTCTCAATGATATCAATTAATTGGTTTCGGGCGATGGATGTTTGTTGTGTCAAGGGGTCTGGTTCCAGGAGTAATGGTGAGGGGCATCGAACACTCTTCACCACCCCAAGCTTTAAGACTTTTCAAATCCTTGTGGGTTTTGGAATTTGGGGAATGTTGTGGCAGAGAATGTTTTGCTTGTTCTACGATTTTTATTGGTCCACAATTATTACCCGTTGGTTCTTTGCAACTATTTTTATTTTGGACTTGGGTTACTTCGGTTGTTGGCATGGGGAAGTGCATGGATGTACTCGAGTCGAGGTCATTTTTTCTCATGGATTGGAAAGCTTTGTGATGATGCGGCTACTTGTAACTTTTACCTCATCATTATGCTCTTGCTTCGGTTCGATTTCTAGCCTTGGGAAGTGTAAGTTTGGTGGGGACCATTGGTTTTCCTCCCTTGGGAACCTCGAGTGTGTGGTTTTGTGGTTGCTAGTGACTATGGTGGGGTGGCACTGTATGGTAGTTCCACTTTTCCTAGGCATGTGGCATCACGAAAGAACCTCAAGGTTTTTTGTGTTTCTGAGGTGGTTCTATTTTGTTGTGGGCGATTCTTATTTTCTTCTATTCTAGCCCGTTGTGTTTTATTCGGTTTTACCTGCGGTGAGGTGGCAACGCTTGGGTGTTCCATTTTTCCTTTCTTTGTGGCTTCACGAGGGTTCTTCGGGTGCCTTGTTGTCCTCTTTGTTTACCCTTCGTGTTGTCATCGAGACTGGTTATGGTGAGGTGGCGTAGTTTGTGAGTTCCTCTCTCCATTTTCATGAGCCTTCTACTGAGCACTTCGGGGTTGGATCTGTTGACATGGTGGTCTTATTTCACCCTATTTGTGCCTTGTGTTTCTCTTTGTTGGCCCTTAGGGCAAAGGTTTCTATGTCTGCTCCCAAAGTCTTGTTTTGCTTTGGTCCTGTGTTTCTACTGCACCATTCTGAGTCATGGCGGAGCTTGTTTGTCACCTACAAGGGTCACATGTTGTCAATATGTTTATGTAGCTGCTTTAACTTCGTTGTTGTGGTATCAATTTTGAAGGTGATGTTGTTTTATCTATAGGGGGAGCTGGCTGTCTTGGTGGTCCGCTGAGCGGGTTTGGGAGTTCTTATTTGTTCTTTTCCTTTGCTTCGGTGGCTGTCACGTTAGTATGGGCAAGTCCAAATCCTGTAAATGAAAGTTAGTCCTCCCTAAGTCTAGGATTGAACTAGTGTCTTTGTCTACTGATAAGGAGGTAATAAATATTCTTAAGAATGGGGGTTTGCTGGAGTACATCCAAAAATTTCATGGTCATAACCCTATTCTTTCAAATTGTATGGTGGCCTCTTGGAAGGATGGATTTGTCCGAGTGGGCTCTTGGAATTTTAAATTTTTGGTTTATCTTGTGGGCCGGGCTATGGGGGTTCAGGCAAACGGTACAGTGCATAAGGAGAGGCATTCGCTGCTATAGGAGATAAGGTTCCTTTTTGTCGAAGAAAAGTTTTTACCTCGAGCCCAGAATGGTTTTAGTGCTAAGGCCCTTCCCGCTCCTTGGAATCACGTGGTTAAAGTCATCATGGATTTTTTTATTGTGGATTCTACGTATGAGGTGGTGCGAAGCTTTCATGCAATGTTTTTGAATCACCTATGAAGACAACTATGGATGAACATTCCCGATTTTTTGTTCAACTCGCTTAGTAGATCAATTTTGGCTGCTCAGGAGGGCAAGGGCAAGGATCTGCTGCATTAGGGGCTGGCACTTATTATTTTTGAGCACGCCGTGATGGAAAAAGATATTGCAGCTGACAAAATTCTTTGCTCTTTGAATTTCATATTCCTATTCAAGTCAATAATGTTACGATGTTGTCGGATGATGATGTTGGCTCTAAGAAAGAGTTTAGGCGTCCCCCTTCTAGGGATTCCGTATCGGGAAAAATGGTTAAGGGTTTTGAGGATATTA
Source organism: Wollemia nobilis (assembly GCA_028583015.1). Taxonomy (NCBI): domain Eukaryota; kingdom Viridiplantae; phylum Streptophyta; class Pinopsida; order Araucariales; family Araucariaceae; genus Wollemia; species Wollemia nobilis. The sequence continues at coordinate 3,294,926 of JAQPPZ010000866.1, forward strand.
TGGGTGTCTGGGGTTCCCGGTTGGGCGGGTTTCTAATGATGGTAGGGAGACACAACTGGTTTCTTTAGCTTCTATCCCTCTTAAGGATGGGGATGATGCTTTCTTGAGTAATTTGGGGACTCATAGGTCCACTCGTATTAGTGATAAGAAATGCATTTCTGGTCAGTCTTCCCCTAGCTCCAAATCATAGGCTTTTAATGAGGGGACTGAGGTCCTTCCTAGGATGGTGTCGAAGGACAAACTGGTGTGTGACATGTATTCTCCAAGCAATTCCACGGCTAAAAAGAGCAATATTCTTCATAAACTTTGGTTATTAGAAATCAAACAGTGTGCGGTTTGGAGCTCCATTAAGATGGCGTTGGATTTTGAGGAGGAGGAGGCGACTCAAATGTCTAGTGGGATCATTTATGAGGTGGATGCTGTGTTGTAGAACCACCTCGGTTTTTCATTAGGTCTCCTCGAATTCTCAGAATGTTCTGGTCTTCCTAGTTTGTGGTGTCTTTCTTTTGTTTTCTACCTTGCTCATAGCTTTCTAATACTTTTGAACACTAGTTTCGTTTTATAAAGTTTAAAGACCCCTTTCAAAACCCTCTTCTCTTAATATTATTAAAAAAAAAAACCACTGCTTCTTATTCTTTGTATAATTATCTCTTCAAAAATCGCATTCAAACTTCGTAATCACGTCTCACGAGAAGAATTAAATAAATTGTGCGTCACCCATACTATCCGTATGCTCGAAATAAATAAAACGTCATCCATCATATCAATATGCTCGAATTAAATAAAATGTGCCATCACCCATTGTATCCTTATGCTCGAATTAAATAAACCGTGCCGTTATCCATCATATCCACATGCTCTCATGATGCAAATAAGGTAGGAGTTGACGTAGGAGTTGCATAACGCGTTCCCGATGCAATTCACATTCATCCTTAAATTACGCATTTGAGTAGAACACTCCCATCACCTAAAAGAGAGTTGCAAAAACGTTTGATCTGGTTTGGAGTCACGATTGATTCAGTTGGACTTAGATCTTTAATGGCTTCTCCAAATGAAGACGGAGATGCGACGGAATCGACAGAATCGGTAGTTTACATATGAATTTACCAACTTCACGATGCCCATTTTGAAAATCACACATAGATTTCTGATTTTTGTTTTTGATGATATTTTAGTTTGCTCCAGCACAAGTATTCTACCACGGTGACGGCGCTAAACAACTGCAACCATTTACTGATAAGATTAGCGCGCGCATACTGAATGCTTTGGCTGAGGGGAAGACAAGGATGACGTTTATAAACGAGGAGAAAGTGGCATCCTTGGTCGATTTAATGAAGATGAAGCTTGTTGTTACTGATACTGCCAAAGAGTATGACGTTGTGGTTGAAATGCCAATCAAGTCCGCGGTCAAGTCGGTTGAAGATGCATTTGGACGCACACAGGTACATCTCTTTCCCTGCAGTCAGTTAAATTCTATTGAATGGGATCCCAGTTCTGTAACTTCTGCGTTCTGTTTATTCAATAGGTGGCTTAGGTTCAAGTAATTTTAAGCTATCGAGATAACTCAATTATTCTCTGGCAGTTATTGTCGGCACTTCTGGAGGATCTGTGCAACGAAGATTTCTTCAAAAATATAATAGTTGAGAGGGCATCTCCGCTTAAATCGCATCTGTCAAACTGAATCATCACGCGCAAAAAGGAGGCAAATTGTATGACCGTTTCCTGCGTGCCTTGGAAGAAGAGGCTAACAAAACACCCGCTCTAATAGGTAGTTATTTCCATTCCAAGACCAAGATGGTGGGTGTTTCAAATTTGGATTAATTCTTTGAATTTCTGAATAATCCTGTGGTACATTTATGATTCTCAAAATTAAATTTTATATGAGCTTCATTTGTATAGGCTTTCATTATGTAGCCGCGTAAAGTTGATTTGATTGGGCTTGTTCTGTGCTTGCCAGGCGAAATAATTGAGTTCGTGTCAAAGTATCGGATTTCTGATAAAAAATGGTGTATTGATTACGCCTTTCATGGGACACCCCCACGAAATGTGAGTGGTATTTGTGAGAATGGCATGGATCCAAACCTACGAAGATTCGCTGGAGATTATTTCGGACCATCTGCACAGAACAGCTTGAACTACTGTAAGAAAGAAGGACCCGTAGCAGGGATGCGGAGGCTAGTGGTGTTCATGCTTCTTTTGAGCCCTGGCGTCTCCTTTACAAGAAAAACTTACAAAATAGTAATGACACAAGTGGATCATGAACTTCCAATAGCTACGGTCGACATTATGAACTAGGAATATCTTCTGAGTCCTCGTATGTATTATGAATGTAGTCTATAATGGTTGGTGACGAAGTTAGGGTAACCTACTCTGTTAAATCCGTGTCTTTTTGGGACTAGAATATATATATATGGCCAATTTCGAAACGAAAGACATCAGATGTAGATTATATTTATCTTTTCCCCCTTACGTTGATTTAATTATGGAATTTGAATGTGTTATAATTTTATCATTTGTTTTTATCTTTTAAAGATATAAAATCTCAATGAGATTCTTTTCTATTAACATTGGATGTATATTTCAATAAATTCGGGCTTGTATGCGTTTATAGCTAAGTATATTTAAATATCAATTAACGGACAAATGTTCAATATAGGACTCAATGAGTGATGGTAGAGTACTTATTAGATGCGATTGATGTTAGATGCAAGTTGTCGGCTCAAAATGAGTTGCTTTTTTTAAAAGACCAAAAAAATATTTTAAAAAAATCCTTTATTATTTTTTAATTATATTATTTTAAAAAAATCGTTTTTTATTAATTATATTTGAAGCAAACCTCTATCATGAATGTTGGCCAACATTTTAAATTAACAACTATAAACCAAACCCATTTTCATATATCCATTATAAAACTCTCAAAATAACTTGTTTTTTTTAAAAGACCAAAAAATCTTTATTTATTTTTAATTATGTTTGAAGCAAACCTCTATCATGAATGTTGGCCAACATTTTAAATTAACAACTATAAACCAAACCCATTTTCATATATCCATTATAAAACTCTCAAAATAACTTGTTTTTTTTAAAAGACCAAAAAATCTTTATTTATTTTTAATTATGTTTGAAGCAAACATCTATCATGAATGTTGGCCAACGTTTTAAATTAACAACTATAAACCAGACCCATATTCATATTTCCATTATAAAACTCTCAAGTATTATAAACTCCAATACATTAAGAAAAAATTTTACAATTTTATATAAAAGGTTTTACAATGAAAATTTATTATTATATATATATATATATATATATATATATATATATATATATATATATATATATATATAAGTTTTTAATTTAAATTTATATAAATATTTATAAGTTTAAATTTATATGGTTGATAGTGTGAGTTAAATGGGTTAAGTTTAAAAATAAAACAAGATATAAATCATTTAATTTTAGATATTAATATTAATATTGTTTTTTAATAATCCTGTAAATATGGATCAAACGTACAAATTAAGAATCTCAATAACTATGTATTTAGGAGGACATGAGGATGGAACAAAATGAAAGGGGTGTAAACCTTAGGTACAGTCAAGTTTTGTAGGAAGAGGTTTTTTTTGTAGCCCACTTGTTGTACTTAAGAGGATATGAGGATGGAACAGAGTGAAAGGGGTGCAAACCTTAGGTGCAATCAAGCATTGTAGAAAGAGGGATGTTTGCGGCCTTGCTGTATTCTTGATTTTGATAGGTTTCAGATAAAATATTGAAGATTCTAAAGACCATTTGGTGGATAATAGAAGAAGCTCTTGCATTAGATGAACTTTATTTTAAAATCTATCCATTCTAGAAATTATAGTCAGATTTGTAAGGTAGGCAGTGAATCCATGACACAGTCAGATTCATAGCCCAAACTATAAATCCCAAAACCTCTAAAAATAGGTAAGTATCTCTCTTCCATTTGGTTTTTATCATTTTATGCACTTTAATCATATTTTAAGCTTAGTTTAGAGGTCTTTTGTCTGTAAACATGAGGGGTATGATCAATATAGGCCTTCAAATATTCTAATCAAATTTCACATATCTCATAGGCCCCAAGGATAGATATGACCACCAGTGAAACATGATAAATAAGCCCACTTACATTGAGGAAGACAAGGAGATAATTGAAGGTTGTTTACCATTCATGTTGAAAGAGGGTTTCCCTTGTGGAAGACCCTATTTTGTGGCCCTTAAGGGCACTTTTGTAAAGGGTAACTCTATAACCGCTTTTTATTATCAATTCACAAATAGTTAGTTTCCATGTATTTCATTCTAGCATACTCGATGGGACCCGCTTCATATTTTTGCTTATTTGATTAGCTTTTATTTTTAGCTAATTATTTATTTTGATAATTTTTTTGTGCTCCAGGTGCTACAAAACTAGAAAAAGATCACCCAAAATCTTGACACACACTTCAAGTCCTTTTCTATCACTTTTCTAGTTTGTGGGCCAGATTTGCATAGCAGTTTACAAATGTGTCAGAGTTAGATTCATAGGGTACACTGCAAATCCTCAAAAAAACCTTGGGAATTGGTCCCTACCAGAAAGGTATTAATTTTTTAGCCTCCCACAGTGAAAATCAGGTAAGTCAAGGGATAAACACACTTATTGCCCATTGAGATTATTTTCTCACATACCTCTCCATCCTCATAGGCTAGATTGCTTCCTAAAATAGTGTCCCTGATAGGTATTATTATGATATTGCATTTAATACTCACATGGATTATGCATATTAAATGTTGAATTATAAAGGAAGACATGCCTATAAATATGTTTTTGGTTAATACAATTGTAAGTTTTCATTTGTGCAATTTTGTATCATCTATTAAGAGTGTTTTTCCATGTCATTAGTATTAGATCTGAGTGTTGGATAGGTGAGTATCATCTTCCTCTAGGCTAATTTGGTTCAAAAGAGAAACGAGAAAACCACCAATGGATATTGGCTTTGGGTGAATGTTCTTTCCTTTCATAAACATCTTTGAGCACTTTTATTCATGAAAAGTCACAGTTGGGGTGCCTCTGACTCCGACCCTTATCTATTTGGATCCCTCTGAATCTAATCTTCAACTCATGACCATCATTCATAATGTCGACCATCTTGCTTGACAACTTTGCTATTAAATTTCAACAATTCCATACTGAAATGAAAGTCAATTTTAGCAGCTTCAAGAAATGATTTTGCCCTTGATCTAGAAATTGAAGAATTTACAGCCACACCTAGATTCAAACAAGGGTATCTAGGTGAAAAATCCAATGTCTTTTCCTTAGACGATGTGGCTTCGATTGCTCCTAATGCAGATCTGAGATTTGTTGAAGCTCCTGATGTCAAGCCCAAAGACGTTTCACCGTCTGTCATGGTTCCTATGATTCTTACATCTTTGCAGTCTAGGAGTTTCTATCTCATTCTTCCAGACATTGATTTGTTACCTACAATTTTAACACTATCATCCTTGGTGTTTGCACTTCATCATAATAATTAGTGTAGTATTTTGGCCACAATTTTTGTTCACCGCTTCATGTTCACCATTCGCAACCATTGGTGTTGACAAAATTGTCTTCATAGTCGATTAATTAGCTCCTCTTGTGCATAGTTTTTACAGATCACGTGCTTCTAAAAATATCCATCTTGGCATTGTGTGTCCTCTACAAAAGCTACGACTAGCCTAGAATTTTCACCTTCTCTCATACCATATTCATTTTCATCACTCAATTTCCCTAAAATGATCCGCCATGACCTCCACCATTCCCTAAAATTAAATTAAATTAATTTTTAATATAATTTAATTTGTAAATACCTATTTTTAATTTTCTTGCTTCCATCCTCCAACGACCATAAATTAAATTATATTAGTTTTAATATAATTTAATTTATTGGAAATTTTGAGTATATGGTTGTCATTGATGTCAAAGTTTTGAGGTCATAGGTTGATGACATTGGTTGTCATTGATAACTTGGCATGGCAAAAAGACAAGGTTTATAAGTTGGTTAAAATACAAGGTAAAGTTCATCCTAGTGCAAGGAAATTGATAAAAATAAAGAGTTATAATATTTATATTTTAAGCCCAAGAGGTTTGGGACAAAGCTCCAAGTGTTTGGTTAAAAGGTTGAAGGCCCTGGTTTAAAAACCATGAAGAAAGCAAGTGACTAAGGCTTAAAAAGGAATAATATTATAATATTAAAGTTAAATCCAAAGGGTTAAGTATAAAAATAATTATAATATTTTATATTATAATTTATTTTAAACCCAAGGTGGGTTTTGGTGCCAACTTTCAAAAGTTTTTTTAATATTCCTAAAAGTGCCAACGTCAAAAGTATAATGGTAAATCCATATTAATATGGATAATTTTCTTACCCTACGGAGGTGTGTATGAAGTGTGATTTATTCAACTTATTGGCGTGCACAATCGTAATAAGAAGAAGATAAATTCTTCATTTCAAAAAAGGAAGGGCTCTAGATGTGTATAAGGACAAGATCATGAGATCTTATCTCTAACCAGGCGGTTGGCCTAGCAGTAAAATGGTTAGTGTTAAAGCATAGGTAGACAACAGGTGAGGTTGAATATGGGTGGTGATAGTTTTGAAATGATTTTTTTGGTAAGGAATATTATGCAAAATTTAAAGTGTGAATCATGCATTTTCATTTTTGTGTTGGTAGTTGGCCTAGCAGTAGCTCAAGGAGCGTGAGTACACTGGAAAGTAGGAGGTGTTGTGGTCAAGTCTCACCCACAGTAGTTTTGGTAAGCAATAATTAATTTTTATTAATGCCTAAGGTTGAGTTGTTAGGCGCTTAAGGTGTGTTTGATTGGTTGAGCACCATTGGACTTAGGGAGTTATAAGGGAAATATTTTTTATTTCTTGCCATTGTTTAGAAGAAAAATATAATGGAGAGTGTATTTTTCTGAAGTGTTATTTTGTGGAGTATTAAGGAAATTATTGGTAAATATTTTTAGGTGTGTTTGTTAAAATTTTAAGTAGGAGATAAAAGGTGTAGAATGTACTTTTATTGTTTGTAATAATTTATTCAATTTGAAGGACTTGGTTCATGATTTAATGTTTTATTTTGAGAAACCAAAATATGTATATGATATTGTTTTCAAAATATTCAAGAGAAAGAAAAAAGTGAGGAGCAAATACAAGTCCTAGAATCACTTGAAGATTAAACATGAATATGAAGACCATGATTAAAGACTAAAGTATTCAATAACCAAATAATATAATACATGAGGTGTTGGAATATATTACATTATTGGGTACATGCTAATGTACCCTCATGAAGGTCATGTACCCTCATGGTACCTTCATGGTACATATATAAATATTAGATTAGGGTTGAGTCATAGTTTATAGTGTGAGTATTATTTCTCCTTTCATATAAGTATGTATGTGCAAGAAATGCACAAGTGTCTTGTGAGTGTGTGTACAAATATAATTTGAGTCTATGTGCACACATGTCTTGTATGTAAGAGATCAAATATGTAATGTAAATATATACACATGTATTATTATATTAGAGTGTGCAAAGGGAAGATCAAGATTCATATCTAGGTGTACATTCATGTGTATGCAAGTATCATATAGAGAAGCCAAGAGTAATGAGACTTGGTACATGACAAGGAATACTCAAGTATCCAAAGAGTCATTATTCTATGGCTATATAGTACCTCATAGAGATAAATCATATATCTTGTATCAAGAATAAAGTATAGCATGAAGTATCAAGAATCATATTTATAAGAGAAAGATAAGTAATAAATATTACATACATTTTGAGCAATTAATATTGTAAGTTGTGCTACATGCTTTGTACATGTATGATTCAATATATTTACATTCATATTGTTGTTTATTATTAAATGTTATTTGATATATTATAAGCCTAGATATACATATTAATTTTCTCATATTATTCTACTTACATCATTATCTTAATCTTACTATCTTGTGGCTCTATTATATTTGATCTTGTGGTATTTATCTTGTGAGTTTTGTATTAGTATTAATACTTAAAAAGCCATTAGACATTGGATCTAGTGGATAATACAACTATTGGAGTGTTGGTTGCAATTGACCTACACCACGTTCTAGTTATGTAGAAGGTCAATTTTGATTGACCATTACTCACAATATTAGTAAATATATAGTGATTGGAGATGAGTACATTTCAATTACCAATATAAGATATGACAGTTACACTAGAATATTTCTAGCAAATTCTTCAATTTGTAATTTGAAGAAATCCAATTCATCTAGGAAATGATGAGAGAATATGTATGGAGTTACTAATAGAATATAGAGAATATACCAAGGTGAGGTTAGAGATATGCATTAATAATTTATGTTATGAAGGCCATCTAGATTTCCTTACACCTTTAAAGTGTGCTACAATATTTTGGATTTTGATGTTAGACACCAATCAATGAGTTTTGACTTGGGGATGGGGAGAGGTGGTCATAAGGATACAAGATTACAAAACTATTTTTCTTAGGAGCTAGTTATTTTAGCAATATTATATAATACTCATCATCATGTTGTCTACTAGAGTGGGAAGAGTCTAGTCTATTGAACACTTCTCTAGGTCTAGGTCTAAGAGCACATAGAAATTCGGTGACCACAGTTGTATAGTATATGGAGGTGTGACCACAAGAGTCCTACAAGATACATATGGATAGGGATATGCAAAGCTAACAAAGGGATATTGGTTATTACCTGAAATACTATAAATGATCTCAAATATTTCCAAGCGATATGGTAACCATGAAGGGGTTAGTTTAGGTGGGTAGAGGATGACTTTAATTTGGCCTAAGTGAGGAGGACTTGATGGTTTCATGACAAAGATAAGGAGTATGACATATATTAATTTGATAGAGTACTTTGGTAGTTTAACGATATACAACAGATACTAGTTATAGGAGATATATGGGTATGCCTAACTAATTGAGAGAGTTTGGAGGGCCTTCCAAACTTCTAACCTTCATAAAGAAGGATGTGAATGACTCTACATTCTCTAATTCAAATATGAAAACCCAAGTATTTTCACGGGGTATATGAGGTGGTATGTCGAGTTTCACTCTAGATGGGTGAGTCTTATGGAACCAATTCTAGAATGGGTTCAAGTAGTAGAGGAGAACTTAAATATTGATGGGTATTTGATATAGGCTATGAAGGGATGCAATGGTATGTCACGCTTGAGACTAGTGGTTCGTGGGTAGAGAGAAACTAAATAGGGTAGAGCATAATATTTGTTTGAGTGCTTATATTTCATTTATGTTGATACATTACCAATCATTACCCTAGTGCCAAGGGGATCCATAGGTGCTAAACCTATCAAGTCTGTATAGGCATCAATATGGGTTGACATGGAGGCCTTGATGTGGGGTTTCCATGAGCTAAAAGAAAAATTGGTGAACATGAAGGTGGTTATATATGAGGAGGTAACTAGAGCTCAAGAAGATATGGCAAGAGAGGAGCATGAGTGATACGAGTCTATTTCTCATCTATAGGTTGAGCTTGATTGGATGCAATGGGAGAATTATCAACTCATTGGAATGAGGGACAAGACCAATTTTTAAGTAGTGATTAGAGGTCTTAATGGATTCAACATAATAGTGAGTAACGTAGCTAGGGTGAGAAGTTGATAGATTTAGGGTGGATGTGAGGGAAGATAATATAGAGGCTAAGGAGGAGAGGATCCAAGTTACACACTATTAGATTTTCTATCATACAGTAGTGACTACCTCATAGAGAGCTATTATTGACCTATTTAAGGAGTCATGTCAGATCATGTTCTATCATGAGGTACTCATAGAGATTAGTTGTATTTTATACACCTACATCACCACCATTAGTTCCAAGTAGAGATATTGAAACTACCTATGGATAGGATTAGATGAGGGTGAACATACCTATTTTGATTCTTATGGTGCATCATATTTTAGAAGCCGGTCTTAGTGTACCAATTTTTTGTATTGTGGTACAACAGGTCTACCACAATGTATTATTTTGAGGTATTTACACATTATTGATATTGCTTAATTGATTCATGTATTTCTTTAATATGATATTTTGATTTTATGATGTTGATATGATGCTAATATTTTAAGAATTTATTTTAAAATAAATTAGGAATAAATTTATAATTTTATTAAATACCAAATTTGATGCATTCAGTGGATTGTATATGATATAGGCGATGAAGTGTGATGTGTTTTTGATGATTTGGAGGTAATTTAGTATTTTTAATGGATTTAATCCATGTGGAAAATAACAATATGGGATAAAAGCGGTGAAAATAGGGTAAAATTGAGAAATTGAAGAATGACTAAGGTAAAATAAAAATTGGCATTAGGTATGAGGTAAATGAGATATTACAACTTTATGGTAATTATTTGGATAATTTTTCTAAGGTTTTGATAAGATTTTGTAAGTTGGGTTAATTGAAGGTGGCAAAAATATTGGAAACACAAAAATTAATCTAAAATTCATCGTTTCCAACAATATAATAAAAAGTATTCATATGATAATGTTTATGATTAAAGAATGTAACACACCATTTTTCAAGAAAATTTAACAAATGAAAGTATTTTAAATAAATTTATTTGGATTCTCAAAATTAAGGTATAATTAATTGAGAGAGATAATAAATAATTTTACCAAAATATAAAAATGATTATGTGTTGATTTGTACTTATTAAATAGTTGCATGGCCTAATAAGCACAAATGTTGATCAATTCAAGTAAATTTGGGATTAAGTTCTTTTGAATGACCCCTAAATGATAAAATGATTAAATTGGTTCAAACAAAATTATTTATAAATTTATTTTTGAAGGGAATATTAATATGAATTTTTTAATGTATTATTTAAGGATATAATATATAGTTTGTAGGATATGGCATGGGTTAGAAAAAAATTTATTTATAAAGCTATCTAACTCTGCCATTGAGAGAAAATTAATACATGAAGGGAAATGTAAAAATAAAGAGAAAACAAAAATGACAAAAATTATAGTTTAAGATAAAAGTAAGCATTTAGAGAAATGTTACACAAAAATGAAAAAACTATAGTTTAAGATAAAAGCAAGCATTTAGAGAAATGTTACACAAGCACTGGTCTAAGAACTAGATATTGGACAAACATTTTGTATGGGTAACAACATGATTTATTTTGTTATTGATGGGTGACCTAAGGTGACCTAAGAGTCTGATCGTGGACAAGCACTTAGAAGTGTATCATGAACTGATTGCTTATATAAGTGGTGACATGTAGGCCTAACAATGAACAAGTGCTTGTAATAATAGTCTCATTCTTGAGTGGTGGACTATATGCCAAGATCATGTAAAAACACTCTGAATGAGAAGATATATCTAAAAATATTTATTAAATATATATAAGTTGCATCTTTAAAGAGAAGCCTAGGAGCCATGATAATGGACAATCGTCTAGAAGATGTGATGAACATGATTTCACCCTTAAATGATGGCCTAATAATATACAAGCATCTATTAGAAACCTTGTTTGGTAGAAAGTTGAAATGGAAAGAGGCCTTGTTAGGATATCCTACTAAATTTCATAAAATTTCTAAAATCTTTAGGTAATTAATTCTTGATCACATGTGATTGTTGCCATGGTGACAGGCTTTCTATGAATGAGATCTCTTCAATTTTACTTCAACTACTTGTTATAGGTGGATGCTTTAAATACAAAGTTCCAAGAGGAGGTAAAAAGGAATGAGGATACAAAACATGTATTAGTTCTTAATATACATTATTAGCACTCACTTAATGCTCAATTGATGTGTTTTTTTTTTCCCTTATTTTTTTTAGTAAAAAAAATATGAACGACTTGCATCGATTTGTTTTTGAAACAATGCTGTTGATCCAATCGTACCCATGCACAGACAGTAGCCCAGATCTGATTCCTCTGAGTGGTGAGCCAGATTGATGACGACGGTGCAACCCCTATGCGTCCGGTAGTCCCTATCTCACGCCGGCTTACCATGTACCGAGATGGTGGAAATCCTGAGAGCCTTCGTAGATAGTTTGAACCCTATCAGCTGTGCTGATAGTTACTAAAAATCGTGATTGTAACCACTGCTTCTATATACAAAAAAAAAAATATATAAAAATAGTTGGTATATAAAGCAAGCACCATGCTCGGCCCATGAAGCCACTATTGAGTGCTAACGGACTTGAGGTAAATTCAATTAAAGTTGCAGTCACGTCTCACGAGCACAATTATGTAAAATGTGCCGTCATCTATGGCATTCATATGCTCGAATTAAATAAAACGTCATCCATCATATCCATATGCTCGAATTAAATAAAATGTGGCGTCATCCATCATATCCATACGTTCTCATTATGCTAATAAAGTAAAAGTTGACGTGGGAGTTGCATAACGCGTTGCCCAATGCAATTCACATTCATCCTTAAATTATGCTGTTCAGTAGTGCACCCACATCACCTAATAAAGAGTTGCAAAAACGTTTGGTCTGGTTGTTTCAGCTAGACTTAGATTTTAATGGCTTCTCAAAATGAAGACGGAGATGCCACGGAATCGACGTAGTTTACAATATATCAATTTACCAACTTCATGATGCCCATATTGAAAATCACTTATAGATTACTGATTTTTTTTTTTTTAATGATATTTTAGTTTGCTCCAGCAAAAGTTTTCTACCAAGGTGACGGCGCTGAACAACTGGAACCATTTACTGATAGGATTAGCGCGCGCATTGTGGATGCTTTGGCTAAGCGGAAGGCAAAGATGAGGTTCATAAACGAGGAGAAAGCGCCAGCCTTGGTCGACTTAAAGAAGATGAAGCTTATTGTTACTCATACTGCCAATCAAATCCGCGGTCAAGTCGGTCGAAGATGCATTTGGACGCACACAGGTACATCTCTTTCCCTATAGTCAGTTTAATTCTGTTGAATGGGATCCCAGTTCTGTAACTTCTGCGTTCTGTTATATTCATTAGGTCGCTTAGGTTCAAGTAAGTTTAAGCTGTTGACATAACTCAGTTATTCTCTGGCAGTTATTGTCGGCACTTCTGGAAGATATGTGCAACGAAGACTTCTTCAAAAGAATAATTGTTAAGAGGTCATCTCCGTTTAAAATCGCATCTGTCAAACTGAATCATCACGCGCAAAAAGGAGGCAAGTTTTATGACCGTTTCTTGCGTGCCTTAGAAGAAGAGGCGAACAAAACACCTGCTCTAATAGGTAGTTATTTCGATTTCAAGACCAAGCTGGTGCGTGTTTGAAATTTTGATTAAATCTTTGATTTTCTTTGAAATAATCCTGTGGTTAGTTATGATTCTCAAAATTATTTTGCATGAGCTTCATTTGTATAGACTTTCATTCTGTAGCCGCATAGAGTTGATTTGATTGGGCTTATTCTGTGCTTGCTAGGCGAAATAATTGATTTCGTGTCAAAGCATCGCATTTCTGATAAAAAATGGTGTATTGAGTACGCCTTTCATTGGACACCCTCAGAAAATTTGAGTGGTATTTGTGAGAATGGCATGGATCCAAACCTACGAAGATACGCTAGAGATTATTTTGGACCATCTGCGCAGATCAGCTTGCCCTACTGTGAGAAACGAGGACCAGGCTAGTGGTGTTCATACTTCTTTTGAGCCCTAGCAGGGATGCGCAGGCTAGTGGTGTTCATACTTCTTTTGAGCCCTAGCTTCTTCTTTCTAAGATATCCTCAACAAATAGTTATGACAGAATTGGATCATGAGCTTCCAATAGCTACAGTTGAAATTATAAACTACTAGGAATATAGTTTTAGCTACATCACGGAATGTCTTCTTAGTCCTCGTATGTATTATGAATGTAGTCCAGGATGGGTGGAGACGAAATCAGGGTAACCTGATAACACTGTAACTACGTATCTTTTTGGCTGTAGAAATATTGTAATTTTAATATAAATGGGGCCAATTTAGAGACAAAAAAACATTATATGTGCATTCTTTAAGTTGTGTACATAAATTGTCGATTGAAATACAGCTGGGTACATTGGAAGTCACTTTTTCATAAATTGAATTTTAAGGTTTTTCAAAAAAAACAAGGTACATCCGTTGTCACTCTTTTCATAAATCAGTTTTAAGGCTTTTTCAAGGTACATCGGTCGTCACTCTTTTCATAAATGATTTTTAAGGTTTTCCAATTAAAAAACAATTTTATCATTTAGATTGTTTTAATAGTTATACTTTGATTTGGTTATAAGTATTTTTTATTAATAATAATGTAGCAGGTTTAAATTTATAAGGTTGTAACTATTTTTTTTATTTGTAATTTTTTATATATAGTATATTTGAAGAGAGATTTGAACCTAAGGTTTTTCGATTTCAATTATAAAAGTTTAACTACCCTCTCCAACTCCTCTACATAAATGGATAATATTTTTTCCTTAATATTTAAACAATAAATTATAATTAATTAAATATAAATTTTATAGTTTTTAAATGAAAAATAATTATATTAATTTTAATTATAAATAATATAATTTAAAATATAAAAATAATTATATTTTAAAATTATTTAAATAATTAAATATTAATTAATATGTAAATGAAAAATAATTGGATGTTATATTTGAGCAAGAGTGATGGAATTTTAACTTTTCTTTGAACAATTAGATTTTGTTAAATATATCATTTTTATTGTGTGATTTAAATTTATATTGTTTATATTATTTAAAAATAATAATAATTATGAGGGATGGTATAACTAAATATAATTGTATATGATTTTAATTTTTGGATAATTTTATATTGTTTAAATTTTGTTAAATATATGTTTTTTATAATGTTAATTTTGAAGTGATTTAAATTATATAAAAATTAGTTTAAGGTGTGAAAAATAACATAATTTAAACAATGAAAGGTATTAATATGTTCTAATTTTTCACAATTTGTATCATTCAAAATTTGTTAAATATATCATATGTAGTTTTTAATATTTTTTTTGGTAGGTAATAAAATTTATTAATATCATTGGCTAGGTTGAAGGATCCCAATAATATCTATTTATATAAGGTTATTATCTAGCGTCGAAAAAATGAAAATAGAACAATCCTCATAGACATAGGGAAGAGTTGTCCTAGTTCTATGGAAACACAAAAAAAATAAAACAAAAGATTCCAATAACCTTTTTCGACAATATAAAGAAACTAGGGATATAGAAGGTTCAGTAACAGAAACTAAACTCAAAAATCACACTAACCCAGAACCCAAGACTATTGGGCTTTATCACCATATTCAGTAGCATTATTTTGCAAATGAGCGAGAAGTGCATTGAGCGACATCGGAAGATCCTACAGTTCCTTGAAGTTAAGAGAGAATATGACCCCAACTTCCTTGATCATATTGGCTACTGCTAGGAGTTGGTCAACCGTCGAGACATGGATGATGATTTTGGAGTGAAAGGCTTTAGAAACACAGCTAGTAATATTTTCAGCTGCATCCACGAACTCAATTTGAAGCCCTCTAACATGAACCATTCCAACATTCCACCAAACAAACTCATCAGATGAAGAAGGTTTTACACAGAGGTGAAAACAATAGCCTTGTGATGAAAACAAAATTTTTGAAAATGCCTACAATTTAAAAGAAAATATGTAAAATCTTGAAATGAATAAGAAATGATGTTGACAAAACACCAAAAACAATATGTAATATTTAATCTTAACATTATTATATATCATTATTTTTCCTTTAGAACCTCTCAATTTGCAGAAAAAATATGTCTTAACGATACAATATAAATGTTTCCTTAAACCCAATTGAATACCTCAAACATAAACACAAAATAATTAAATAAATTTAATATTTTTAAATCTAAAAAAATTATAAATATTAAGTATATTATATATGTATATGTTTTAAGTATTTTATCTCCTCTATCTAGCACTTTATAGCAAAGTATATTCCAATAAATTCGGCCTTGGATGTGTTTATACTTAAGTATATTCCAATATTAATTAACGAAAAAATATTCAATATAAGACAAATGATGGCACATAATAGATGTGGTTTATGTTAAGTGCAAGGTGCCGACTCGAAATGAGTTGCTTTTTAAAATAAAAATATCTTTTAAAAAATCTGGTTTGTTTGAAGTAAGTCTCTAAATTTTTTATTTCAAAAGTGTTAACCACCCCATCTTCATATATTCATTATAAAAATATTAAATTTTATAAATGATTTAGTGAGTGTGGTTTATGGGTAAGGATGTCACTTGCATTATGGATAATGTGACTAAGGTTCAGTTTCTAAATATGTATAAAAAGTATTACTCAAAAAAATTATAGATATATAATTATAGTTTAACTTTTAATTTAATTAAAATTTTGAATTTATATGGTTGACTGTATAAGTTAAAAAATAAGAATAAGAAGTAACTAATTTTAAAGGATATAAATAACACAATGTAATTTTAAGATATTGCTTAGATTTTAGGTAAGAAATTTAATATTATTTTGTAACAATTGTGTAAATATAGATCAAATTTATAAAATTAGGGTTTAAAAATAGGTATTTCAAATCAAGATAAAAAAATTGATACACAAAAAACATTATAAAATATGGTTATTTGACAATATTCAAAGAATTCAAGGATCATGTTGGAAAATATAATTCAATGCTCAAATAAACCTATGACAAATTCTCATACATGTTGTATACTTTTAAGTGGTTTTACTTAATATTCTATAGGGTAATGATTTGCTTATATAGTACCCTTATTTTTCTATTGTATGATTTTGTAACAAAAACCTCAAGATACTCAAAGAATAGATGGTTGATGTTGAAAATTGTAATCAATGCTCAAATAAACCTATGACAAATCCTCATACTTGTTATATGCTTCTAAATGGTGTTACTTATTATTTTATAGGATGGTGATTTTCTTAAATGGTGTCCTTTTTCTATTGTAGTATTTTGTAACAACTAAGATATGGTAGTATTAAGAGTTATTTACTAAGACACTCAATACTTTGTAAAATGAAATGAGATGCTAACATATTCATTAAAGTGACCAACTCAAAAACGGAATGCACTTGTTCTATTGAAGTTTCCTTCTTATATATATCATTCATATATTTCTATATTCATATATTAACTTATATTTTATTTTAAAACTTACAAATCTAGTTAATAACCATAATGGTATTCCAAACTAAAATACTATCTTCCATGGCTATGGATAATTGTGATGAGCATGATTGAGAATGCAAGGAGACTATCTTTGTTATGAAAATGGACACCCACTTTTATCGAGGATAGTTAAAAAAATAATCAAAATTTAAATCAATGTAGGTGTTCCCATTCCATCACAATTTCCAAATGACGTGTGTTATAAATATTGTAGAGAGGGAAAGCATAATTAAAAAATAAATAAATAATTACGTCAATATAAGAGTTCCCATCCCATTACAATTTTCTAGTGATGTATGTTATAAAGGTTGTATAGAGGGAGAGCATACCAAAATTTATAATGTATATTATAAAGAAATATTGAGGTTAAAGTGGACTATAAATTATGGTTGGTTATAAGGAAAGGTAATACCAAGATAACAATATTTTTCTAACATCTTCAATAAAACCAAGAGTCTTATAGTCTAATGGAAAAATCCAAAGATCATAACAATAATATTCACTTTGTACAAGTTACTTCGGATCAAGCAATCATCACTATCACATCATATATTGGGTTTAAAATAATGGGTATGAGAGATAGAAGGGAAGTATAAGATAATTTTCATAAGCATCAAATTGGTAGTTAGTGGTTATAAGGTAGTATCAAGCCAAATTATAGGTTCAATTTAAAACTTGTACATATATTTCTAATCAAGGAGTTTTAACAGTAATGAAAAACCTATAGGAATTAGGTAATTCCCTCATTTGTGTAATATTTTGGTGGCATAATTTTTCAAAAAGAAAGTGATAATGCAATATAACAAGGGGATCCTGAGGTGGAAGTGAGAGATATGTCAAAGAATATGGATGTTTTTATATGTGTTTCACTATAGTGTGATATTATTTCAATGAGCCCTTGTGGTAGTGATGACATTGACATATTATATGCTTAATTAAATGATAAAAAATAACCTGATGTGGGGATCTAATTTGTTTAAAAAGAAAGTAGCTTTTATCTCTCATTAACTTCCTAATCTTATAAGTTTAACACAACACTATTATAACATGTAACTTTGAAAGTATTAAAATTTAAAATTATATATTTAATTACATCACACCGCACCCAATTTATATGTTCTATCAAAATTTTTTATTGTCTTCTATGTGACCCAACCTTTTAGGACTATGAACTATATTTCCTA
Source organism: Wollemia nobilis (assembly GCA_028583015.1). NCBI lineage: Eukaryota > Viridiplantae > Streptophyta > Pinopsida > Araucariales > Araucariaceae > Wollemia > Wollemia nobilis. The sequence goes on from JAQPPZ010000866.1 coordinate 3,313,315, forward strand.
AAAAAAATCAAGTTAAAACCACTTTGTGCAATCCCTTTAATCATAAAATTTCACATAAACACATCTCTCTAAGTCATTTGGTTAAATATCCTTAAGTCTATCTTCATTCATTGCCTAATGTGCCCATATTCAAGTGTTATTAACAAAGGAAATAAATAATTTTGCTCTAGTGGATCCTACAACTCTCATGTTCTAAACTTTTTGAGCATTCTTGAGTACTTTGTTAGAAACAACATTTTTCATAAAACATTCTTTCACATATTAGATTACTTGCCCACAATTCAAGAACTTACTTTACAAATATTTGTTCTTTGTTTTATTTCGTTTACAAATATTCATATTCTTTTTAGTTATTACTATATTTACTTCTTCCATTTCCATTCGTTATAAATAAGGTTTGTTTTAATGTAACATGCTTTTCAAAAATTACATTCAAACTTTACAATAAAAAATAAATGACTACTTATTATTCTTTGTATAATTATTTTCACTTCCAATTGGTACAACTTAATTGGTTTAAAATCATAGCTAAGTACAATTTACTTGGGATCAAGCAATCATCACTTTCACATCATACATTGGGTTTAAAAGAATTAATACAAGATATGGGAAGGAGTTGTCAGATAATTTTCATTGAGATCAAATTGTTGATTAGTTATTAAAAGGTAATATCAAACCGAATAACAAGAATAATTCTAGACATGTACATATATTACCAATCAAGGAGTTTTAATGGTGTTGGAAAACCTATGGGCATTTAGGTAATACCCTAATTTATGGAATATATTTTGTTACATAAATTTTTCAACAAGAAATTGATAATACAATGTAACAAGGGGATCTTGATGGGGAAGTGAGATATATATCAAATAATGTGAATGTTTTTATGTGTATTTTAGTGCAATGTGATATGATATTAGTGAGCCATTGTGGTAGTGATGAGGTTGCATAGCATATGGTTGAATTAGATAATTAAAATCACCTTTTTATGGAGATCTAATTTGTTTAAAAGTAAGTAGCTTCTATATTTATTTTACTTCCTACTCTTACAAGTTCAACACATAATACTATTATAATATGTAACTTAAATTATTAAATCTAAACATTATATTTTAAATTCTATCATACCACATCCAATTTATAAGTTCTATCAAAACATTTTGTTATCTTCTATATGGTCACAACTTTTATAGCTATCCTTTAAGCCTGTCAACTATATTTGCTTACGATAAACCACTTTATATAATCTCTTTAATAATAACATTTCACATAAATACATCTCTTTAAGTTATTTGGTTAAATATCCTCAAGGCTATCCTCGTATATTGCCACGTGTGCCCATCATCAAATATTATTAACAAAGGAAGTAAATAATTCTGCTTTGATGCTTCCTACAACTCTTGTATTCTGAACTTGTTATAATGCATCGTAGAGTTGTTAAAAATGACATTGTTCATAAAACATTAGTTTCACTTAATAGATTATTTAACCTACAATTCAAAAACTTGCTTTACGAATACTGTTCTTGGTTTAAAAAAAAAAAATATATATATATATATATATATATAGAAAAATATAACAAATATTTCAAATGAAGGTCACATTCCTTGAAATCACAATTAAGATCTCCTTTTATATAATTTAAACTTAGGTAACTTTTTAAACTTAGCATAAACCACTACTTCTCATTCTTTTTATAATTATTAAACCACCACTTCTTATTCTTTGTATAATTATTTTTTCAAAAATCACATTCAGACACGACTCACGGACAGAATTAAATAAAATGTACCGTTATCCATCTCTCCATAAATAGAATTAAATAAAATGTGCCGTTATCCATGTATCCATAAATAAAATGTGTCGTCATCCATCATATCCGTATTCTCTCATGGTGATAATAAGGTAGGACTTGACGTGGGAGTTGCAGAACGAGCTCCCAATGCAATTTACATTCATCCCTAAATTACGCAGTTCAGTAGAGCACCCCCATCACCTAATAGAGAGTTCCAAAAACGTTTGATATGGTTTGGAGTCCCGATTGATTCAGCTGGATGAGCGATGAGGTTTATAATGAAAGAATTAAATCAGCTTCGGAAAACAAATCGCGTCAAAAGAAATGCTTCGGCAAATAAACTTCGGCGATTTATAAGCTTCGGGAGGAGCTTTGGCTAAAAAAACTTCCGAATAGTCCCGAAGTATGTACTTTGGGGGAAAACCTGCCGAAGTAAAACTACTTCGGGGAAAATCCTGGCGAAGCAACTGCTTCGCACAGTTTTCTTTCGAAGTGACTACTTCGGACGGGAAAGCTGCGAAGTTCGGCAGCCCGCGGCAACTTCGGCGAAATGAAGTGCCGTAATGTGCTTCGGCACAAACAAATAAACCCGACTCCTTTCTGGATCGAACGGGTATTTTGCCACTTCGGGGCAAACCCTAGTTGAGAGATGTCTGCGGACAAAACAATACTTCGAGGCCGAGAACAAATATGCGGAGACCCGAATTTGCAGAATAAGTATATTATATATTAAATATAATGCCGGATTACAAAGGGCTTCCTTCTGAAGCGAATACAAACTTTTGCAAGATAAACTTTTGCAGGATAAAAACACGGGTTTTATCTGGAGGCTGTTGCTCCACTCTCCGGCTGTTGGCAACTGCTGGTTTCACCCTTCTGCTATTCTGCTGGTTGAAACCCTAGCTCTGCGGCTGCCCCTCTGCTCGCTATTGCTCTCTGCTGCTCTGCTCCAACCTCTATCCTCCTCTCTCCTTTTTCCTCCTTACAAAATGACAAAATGACCCCGGTATTTATAGGCGGGGGATGAGGACAAAAGGCGGGAGAGTTTCACCGACCGACTGACAAGAGTTAAATGCCGAAGTGTGGTTCCTGACAAATCGCCGAACACTCCAGCTACTCGCACGCTTGGACAATTAATGCCTCGATCCTCGCGCCTAAATTCTTCTTCGGCTGATTTTCGCTTCGGAATTCGCTCGGAGGGCAATTTGATTTTAGTTCGCGGCGAAGCATTTTCGAGGGTGAGTTAAATATGCTTCGCGGCGAAGCATTTTTCGAAGTCATTTCGAAAGTGCTTCGCGTCGAAGCATTTTTCGAATGCGATTCGGAAGTGCTTCGCGCCGAAGCATTTTTCGAATGCGATTCGGAAGTGCTTCGCGTCGAAGCTCTTGCGGGCGTGAAGTTGGATTTAATATTTCCAACACCCTCCTTTAAATCGAACTTCACGAGTTCTCTGACGCCCAACATATCTCGCAATCTGGCGAAGTCCTCCTCCTTCAAGGGTTTTGTGAAGATGTCAGCTAGCTGCTCCTTCGACCTGCAAAATGCAACTGTACTTCATCGAATTTCACCAGCTCTGATGAAATGATATCGGATGTCTATGTGCTTCGTCCGGCCGTGGAAGACTGGGTCCTTCGAGAGCGTGATGGCAGAGTTATTGTCGCAAAATATTGTTGTTGCTGCTTCGGGCGGATGATGTAGTTCACACAGAACTCTTCTCAGCCAGACTGCCTGGCAGGTGGCTGAGGTGGCAGCAACATACTCTGCCTCTGCTGTAGATAAAGCAACAATTGGCTGCTTCTTCGAGGACCAAGAGACAACTCCGGATCCAAAATGGAAGGCATATCCCGAAGTGCTCTTTCGATCATCTACGCTATCGGCCCAATCACTGTCAGTGTAGCCAATCAACTCAAGCTGGTCTTGTCTGGCATAGTGAATTCCGTGGTTCCTCGTGCCATTGACATATCGCAAGATTCTCTTGCCTGCTTGCCAGTGAGTGTCTTTCGGAGTCTCCATAAAACGGCTGATCAGACTGACTCCGAACATCAGATCTGGCCGAGTTGCAGTCAAGTACATCAGGCTTCCAACTAACCTTTTATAGAGAGTTGGATCAACGCTTCTACTGTTGTCTGTCTTGCTCAACTTCAAACCAGTGGCTACCGGGGTGATGGCAGGCTTGTTGTCCTCCATCTTAAAATGCTTCAGGACATCCTTTGCATACTTGCCCTGAGAAATGAAGATGCCATCTGCTGATTGGTCAACTTCAATGCCAAGAAAATATTTCATCAGCCCCATGTCTGTCATTTCAAACTCGGTCTTCATGGTTGTTCTGAACTATGCAAATAGGCTGCTGCTATTGCCAGTATATATCAGATCGTCCACATACAGGCAGACGATTATGAGCTCCCCTGCTTCATTTGTCTTCATGTACAGGGAGTGCTCATATGGGCATTTTTGAAACCCATTCTCTTGAAAATAGCCATCAATCCGGCTGTACCATGCCCGGGGTGCTTGCTTCAACCCATACAGGGCCTTCTTCAGCTTCAGGACCTTGTCTTCTTGTCCTTGTATTTCATAATCGGGTGGCTGGTCTATGTAGACCTCTTCTTCCAACACTCCGTTCAGGAAGGCAGACTTGACATCCATCTGGTACACACTCCATCCCTTTTGAGCTGCTAGTCCCAGAATCATTCTGACTGTGTCAAGTCGGGCTACAGGTGCATACACCTCATGATAGTCAACTCCTGACTTCTGCTTGTAGCCTTTCGCCACTAATCTGGCCTTATGCCTGTCAACTTCTCCTTGGGCGTTAAACTTTGTTTTATACACCCACTTGACCCCAATGGTCTTCTTCCCTGTTGGAAGATCAGCCAGTTGCCATGTCTCATTCTTCTCAATGGCTGCTATCTCCTCATCCATCGCATTCACCCATTTGCGATTCTGACTTGCTTCTTCAAACTCCACTGGATCACATTCAGTAAATAAAGCAAAGTCAGAATATTCTTCATCTAACTGATCACGGGTTACCTCATAAATGTCTTGCAAGCTGCGAGTCTTCGCAGGTGTCCTCAAATTTTGAATTTTGCTTGCAAGTGGAGGTGATCGGGATGATGAGGGTGTGCTACTGCTGGCACCACTATTGTTGCTTGAAGGTACAGGTGGTTGTACACTGTCTTCCTCCAAGTTTACAGGTTCAACAATTGTTGGTTCAGGCTCACCAGTCTTTGACTTCCAGTTCCAGGCTTCGTTCTCCAAGAACTTCACATCTCGGCTGATGACAAGTTTCTTCGTCATAGGATTGTACAACCTGTATGCCTTTGCTTGTTCGTTGTACCCCGTGAAGATGCATTTTTCAGATTTGTCATCCAACTTCCATCTTTTCTCATCTGGAACATGTGCATATGCTATGCACCCAAAAACTCGCAAATGAGCCACACTTGGCTTCAGATTGCTCCAGGCTTCCTCTGGAATTTTGTCCTTCACACTCTTGGTGGGACATCGGTTCAGCAGATAAACTGCACAACTTACAGCTTCTGCCCAGAACTCATGTGGCAAACTTTTCGCCTTCAGCATGCTCCGTGCCATCTCCATGATAGTTCTATTCTTCCTCTCAGCTACACCATTCTGTTGCGGTGTGTATCTAGCAGTGAACTGCCTTCGAATTCCATGCTGCTTGCAGAAGTTGTGGAATTCATTGGAGATGTATTCTCCACCTCCATCTATCCTGAGAGTCTTCACATAATACCCGCTCTGTTTCTCAACCAGAGCCTTGAACTCCTTAAACTTCGCAAATGCCTCTGACTTCAACTTGATGGGATAAATCCAGGTCTTTCGGCTAAAGTCATCAATGAAGGTCAGGAAGTATTTGTTGTCGGCATATGTGGTGGTCTGCATGGGACCGCAAATGTCTGAGTGCACCAGCTCCAATGGTCGTGATGCTCTCCAAGACTGTCCAACAGGGAATGCATCCCTATGCTGCTTGTCGACCAGGCAACCTTCACAAACTTGGTTCGGTTGCTCAATAAGGGGTAAACCCTTCACCATCTGCTTCTTGTGCAGCAAATTCAGGCCACTGAAACTCAAGTGACCGAATCTGAGATGCCACAACCAGGTAGCATCCTTCACAACTGCACTCAGAGACATTAAAGATTCATTCTGAATCTGCAGCGGAAACATTTTGTTTTTCGTCATGGACACGGTTGCGATTTGTCCATGCACTTTGTCTCTGATGGAACAGACACCGTCTTTGAACTACATAGTGTGTCCCTTCTGGACAAGTTGTCCAACACTTAGCAGATTGTGTTTCAACCCAGGCACATAATAGACATCACAGATCTGCTTTCGTTCACCGTGCCTGGTTCGGATGAGGATTTTTCCTTTCCCCATCACGGGAACCTTGTTGTTGTTCCCCATCTTGACTTCGGATTGGACTGATTCATCCAATTGTGAGAACATCTCTCTGTTCCCAGTCATGTGGTTGCTGCACCCACTATCAAGATACCAAATGTTTTTCTTGCTCTCCTCCTCAACACTGCAAGTCAGCAACACATTTCCTCCTGCCGCATTTCCAGCTTCCTCTGTATAATGGGCTTGCTGCTGATTCTCGTTCGCCATCCTCGTTCTGCACTGAGAGATGTAATGGCCAAACTTCTTGCAGTAGTAGCATTGGACCTTTGACATGTCCTTCTGCTGAGAGCTACCTTGCTGGTTTTTGCCAGTGCCTCTTCCTCCTTGCTGATGAAAGTTGCAGCTGGTCTCACTAACATGAGGGTTTGATCTCCCTCCTTGCTTGTTACTTCTCCCACGCCTGCTTCTGCCTCTTCCACCTTGAGAACTAGAGGCGCCATGGTGGGAGTCTTGTCTGCTGCTATCTCGGACTGAGACTTGCACCTTGAATGCTTGCTCCAGAGAGGACTGAGTTGAGCGGCTCAGCCTCTGCTCATGTGTCTACAGAGAACCCATCAGTTCATCCACAGAGAGGATTGTCAGATCCCTTGACTCCTCTATTGCAATTACCACAGAATCAAACTTCGTTGGCAGACTCCATAGAATTTTCTCCACGATCCTTTGATTCTGCACAATCTCACCATTCAACCGCATCTGGTTGATGACATCTATTGTCCGGGTGAAGAAGTCGCTCATCGACTCGGACTCACTCATCTGCAGGTTCTCGAACTCCCTCCTGAGCATCTGCAGTTTTACCAACTTCACTTTGTTGGTGCCCTGGTACGAACTTGCCAAGATTTCCCAGGCCTGCTTGGCCTTGGTGGCTGATGCGATCCGTGGGAAGATGGTCTCCTCAACCGCTTGCATGATATAGAACAGGGCTTTCTGGTCTTTCTTCCGGTTCTCCTTCAGAAGATCTTTGTCAGCTTGGGAGAGGGCGGCCAGCGCTACTGCATCTGCTGGTTTCGGGTACCCATTCTCGACCAAGTCCCACAAATCTTGAGACCCGAAGAGGATCTTCATCTGGATGCTCCAGTAATCGTAGTTCTTGCCGTTAAATCATGGGATCTGCAACTGTAGGGAATTTCTTTCGGAAGCCATGCTTCTATCTCCGCGTCACGGCACCACAGGCTCTGATACCAATTTGAAGGAATTAAATCAGCTTCAGAAAATAAATCGCGTCAAAAGAAATGCTTTGGCAAATAAACTTCGGTGATTTATAAGCTTCGGGAGGAGATTTTGCTAATTTTTTTTTGAAGTAAATCTACTTCGAGGAGAATAGTCCCGAAGTATGTACTTCGGGGAAAACGTGTCGAAGTAAAACTACTTCGGGGAAAATCTGCGAAGTAAGTACTTCGGGAAGAAGTTTCTTCGAAGTGACTACTTCGAACGGGAAAGCTGCGAAGTTCGACAGCCCGCGGCAACTTCGGCGAAATGAAGTGCCGTAATGTGCTTCGGCACAAACAAATAAACCCGACTCCTTTCTGGATCGAACGGGTATTTTGCCACTTCGGGGCAAACCCTAGTTGAGAGATGTCTGCGGACAAGACAATACTTCGAGGACGAGAACAAATATGCAGAGACCCGAATTTGCAGAATAATATTATATATTAAATATAATGTCGGATTACAAAGGGCTTCCTTCTGAAGCGAATACAAACTTCTGCAAGATAAACTTTTGCAGGATAAAAACACGGGTTTTATCTGGAGGCTGCTGCTCCACTCTCCGGCTGTTGGCAGCTGCTGGTTTCACCCTTCTGCTATTCTGCTGGTTGAAACCCTAGCTCTGCGGCTGCCCCTCTGCTCGCTATTGCTCTCTGCTGCTCTGCTCCAACCTCTATCCTCCTCCTCCAACTCCCTTACAAAATGACAAAATGACCCCGATATTTATAGGCGGGGGATGAGGACAAAAGGCGGGAGAGTTTCATCGACCGACTGACAAGAGTTAAATGCCGAAGTGTGGTTCCTGACAAATCGCCGAACACTCCAGCTACTCGCACGCTTGGACAATTAATGCCCCGATCTGCGCGCCTGAATTCTTCTTCGGCCGATTTTCGCTTCGGCTGAATTCTGCTTCGGAGGGCAATTTGATTTTAGTTCGCGGCGAAGCATTTTCGGGGGTGAGTTAAATATGCTTCGCGGCGAACCATTTTTCGAAGTCATTTCGGAAGTGCTTCGCGCCGAAGCATTTTTCGAATGCGATTCGGAAGTGCTTCGCGCCGAAGCATTTTCCGAATGCGATTTGAAAGTGCTTCGCGTCGAAGCATTTTCGAATCGCATTCGAAACTGCTTCGCGTCGAAGCACTTGCAGGCGTGAAGTTAGATTTAATTTTTCTAACATATAAACGAGGAGAAAGTGCCAGCCTTGGTCGACATAAAGTGGAATTCTTGGTCGATTTAATGAAGATGAAGCTTACTGTTACTCATACTGTCAAGGAGTATGATGTTGTGGTTGGAATGCCAATCAAGTCTGTGGTCAATTCGATCGAAGATGTATTTGGATGCAGACAGGTACATTTCTTTCCCTATAGTCAGTTTAATTCTGTTGAATGGGATCCCAGTTTTGTAACTTCTGCGTTCTGTTATATTCATTAGGTGGCTTAGATTCAAGTAATTTTAAGCTGTTGAGATAACTCAGCTATTCTCTGGCAGTTATTGTCGGCACTTCTGGAAGATCTGTGCACCGAATATTTCTTCAAAACTATAATTGTTGAGAGGGCATATCCTTTTAAAAATGCACCTGTCAAACTAACTCATCACGCGCAAAAAGGTGGGAAATTGTATGACCGTTTCTTGCGTGCCTTAAAAGTAGAGGCCAACACCTGCTCTAATAGGTAGTTATTTCGATTTCAAGACCAAGCTGGTGGGTGTTTGAAATTTGGATTAATTCTTTGAATTTTTGAATAATCCTGTGGTACATGAAGAAATTAAGACAAATTCCAAATAAATTGCATCACTGGAAAACGCTTCGGCGATTTAATTTACTTCGGGAGGAACTTCGGCGATTTAAATCGCGTCAAAATGCTTCGACAATTTCTTCTCGACGAGAAAGAGTCTCGGAGGTAAAACTCCCGAAGCATCTACTTCGGGGAAAGCAGCCGAAGTATTTCTACTTCGAGAAGTTGGGAGTTTCGGGAGGAGGTTCGGCGGGAATGCTCCCGAACTAAAATGCTTCGGGGAAAATTACTCCCGAAGTATGTACTTAGGGGGACAACCAACCGAAGTAAAACTGCTTCGGGGGAAAATTACTCCCGAAGCATGTACTTCGGGGGACAACCAACCGAAGTAAAACTGCTTCGGGGGAATGCTGCGAAGTTCGACAGCGCGAGGCAGTTTTAGCGAAACTAAGACCCGCAATATGCTTCGGCACAAACAACAAAACCCCTTTTCTGGATCGAACGGGTGTTTTCCAACTTCAGGCCAACCCCTAGCTCTGGAATATCTGCAGATAAAAACAATGCACAGAGACCCAAATATGCAGAATAAATATTTATATATTTAACTATATTGTCGGTTTACAAGTGCTTCCAACTGAAGCGTTTACAATCTTCTGCAAGACGAAATGTCTGCAGGATAAACTCAAGACTTAAATGGGAGACTGCTGCTCCACTCTCCGAGTAATGGCTGCTGGTGCTTCACCCGTTTTGCTGTTGTGCTGGATGAAACCCTAGCTCTATGGCTATTTTGGGCTCTCCAACTACTTCTTCTCTTCTCTCCTCTCCAACTTCCTCTTATGCTCCTCTCTCCTTAAATGACAAAATTGCCCCGATATTTATAGGTAGGGAATGACAACAAAATGGCGGGATAAACTCACCAACCCGCTGACAGAATTAAATGCCGAAGTGGCTTTCCGACCAACTGTCGGACAACCCCAACTACTCGCACGCTTGGACAATTAATGTCCCGATTTGCGCGCCTAAATTCTGCTTCGGCCGATTTTCGCTTCGGAGGGCAAAATGAACTTACTTCATGGCAAACTGTTTTCAATGGCTGAGATAATTTTTCTTTGCGGCAAAATCTGTTTTGGGAGCTGCCGAAATGACCTTCGCATCGAAGCAATTTTTGAATGCTTTTCGGATGTGTCTCGCGCCAAATATCCTTTGGGCATGAAGTTGGATTTAATATTTCTAACACCCTCCTTTAAATCAAACTTCACGAGTTCTCTAACGCCCAACATATCTCGCAATCTGGCGAAGTCCTCCTCCTTCAAGGGCTTTGTGAAGATGTCAGCCAACTGCTCCTTCGACCTGCAAAACTGCAACTGTACTTCGCCAAATTTCACCAGCTCTTTGATGAAATGATATCGGATGTCAATGTGCTTTGTCCGGCCATGGAAGACTGGGTCCTTCGAGAGCGCGATGGCAGAGTTATTGTCACAAAATATTGTTGTTGCTGCTTTGGGTGGATGATGTAGTTCACTTAGAACTCTTCTCAGCCAGACTTCCTGGCAGGTGGCTGAGGTGGTAGCAACATACTCTGCCTCTACTGTAGATAAAGCAACAATTGGCTGCTTCTTCGAGGACCAAGAGACAACTCTAGATCCAAAATGGAAGGCATATCCCGAAGTGCTCTTCCGGTCATCTACGCTACCAGCCCAATCGCTGTCAGTGTAGCCAATCAACTCAAGCTGGTCTTGTCTGGCATAGTGAATTCCATGGTTCCTCGTGCCATTGACATATCGCAGGATTCTCTTGCCTGCTTGCTAGTGAGTGTCTTTCGGAGTCTCCATAAAATGGCTGATCAGACTGACTTCGAACATCAGATCTGGCCGAGTTGCAGTCAAGTACATCAAGCTTCCAACTAACCTTTTGTAGAGAGTTGGATCAACGCTTCTGCTGTTGTCTGTCTTGCTCAACTTCAAACCAGTGGCTACCGGGGTGATGGTAGGCTTGTTGTCCTCCATCTTAAAATGCTTCAAGACATCCTTTGCATACTTGCCCTGAGAAATGAAGATGCCATCTGCTGATTGGTCAACTTCAATGCCAAGAAAGAATTTCATCAGCCCCATGTCTGTCATTTCAAACTCGGTCTTCATGGCTGTTCTGAACTGTGCAAATAGGCTGCTGCTATTGCCAGTATATATCAGATCGTCCACGTACAGGCAGACGATAATGAGCTCACCTGCTTCATTTGTCTTCATGTACAGGGAGTGCTCATATGGGCATTTTTGAAACCCATTCTCCTAAAAATAGTCGTCAATCCGGCTGTACCATGCCCGGGGTGCTTGCTTCAACCCATACAGGGCCTTCTTCAGCTTCAGGACCTTGTCTTCTTGCCCTTGTATTTCGTAACCGGGTGGCTGGTCTATGTAGACCTCTTCTTCCAACACTCCGTTCAGGAAGGCAGACTTGACATCCATCTAGTACACACTCCAACCTTTCTGAGCTGCGAGTGCCGGAATCATTCTGACTGTGTCAAGTCGGGCTACAGGTGCATACACCTCATGATAGTCAACTCCTGACTTCTGCTTGTAGCCTTTCACCACTAATCTGGCCTTATGCCTGTCAACTTCTCCTTGGGCGTTGAACTTTGTCTTATACACCCACTTGACCCCAATGGTCTTCTTTCCTGCTGGAAGATCTGTCAGCTGCCATGTCTCATTCTTCTCAATGGCTGCTATCTCCTCATCCATCGCTTTCACCCATGTGCGATTCTAACTTGCCTCTTCAAACTCCACTGGATCACACTTCGTAAATAAGGCAAAGTCAGAATATTCTTCATCCATCTGATTACGGGTTACCTCATAAATGTCTTGCAAGCTCCGAGTCTTCGCAGGTGTCCTCAAATTTTGAATTATGCTTGCAAGTGGAGGTGACCGGGATGATGAGGGTGTGCTACTGCTGGCACCACTGTTGCTGCTTGAAGGTACAGGTGGCTGCACACTGTCTTCCTCCAAGTTTACAGGTTCAACAATTGCTAGTTCAGGCTGACCAGTCTTTGACTTCCAGTTCCAGGCTTCATCCTCCAAGAACTTCACATCTCGGCTGATGACAAGTTTCTTTGTCACAGGATTGTACAACCTGTATGCCTTTGCTTGTTCGTTGTACCCTATGAAGATGCATCTTTCAGCTTTGTCATCCAACTTTTGTCTTTTCTCATCTGGAACATGTGCATATGCAATGCACCCAAAAACTCGCAAATGAGCCACACTTGGCTTCATATTGCTCCAAGCTTCCTCTGGAATTTTGTCCTTCACACTCTTGGTGGGACATCGGTTCAACAGATAAACTGCATAACTTATAGCTTCTGCCTAGAACTCATGTGGCAAACTTTTTGCCTTCAGCATGCTCCGTGCCATCTCCATGATAGTTCTGTTCTTCCTCTCAGCTACACCATTCTGTTGCGATGTGTATCTGGTAGTGAACTGCCTTCGAATTCCATGCTGCTTGTAGAAGTTGTGGAATTCATTGGAGATGTATTCTCCTCCTCCGTCAGTTCTGAGAGTCTTGACATAATACCCGCTCTGTTTCTCAACCAGAGCCTTGAACTCCTTGAACTTTCCAAATGCCTCTGACTTCAACTTGATGGGATAAATCTAGGTCTTCCGGCTAAAGTCATCAATGAAAGTCAAGAAGTATTTGTTGTCGACATATGAGGTGGTCTGCATGGGACCACAAATGTCTGAGTGCACCAGCTCCAATGGCCGTGATGCTCTCCAAGACTGTCCTACAGGGAATGCGTCCCTGTGCTGCTTGTCGACAAGGCAACCTTCACAAACTTGGTTCGGTTGCTCAATAAGGGGTAAACCCTTCACCATCTGCTTCTTGTGCAGCAAATTCAGGCCACTGAAACTCAAGTGACCGAATCTGAGATGCCACAACCAGGTAGCATCCTTCACAACTGCACTCAGAGACATTAAAGATTCATTCTGAATCTGCAGTGAAAACATCTTGTTTTTCATCATGGACACTATTGCGATTTGTCCATGCACTTTGTCTCTGATGGAACAGACATCGTCTTTGAACTGAACAGTGTGCCCCTTCTGCACAAGTTGTCCAACACTTAGCAGATTGTGTTTCAACCCTGGCACATAATAAACATCACAAATTTTTTTTCTTTCACCGTGCCGGGTGCGGATGAGGATTTTGCCTTTCCCCATCACGGGAACCTTGCTGTTGTTCCCCATATTGACTTCGGACTGGACTGACTCATCCAATTGTGAGAACATCTCCCTGTTCCCAGTCATGTGGTTGCTGCACCCACTGTCAAGATACCAAATGTTTTTCCTGCTCTCTTCCTCAACACTGCAAGTCAGCAACACATTTCCTCCTGCCGCATTTCTAGCTTCCTCCGTATAATGGGCTTGCTACTGATTCTCGTTCACCATTTTCTTTCTACACAGTGAGGCGTAATGGCCAAACTTTTTGCAGTAGTAGCATTGGACCTTTGACATGTCCTTCTTCTGCTGAGAGCCACCTTGCTGATTTTTGCTAGTGCCTCTTCCTCCTTGCTGATGAAAGTTGCAACTGGGCTCACTGTCATGAGGGTTTGATCTCCCTCCTTGCTTGTTACTTCTCCCATGCCTGCTTCTGCCTCTTCCACCTTGAGAACTAGAGGCGCTATGGTGGGAGTCTTGTCTCGCTACTGTCTCGGACTGAGACTTGTGCTTTGAAAGCTTGCTCCAAAGAGGACTGAGTTGAGCGGCTCTACCTCTGCTCATGTGTCTGCAGAGAACCCATCAGTTCATCCACAGAGAGGGTTGTCAGATCTCTTGACTCCTCTATTGCAATTACCATAGAATCAAACTTTGCTGGCAGACTTCGCAGAATTTTCTCCACGATCCTTTGATTCTGCATAATTTCACCATTCAACCGCATCTGGTTGATGACATCTGTCGTCCGAGTGAAGAAGTCGCTCATCGATCTAGACTCACTCATCTGCAGGTTCTCGAACTCCCTCCTGAGCATCTGCAGTTTTACCAACTTCACTTTGTTGGTGCCCTGGTACGAACTTGCCGAAATTTCCTAGGCCTGCTTGGCCTTGGTGGCTGATGCGATCCGCGGGAAGATGGTCTCCTCAACCGCTTGCATGATATAGAACAGGGCATTTTGGTCTTTCTTCCGATTCTCCTTTAGAATATCTTTGTCGGCTTGGGAGAGGGCGGCCAGTGCTGCTGCATCTGCTGGTTTCGGGTATCCATTCTCGACCAAGTCCCACAAATCCTGAGACCCAAAGAGAATCTTCATCTGGATTCTCCAGTAATCGTAGTTCTTGCCATTAAATCGTGGGATCTACAACTGCAGGGAACTCTTTCCGAAATCCATCTTCTATCTCCGCGTCACGGCAACACAGGCTCTGATACCAATTTGAAGGAATTAAGACAAATTCCAAATAAATCGCGTCGCTGGAAAACGCTTCGACGATTTAATTTACTTCGGGAGGAACTTCGGCGATTTAAATCGCGTCAAAATTGCTTCGGCAATTTCTTCTCGGCGAGAAAGAGTCTCGGAGGTAAAACTCCCGAAGCATCTACTTCGGGGGGAAAGCAGCCGAAATATTTCTACTTCGGGAAGTTGGGAGTTTCACGAGGAGGTTTGGCGGGAATGCTCCCGAACTAAAATGCTTCGGGAAAATTATTCCCGAAGTATGTACTTCGGGGGACAACCAACCGAAGTAAAACTGCTTCAGGGAAAAATTACTCCCGAAGTATGTACTTCGGGGGACAACCAACCGAAGTAAAAATGCTTCGGGGGAATGCTGCGAAGTTCGGCAGCGCGCGGCAATTTCAGCGAAACTAAGACCCGCAATATGCTTCAGCACAAACAACAAAACCCGACTCCTTTTCTGGATCGAACGGGTGTTTTCCAACTTTGGGCCAAACCCTAGCTCTGGAATATATGCAGATAAAAACAATGCACAGAGACCCAAATATGCAGAATAAATATTTATATATTTAACTATATTGCTAGTTTACAAGTGCTTCCAACTGAAGCGTTTACAATCTTCTGCAAGACGAAATGTCTACAGGATAAACTCAAGACTTAAATGGGAGACTGCTGCTCCACTCTCCGGGTAATGGTTGTTGGTGCTTCACCCGTTTTGCTGCTATGCTGGATGAAACCCTAGCTCTGCGGCTGTTCTGGGCTCTCCAACTGCTTCTTCTCTTCTCTCCTCTCCAACTTCCTCTTACGCTCCTCTCTCCTTAAATGAAAAATGGCCCCGATATTTATAGGCGAGGAATGAGGACAAAAGGGCGGGATAAACTCACCAACCCATTGACATAATTAAATGCTGAAGTGGTTTTTCGACCAACTATCGGAAAACCCCAGCTACTCACACGCTTGGACAATTAATGTCCTGATTTGCGCGCCTAAATTCTGCTTCGGCCGATTTCCGCTTCGGAGGGCAAAATGAACTTACTTCGCGGCGAACTGTTTTCAATGGCTGAGATAATTTTGCTTCACTGCGAAATCTATTTCGGGAGCTGTTAAAATGACCTTCGCGCCGAAGCAATTTCTGAATGCTTTTCGGATGTGTCTCGTGTCGAATCTCCTTTGGGCGTGAAGTCAGATTTAATATTTCTAACAGTACATTTATGATTCTCAAAATGATTTTTTTGTATGACCTTCATTTGTATAGGCTTTCAATTTGTAGCCGCGTAGAGTTGATTTGATTGGGCTTGTTCTGTGCTTGCTAGGTGAAATAATTGAGTTTGTGTCAAAGCATCGCATTTCTGATAAGAAGTGGTGTATTGAGTACGCCTTTCATGGGACACCCCCATGAAATTTGAGTGGTATTTGTGAGAATGGCATGGATCCAAACCTTCAAAGATTCGCTCGAGTTTATTTTGGACAGGCTAGTGGTGTTCATGCTTCTTTTGATCCCTGGCTCCTTTTCAAGATATCCTCACTAGATATGCATCATGAGCTTCCAATAACTACAGTCGACATTAGGAACTACTAGGAATATCGTTTTAGCTACGACACGAAATATCTTCGTAGTCCTCGTATGTATTAAATGCAGTCTGGAATGGTTATAGACAAAGCTAGGTAACCTGATAACCCTGTAAATCCGTATCTTATTTTGCAGTGTATATATATATATATATAGATATATCCATTTCGAATCAAAAGACATTAGATGTGCATTAAATTTAATCTTGTCCCCCACATAGTTGGTGTGTTTTGTTTACCTTAAGTTAGTATAGCTTATTTTAATTAGTTTTAAGTTGATTTGGTGATTTGATTTATTTATGAAACTTGAATGGATTCGTAGTCTTTAGTTATCATTTGTTTTTATTTTTAGGGTTATGTATACCGGTGAATATTTTTTAATATTAAAAAAAATGTAAATTGGTGAATTTTGAGATTCTGGCCATTGATTCATTTTGCCGAAATGTTTGGAAAAAAATATTTTTTTGGGTTGGTTCGCCCAAAAATTATAATATTTTTACTTTTAAAATTTTAAATCTGATTTGCCTTAAAATTATATATAATTTTATTAACCTAGATAAATTCGTCCCATTATATATACCAAAACATACTATTACTTGTTATACAATCATAAAAAAGGAGAAGCTAAAATGTGAGCTAAAAAAAGAACAAAACCAAAGAAGCCGAATAAAGAGTGATTGACAACAAATGAATGACAAAATATAAAAGAATATAGATAAAAGACTATAGGTACATAATTTCTTTCTATGTTTTATTTTACTTTTGTCGCCATTGCTTCCATACATACAAACTTCCTACTCGTCCCAACTTGGATGACTATATGCTCTCTTAGGTCATCCCTCACATGAGATCTACAAACCCATCTAGGTCATCTCTTGCATGAGATCTACAAAATCATGCAGGTCGTCCTTCACATGAGGTCTATCGACTCACATAGGTCATCTATCGCATGAGGTCTACAGACTTACCCAGGTCATCCCTTGTTGGTCATCCTTTGCATGAGGTCTATAGACTTACCTAGATCATCCCTTACTAGTCATCACTTGCAATTCATCCCTCATCTGAGATCTACGGACTCACGCAAGTTATCCCTCCCATGAGGTCTACCGACTCACATAGGTTATCCCTTGCATGAGGTCACTGACTTACCCAAGTTGTCCCTCATTTGAGGTATACAAACTTATCCAAGTCATCCCTTGTAGATCATCCCTCTCTCGTATGAGATCTACCGACTCACACGTCATCCCTTGTATGAGGTCTACTGAATCACATAGGTCATCCCTCACATGAGGTCTATAGACTTACTAAATCATCCTTTGCAAATCATCCCTCGTATGATAACCCTGCAGCGAATCAATTAGTTTTTACCATTTTCACCGTAATATTAGTTTTTTATTATCAATATAAAGTGTAGATCTCATCAAGCTATGTGGTTTTAAAAAAATTGAAAATAAAGCTCTAGATCAAAATTTATGCCTCCTATAAGGTTGTAGGGTAGTCTATAGTGACAAGGGATGATCAATGACGGATGACCTATGTGATTCAATAGACCTCATGCATTATGTCTACCGAATCACGTAGGTTATCCCTCATTGGTTGTCCCTCACATGATGTCTACCGACTCACATACATCGTCCCTCGTCGGTCATCCGTCATCACATGATGTCTACCGAATCACAAAGGCCATACCTCGTATGATATCTATCAACTCACATAGGTTATCCCTCATAGGTCATCCCTCGTCACTGCAAACTACCCTACAACCTTCTAGGAGGTACAACTTTTGATCTAAAGCTCCATTTTCAATTTTTTTTAAAACCACATAGCTCGACGAGATCTACACTTTAAATTGATAATTAAAAACTAATATAAAGTATATTTTATTATTTTCACCTCTGCAACCGATTGATAAAGTTGGACAAACTTACAACCTACAGGCTACAAATGACCCTGCAACCTTCTAAGAGGTATAACTTTTGATCAAAAGCTTCATTTTCAATTTTTTTAAACCAAGTAGCTCAATGAGATATACACTTAGAAATTAGTAAATTCATAAAGAAACCTTTATTTTAAATGGTATAAATATTTTTCAATTGATTCACCTAATTTTTATAATTTTTTCTAGAAAAAATGCAATTCATCATCTCTTCTACATGAGTTTGGATACAATTTGCATAAATTTCACAACCGGTTCACCTATTTTTTATAAATATGTTTTGGGCCCAACCCCTTATGCATAATCCTGATTGGATGTATATTTCAATAAATTCGGGCTTGGATGTGTTTATAGCTAACTATATTTCAATATCAACTAACGAACAAGTTAAAGTTACAAATCTCATTTTAGTTTATATGACATTATTTTCCAATTAACATTGGATGTATATTTCAATAAATTGTGGCTCTTATGTGTTTATAGCTAAGTATATTTCAATATCAATTAAGGGGTAAATATTTGATAAAGGACAAATGAGAGTGATGGTACAATACATATTAGATGTGATTGATATTTTCCATTTAGATTGGATGTATATTTCAACAAATTGTGACTTGAATGTGTTTATAGCTAAGTATATTTTAATATCAATTAACGGATAAATATATAATAAAGGATAAATGAAAGTGATGGTACAATACATATTAGATGTGATTGATGTTAAATGCAAGGTTCTGACTAAAAATGAGTTTTCTGTTAAAGGAAAAAAATCTTAAAAAAAATTCTTATTTATTTTTAATTATTTTTGAATCAAACATTTATCATAAATATTGATCAACATTTTAAATTAATAGTTATTTGTGTTTGGGTTTGTCGTTATTTGTTATCTATAAATTTTGTTGTTATGGTTTTGAATTTTAATATTACCGCCAATTAGGTGGTTGCTCTCCTTTTTTATGGCTTCACAATCTACAGATGTAACAGTTGTTAAAGCAAGCTTTAACTCATGGCGTTAAAGCAAGCTCAAAAGTTTATTTTGAAAGTAGCGGACATGGTAATGATTATTCTCTAGATGTTGTAATTTCTCTTGATGTTGTTTCTGTAATTGTAAAATGGTATGATAATAATTGTCTTATAGTTTATTTTATTGATCAAATGTCATCGCAATAATATCTTCAAAATTTGTTTGAAAATTCATTGGGAAGCTTATGGCGTTGTGGTTGCGGGTATTCGTAATCTTACTAAAGTTTTTTTTTTATTTCCTTTAAAAAACCCTTGCAAGTGCAAACTATGGTTTCTAAGTCCAGTTGTTGGTTTCTTCACAATACTTTGATCATCATTTCTCTTGGAATTCTTTTAAAGGTTTAGAGCAAGTTGCCTTGAAAGTATTTGTTTGGATTAAACCCCTTGGTATTCCACTACCCTTATGGGTATTTATTGACGATATTGTTAAATCCATTGGTCAGTTGATTTATTGGAAAGAAGAGTGGTTTCTATTAGCATGACCTAATAGAAGAGTCTATGTTGAGGTTGATCTTGCATAGGATCTTAGAGAATTTGTGGAAATTCAGGTTGGTACAAAGTATTTTATGCAAAAAAATATTTACTTTAATTTAATTAATACCTTATTTTGGTGCCAATCCACCATGCATCGTATCAAGGATTGCCCATTGGTTTCTTAAAAATCTCTAGTGGTTGCCCCCACTCCTCATACCATACCTACACCTCTCAAACCCTTTGTTCAAGGTGATTGAATCATAGTTTCTAATAATAAGGGGGTGACCAACCCTAAGTTGATGTTTTCTAATAGAGATAAGGTTGTGAAGAAACCATCTCAACCTCTTGTTGTTCCTATTCATCCTGTTTTGGCTGCTTAGGATTCACTTGCTGAGAAACCTCTTGAGCATAAATCGGCCTTACCATTAACTCCACTCTCCAAGCATTCATGTACTCCATCTCAAGATGGATTACCTTTATCGAGTAAAATATAGGAGGCTAAGTGTCATCCTTTGATTGTTGGTAACTTAATTCAACCTTATCATACCTATTTATTTTATAGGATTTTGGTGTTGGTTGATAGTGTAGGCAATCCCTTGAATGTTGGTGAATTATTTCAACTTTTTTAGACCTCTGCATTTAACAATTCTTTGGTGCTGCTAAAAGTGGGGGTAGCCCTATGGGAGACAACTCCATGGATATTCCTACATGAATTTCCTTTTAAGGAATGTTCATGGACTTACATAATCCTCAATAAAAAAAAATTGATCCGCTCTACTAAGTATTTTTCATGTTGATATTATTTGTTTACAATAAGTTAAGATCTTTTGTTTTTGTTTGATGTTTCTCTCAACTACATTGTAGGTTCTTTTATGCATTTCACTACTCACCATGAAGATGGTCCGGGTGGTGCTTCCATTTCTATCTCCTCTAAACTTGAAGATTGTATGCTTGGATTTGGTGAGGATTCTTCTCATTAGGTGGTCTATATTTTATTGAATATTATGGGAACACCCTAGGCATTGCCAATATTTATGCACCTAATGATGGGTCTAGTCACTATGCCCTTTAGTGGTGTCTGGCTAATCACTTAATGATGATGTATTGATTTTTTTATGGTGATTTTAATATGGGTGATCATGCTAGAGATAAATTTTATCACCTACCGATGCGCTGGTGTGTTGCAGAGATTTGAGGTCTAGTTTTTTTTAAACATAGATGGGATCTTTTTTATATCCTTTTTTACTAGTGTAATTGCATGCTTCCACCCTCGTTCACGTGGTCCAATTTTTGTGTGGGTAGTGACAGAGTTTACAAGTGCTTTGATTGAGTTATGATGTTAGAAAAACAATGTTTTTATTCTGCTCCATCAATGATAATATTTTGATAGTCTAGGATCAATTCCTACTGTTAGATCATTTCTCAATTTTCTTTCAGATTGAGTGGAGTGGTTGCCAATTTAATTTTTTGTGCAATTAATTTTATTTAAATACTTTTTTATTGCAACACCTTGGAATGATTGTTGCGATGAATATGGAATTTATTACCTTGGGCTCCACACTCTGTCAGTTAGATTTCTTGGTAGAATGTGGTGATTTTCCATAATACCTCTTTCATACGATATTTTAGAAAATAGGTGGCACATGTTATAAAGCATGCTCATTTGGCTATTATGAAATAGTATCAACAAAATTTATTGTTGAGAGAAAATGATAAATATGATCGACAATTGCAAACCAGGATTGCTAGTATTCATGACTAGCTTATAGTTCATGAACTACACGAATCTAGGGGAGCTTAGATTTAGGTTCGTCTATACTAGCTAAGGGCTGGTGATCACCCATCCAAAACCTTATTTAAATCTTATCATTTTAGGAAGGCAAAGATCTAGATCAAGGCTATTCAAGTCTATCATGATAGGTTGACTTGTCTTCCTAATATTGCATCATCTTTCATAGATCATTATAAGCTTTTCTTTCAAGCATAATAGGATTCTCTACAATGTCATATGAAACTCCAACAATGTCTTGATGTTTGTTCCTTCTAAGTTGTATGCTTATGAAAAAATTCTTTATGAGGCTCCTCTTTCACTTTATGAGCTTCATAATATCTTATGACAATATCATATGACAAGTCCCCTAGTCTTGATGGCTTTCCCTATGAATTTTATAAAGCCACTTGGAAGTTTTTTGGGTCTGATCTACTCAATGTCTAATGAAGTGTTAGCCACCAATTCTAAATATTATCAATCATGGAAAAATTAAATTTATTCCTAAAGTGAGCAATCCTAAGATTATCACCAGTTCGAGACCTATTACTCTACTTAATGTCTCTTACAATATTTTGGCTAAAGCTTTAGCTCTTAATATTAACAACATTCTCCTTGTGATTGTCAAATTGGAGTAGATGGGTTTCATTAAAATGTGTTACATATTGGATAATATTATTTCTATCTGGGAAGGTTTATAATGGGTTCATATCTCTGGCAAAAAGCCTCTTTTTCCTTAAACTGGAATTTGAGAAAGATTATAATTGTATTGAGTGGTCTTTCATTCTTGTCATGCTTCAAGCTCTTGAATTTGGTCCATTTTTTATCAGGGCTATCAATATGTTGTTTGTTGATGCTTCAGCTTATCTTACTATTTATGAATATAGGTTAGATAATTTTGGTTTATTTCATTCTATTCACCATGATTTTCCTTTTGCCCCCTCACTTTAAATCCTTACTACTGAAGATTTTGGTTATCTTCTTAGCAATATAAGCGGTTGATCAAAGGTATTATTAAGCTTGATATGTCCACCCAGCTTAGTAGTGGATACTTTGCAGATGATTATTTTCTCACTATCAATGAGGATAAAATTTTAGTTTCAACTACTTTGGTTTATTTGGATCCTTTTTGTAAGGTCACGAGATCCAACATCCAATGCTCTAAGTCTCTTTATTTCTACCTTGCTTCTTCTTCTGTGCTTGCTTGGATTAGATGTTTTTCATGGTATTGTCTTCAAATGGGTGAGAATTTTAAGTTCTTAGGAATCCCCTTTGCTTTTGATAGCTCACCCTCTAAAATATAGCATTATATCATTAACAGAATTGAAAAGAAAATTTCCTATTGGGCCTTGCATCCCCTTTCTCTTGATGACCGGTTTTAGGTTTAGACAAAGGTTCTTATTGCCACCCATGTTTATTACTCCTCCTATTGGGCCCCTTCTAAGAATTCTTATAATAAGTTTGTCAGACTCGTTAGGGATTTTATTTGGCCCAAGGAAAATATTTTCATGGTTTTCATCAAGTTGCTTGGGATATTTGTTGCATACCTATTGATAAGGGTGGTATGGGCATAATTAACATTTACAAATAAACATTTCTTTGTGCGCTAAGTGGGTGGTTAAATCTATTGAAGGTCTTAAAGCCTAGAATATTTTGATTCACCATTGTATTTATTTAGTGCTACCTTATAGGTGCAAAGCTTGGGCTAATATTGGCCTCCACACTCTCATCATTACTTCTAATTTCGTTAAGATTTAAGGTTCCTTTGTTGTTAAAAGTATTTGGGGGGACTTTGAGGTGGTGAAACCTCATATTCTTTGGATTGGTGGTGGTTTTGTAATGGATTTTCATTTAATTATTAGAATATTTGGTGGTCTCCTATTATATTTATATATTCAGTTCTTCTTGATGATATACTAGGGATTAAAGCTTTGAGACTATTTTCCAAGGGCATCTAATTTATTAAATATTTAGTGCACTCTCGAGATTAGATTCCTTGGCCTGATCTCAAACATAAATTTAATCTTCAAAATTTAGATATTCCTTCTATTCTTAAGATTCAAGAGCTTATACCTAATATCATGCTTCATAAGCTTGACATTTAACCCCTAAGTGCCTAGTGGAGGGATTGGTGTTGGAATGTGGATACTTCTTTCAAGAATTATTCTTCTTCCTTTCTTTATTAGCTTCTTATTCTTTTTTCCCTCGTGTTGACAAAATTAATGAGAGAAGGTAGACTCACTCTATCTCCTTTACTTGGATTGCTCATCTAAACCATATATGGCAATCTAACCTTAAATCCAATATTACATTTTTTCTCTAGTCTCTTATTCATTAGGGGATTCCTATGGGAGAAAGACTTAGTAGGGTTGGTATTTCTAATCCTAAGTGTTTGATTTTTGGTCATTTTGAGATTTTTAATTATTTGTTTTGGTTTTTCCCTTATGTTTAGTCTGCTTAGTCTTGGATTCACTTGTTTTTCAAACCCTTTCATTATGAATTCTTTAGATGGCAGATGATATTTTTTTGAGATAACAGTTGTTGACCTGGTTATATTGCTGCTTTATGGAATTTATTTTGTGCTATTGTTTTATTTCAACTTTAAAAACCTAGGAATGCTTTCTATTCTAGAGATTTAATTTCCACTTAGTTTTCCATGCATGAAAAGATTATGGTATTTTCTACTGTTACTGTTCAGATCCATTCACAAGATTTCAAGTCAACTCATGAGTTGGTACATTTAATAAATCTTATCAGGTACTATCTTCATGCACTATTAGTAGGGTTTCACCTAACCTCCTTCTACCTCATAAATAATTTTGGCCTCATGTTGATCGTTTGGGTGGTCTTGCACCCCGAACTATGATTTTTTCACCTCCCTTTTTTTTGTAACCTCTATTATTTTTATTGAATATAATTGTTGGTTCCAATAAAAAAACTATAAACCACACCCATATTCATGTATCCATTATAAAACTATCAAATCTTATAAACTCTATAAACTCCCATAAATTCTTATATATAAAAAAAAAATTACAATGGAAATTTATAACTTTATATAATATATTTTATTAAAATATTATTTATATATATTTTTATTTTATTTTTTATTTTAGATTTATATAAATATTTATAATTTTAAATTTATATGGTTGATGGTATGACTTAAAAAAATAAAACTAAAATATGAATAATTTGATTTTAGGTATGAATAATAACATCGTTTTTAAACAATCATGTAAATATAGATTAAAACTATAAATTTAAGAAGGTTAATAACTTTGTTAGGTTTAAAAACATGTTTATAGAATAAAGATAAAAAAATAATTTAATACCCACAAACATTATAAAATATGGTTATCAAATATTACAAGGATGATGTTGACAAATATAGATCCAAGGGTTTGGTAGGTTGGTAAAGTACCTAGTTTGGCATGTGTAACCCTTGTTTAAATCTTAGGATCCTATAGTATCAAAGTGTTTATCGCAAAAATGTCATAAATTATGTTAAAATGTTTACTTGATGTGACTAGGATTACAATGGCTGAATGTAGACGAATCCACCAAGTGGATAATTATGAAGTGTTACCAATTTCCCAGTTGAAAAAAAAATAAAATAAAATGATGTTGAAAAATATAATTCAATGCTCAAATAAACCTATGCTAAATTCTCGTACATGTTGCATACTTCTAAATATTTTTACTTGTTCTTACATGGGATAGTGATTTCCTTAAACGATACCCTCTTTTTTTTATTGTATGATTTTGTAACAACCAACTCATGATATGCAAAGAATAGATGGATGATGCTGAAAAGTTTAATTCAATGCTCAAATAAACTTAAGACAAATCCTCCTACATGTTGCATGCTTCTAAATGGTGTTACTTATTCTTATATAGGATAGTGATTCCTTTTATGATACCCTTATTTTTATATTGTGATATTTTGTAACAAATGGGATGTGGTAATATGAAGAGTTATTGTCTTTCCTGAGACACTCAATACTTTGTGAGATGCTAACATATTCATTAAATTTATCAACTAAGAAATGATACACCCTTGTTCCATTGAATTTTTCTTCTTATATAATTATATATAATTAGAATTAAATGATCCATTTTTATTACTATATTACTCATCTAATTATAGATTTATATATTAACTTATATTTTATCCTAAAACTTGTAAATCTAGTTAATAACCATAATGGTACTATAAACTAAAATACTATCTTCCATGGCTATGGATAATTGTAATGTCCATGATTAAGAATGCAAGGATACTATATTTGAATAAAATGGATACCCACTTTTATCGAGGATTGTTGTAAAAAATACTCAAATATTGCATCAATGTAGGAGTTCCTATCCCATCATAATTTTATTGTGATTTATTTTACAAAGGTTGTATAGAGGGATAGCATGCCATAAATTATAATGTGTATTATGAAGATAATTTTATTGAGGTTAGAATGTACCATAAATTTTGGTTTATTATAAGGAAATGCGATACCAATATAATAACCTTTGTCTAACATACTCAATAATACCAAGAGTCCTATAGGGTCAAAGAGTTCAGTCCAGACTTAATTGGCTCCATTTAGGAGATAAAGGTTCCAATTTTTCTTCAAATTCCTTAAAGAGAGGGGTATGATAGATAAAATTGATGTAATATGAATGGAAGAGATTTGATCTATGATCATGACACTATAAAAAGCATTTTATATCATTTTTATAAATATTTGTTCACTTCTGAGGATAAAGAAGCTAGAATTGGTGATAGAAAATTTTGTTGCTCTCTTATTCCTCATAAAATTTCTGATCAGGATGCTCTTGTTTTAAATGCTTTGATTACTAAAGAAGAAATCATCAAGGCTATTCAGTCTATTAAAAATGACAATGCCCTTGGGCCTGATGGGATTCCTATAGAATTTTATAAGAAAAATGTTCATTGGATCATTGATGATTTGTATCAGGTTTACTTTGAGGTCATTCTTCATGGTTCCTTGGGGAGGAATATTAATACTGGTATCATAAGGCTTTTGCCTAAGCGTGGTGATAAAACTTTAGTCAAAAATAGGAGACCAATAACATTGTTAAATGTTTCATATAAAATCCTTGAAAATTTTTTGGCTTTGAGGGTAGCAAATTTTCTACCTAGGTTTATTCATTCAACTCAAACAGGTTTTATAGAAGGAAGATATATCTTGAAAAAATTGATCACTAGTTGGGAAGCCATGTATTGGGCTAAATGCTTTGGACAAAATGCAGGCATGTTTTTATTGGATTTTGAAAAGGCATATGACAAAATTGAATGGAACTATATTCTCATGGTTCTTGAGGCCTTTGGCTTCCCTCCTCTATTTTACAAAATGGTTAAGGTGCTTCTTACTGATGCAGTTGCTTTTGTTGAGGTTAATGGGTCTCTTTATAATCCTATCTTGATTCAAAGATCTATACGTCAAGGTTGTCCCTTAGCTCTTGCTTTGTTTTTTATTGCTATTGATGCCTTGTATTATCTGTTAAGAGAGAGCTCAACCAGTCTTACTATTCAAGGAATTACGTTGCCTGATGATAAAGAACTTCTTAATATTCATTTTGCTGATGATACCTCAATTTTTGTTAAGTTGTTTGAGGAAAATTTTGATTCCCTTTTTTCAAAGCTTGCTTGCTTTTGTAATGCTTCAAGAGCTAAAATTGCTATGTCAAAATCTATATTATTTACTTGGGATTTTGTTGCTCCTCCTTGGTTATCCAAGTTTGATATTCAGTGGGGAGGTCCCTCCAAATAGATCCGTTATCATGGCATTCCTTTCTCCATTGACCCTTACCTTAAGGATATGTGGTTATAGGTTAAACAAAGGATTATTGATAAATTTAATAAATGTAATAATAAGCAGTTATCTATTGGTGGTAGATTTCAAGTCCATCAAAAAATCCTTTCTACTTACTCTATATGTTTTGCTTTAGCTTGGTTATTTTGTTCATATCAAATTAATGATATTCATATACATATAAGGAATTTTTGATGGGTCGGTGTTAATACTGAGATAAAAAAAAATAAGGTAAGGTGGAATTGGTGCATTGTTAATAAATATATTGGCGGCCTTGGCTTGAAAAATTTGGCTATTCAAGGTATGTCCTTAGCCATAAAGTGGATAGTGAATTGTATTAACGACAATGAGTCATGGAAAGTTCTTCTCAGGCATAATATTACTATGGTTGTTTCTAAAAAATCTCATGCTTGGAAAGATTTTCATATGATTGATATCCTTTTTTGGTAAGTTTTCGATTGTTCCAGCTAGGTCAGTAGTTTTCAAGAGCCTTTGGAAGGCTTGGGAGAATGTTAGAGGTTTACTATCTATTGTTGATTCTCAAAATAATTTCTTCTTGCACAGTTATATCTGGTGGAATATTTCTCATAATAATAAGCTGCTTGCTGTTACTCAAGGTTGTTCTACAAAAAATGGGTGCATAAAGGCATTGTATCATTTGCTGATATTATTGAAAATGGATGTCTTAAATCTTGGGAGTATCTTAGTATTCAGTATGATATTCTTCACTCTCAATGGAGGATATACTCTTTACTTTGAGCCTCATTTTTACAATTAAGTAGTCCTATATTTATTGATGATGATTGCACTTTTTATGGTAATATTCAGTGGCATGATGGCAATCAAGCCAAAAATGTTTTATAATTTTCTCACTGATACTAATGAGATTTTACTCCATATTGATAACAATTGGTCTATGAAATTCTTCACTAATCATGGGTATAGCATTTTGCAGCATATTTGGTTTAGATTTCTTGAGCCTAAAAAGGTATGTTTTCGTTGGTTATTACTTCTTCAGAGGCTTCCTGTATGTAAATATCCTCAATCACCAACGAGTTGCAATTTATGCGGAGTTCATGATACTGTCAAGCATATCTTTTTTGATTGATTTTTTGCTAAAGAAATTTGGTCCTTATTTTGCTCTAATATTTTAGGTTGAAATATTAATGATAATATTTTCAGGCAGCATATATTGTTTGGATATATTCCTACTATGCAGAGATGTTGTAATCATTTTTTGTTGTTGCTTTTGACTGAAGTTTTATAATATATTTGGTTGGCTAAAAATTTGGATATTTTTTAGGATAATTAGAGGAATCTTACTAGGTCTCTTAGGAGACTCACAGTTTTCAAAATCTCTTTACAGGTTGCTAGGTTCGTGCTTTGCTTTAAGGATATTTTCAAACATTTTCTTCAGACTTTCCAAGAGCATAATCATCATGTGAATAGCAACGTTGTGGATGGATACAGACACTTTGGTGATTTTTATTTTAACTTATTCTAGCATTGTATAAATATGTTTCAAAATAAATATGATACTTTGTATAATACTAGTGATATATGTACTCAGTGTCCTTTTAAGGACTTTTGTGTAGTTTGGTAGGATATTAGTCTTGATCTTATTTCAAGTACTCTACCTTAGGGCTATTTTGTATTACTCTTTTATTTTAATATTATAGTTGTTGATTTTCAATTAAAAAAAAATATGATGATAATAATCTTCACTTTATACAAATTGGAATCAACCAATCATCACTATTACATCATACCTTGGGTCTAAAATAATTAGTATGAAAGATGGGAGGGAAGTGCTAGACAATTTTCATAGACATCAAATTGGTGGTTAGTGGTTAAAAGGTACTATCAAATCAAATTAGAGGAATGATTCTAGACGTGTACATATATTACCAATCAAGAAGTTCTAGTGGTGATGGAAAACCTATGGCAATTGAGATAATACCCTAATTTGTGTAATGTATTTTGGTGGCATACATTTTTTCAACAAAAAAGTGATAATGCAATATAACATAGGGATCCTAAGGTGGAAGTGGGAGATATGTCAAAGCATATGGAAGTTTTTATGTGTTTGAGTGTGGTGTGATATAATTAGTGAACCATTATGGTAGTGATGAGATGATATATTATATGATTAAATTAGATGATGAAAATTACATGTGGGAATCTAATTTGTCTAAAAAGTAAGTGGCATCTATTTATAATGAAATTCCTACTCTTAGAAGTTCAATACAACATTATAATATCCTATAACTTGAAAGTATTGAAATTTAAAAATATATGTTAAATTCCATCATATGACATCGAATTTATAAGTTCTATCAAAATATTTTATTATCTTCTATATGACCTCACCCTTTGTAGATATCCTTTAGGCCTATCAACTATATTTGCTCAAACAATTTCAAGCTAAAACCACTTTTTGCAATCTCTTTAATCATAAAATTTCACATAAATACATCTCTCTTAATCATTTGGTTGAATTTTCTTAAGGCTATCCTCGTCTATTTCCCTATGTGTCCATCTTCAAAATAAATGAAATAAATATTTATGCTCTAATGCTTCCTACAACTCTCATGTTCTAAACTTGTTGAAATGCATTATGGAATGCTTTGTTTTCTTTAGTCATACTTGTTATACACACAGCCACCATGGGATTGAACTCGGATCACATCACCTATATAAATGGTGTCCTTACCAGTAAACCAGACTCAAAAAAATTATGAAATGTTTTATTAAAAATTTCATTGTTCATATAATAGTCCTTCACATATTTAATTACTATACCTACAATTTATTGCTCCTTTGTTTTATTTGATTTGCAAATATTCAGATCGTTTCAATTAATAGTGTATTTACTTTTGCTTCCATTTCTACCATTAACAATTAAGATTTCAAAAATGTTATTCAAACTATATATTAAAAAATATACCACTATTTCTTTTTCATTGTATAACTATTTTTACTTCCAATTGTATCTTTAACTACGTATACAACATGGACATACAATATATGATCCAAACCATACGAAAATTAAAATAATATTTAATTATTTATAAAAATATAATATAAAATTAGAATTTATATTTAATTAAAAAAATCATCAATAATATTAAAAAAAAAAAAATTAATATTATATCTTGAAATTCCTTTATAATCTCTTAATAGTATCTCACTGTACACTTGCAACATATTCAACTGCATTTACCATGCACAAATTCGAACCAGCGCTAGTAACTTCAATAATATGCATTCTAAACTATTTTCAATAATATATTTTAGTCAGGTTTCAAATTTGACATTTATATTGCTAATCAATGAAAAATTTAGAGGTGCCCTTCGATCTGTCACTGAAGATCAAATGTTACCCGGTAAAAACCATCTACAAATAATAGAAAATTAATCTGTTAAAGGGTACAATCCACAAATAATAGAAAAATTAATTTGTTGAAGTGTTTACTGCTACAAATTCAAACATTCAGATCTACAAGTAAAACATTCATAGAGATAAAGATTGTGTAATGTTTTAAAATAGGAAAAATATTATACCTTTTAAAATATTATGGCACAAAGGATAATTAACTACTAAACATAATAAGATCTGATATCTATAACGGCTCCCTACGTGCTGTAAGCCTGAAGAAAAGGATAACATTTTATATGGATTGAAGTTAGAAAGGAAAAAATAATGTGCATTTGAGGAGAAGATAGTCGGAGCTTCCAACCACTAGTTTTCCTTTAAACTTTAGTTATGCGATTTTTTAAATAGACTACAGGAAACCTATGTAATTATAATAATTATATGTAATTATAATGATTATGCTTGCGTAAACTAATTGAAATTATTTTATTGATTATATTGAAAAGAGTTACAAGTATTACAGGCTATTTGAGAGAGTAACCTTCCTTGTCACTGACCACTTCAAAGGGCAGCCTCTTTTATGAGAAAAACTTTTTTACAATATAATTTTTAAGATATATTTTTTTTACAATATAATATATAAAGATAGATTTGTTTAAAATAGTTTATAATGTAAAAATAGATTAAATTCAATTTAACTATCTGAGTTATCTAACTCTAATTTTAGTGATTGAGAGTTATCTTCACATTCAAAAGGAATGCTCACTTATTACTAAATAAATTATTATAATAAAATAAAAAGCCTGAAGACATGAGGTCCTAATATTTCCTCCCTCTTCAAAATAAGATTCTTCCTCAAAGCTAAAAATAAGAAAACTATTGTGAGATTTGGTGTAGTGGTTTCCATGTTGTAGCCTCAAGTTGTAGCACCAAATAATGGTATCTAATAGTGTGCTCTTCAATTTTAAATGATTTACAAAAAAATAAAAGGAGATTTTTCTTTTCCAAGGCAACATACAAGATTAGCCTAAAATGCAACTATATGACTTTCAATTCCTTGCCTAAGTACTTTAAAATAAAATATTTAGACTATCCTGATTTTTTTTTTATTTAACCTAAAACAAGTGTGTTTCTAGATTAATTAAAAAAATAAAGGACCTAAAAAGGATTAAATAGAAAATAAAATAAACAAGGATTTATGAAATTGAAATACCTTTTTCTTAAAGATTGTATAGAAGCACTACCAATGCTTTTGCTCTGTTCTGGCACTTTTGTTGAACCTCTGAAACTACGAGAAAATTAGATGGTAGTATGGTTTAGGGAGTTTTCTAATCACAGGTGAATAATAGAACTATCATATGGATTGATTGATCAAACATCCTACTCATAAAATAAGATTTGTATATACCTAGAATTTGGAAGTAGAAATGACTTATAAAAAATTGTTGCAATTAGAAGCATTGCCAACACTTTTACTCTATGTTAAACAAAGAAGCATAAGCACAAATTTCAAAAAATGTCATTGCCTCTATACCTACAACTTGTTATATAAATTTTTTAAGAGGATTTTGAAGGATAATTTGACTTTATTACATCTTAAGGTAAACAAAAGGGTTAAATATCTAATTTCTAAGGCCTAGAGGTTTGTAGATTTACAAATACTTAAAAAATCAACTCCAAAATTTCTTAATCCTATGAGAATAGTGATATAGAATAGAGAGGAATGAGAAATGATAGGAGATTATTTAAAATAAATGGAAATGTGATCTATGGATTCCTAAGAAGGAAGAAAGCTTTATATATGTACAAATGACTCTAAGAGGATTACAAAACCTCATTAGAATTGACATTTGGTGAAAGAAAGACAATGTGATAATGATCTAATGCAAAAGTAAAGTAAAATAATTATCCAATGTCTACAAAGGAGCCTAACATAATTATAAGTGAGTTACCAATAAATAAGTAAATGTGAGATTGTAAAATCTAATAAAGAGATTGTTAGACTATGATGTTATTATACTTGCAATCAAAGTCAATGTGAATATTATATATATATATATATATATATATATATATATGCATGCAAATTCAAATGAAGCAAACTAAGGTAAATATTATTGATATTACAAGCATGAATATGAGGATAAATTGAAAGCAAAGTACCCATATTTTTAAATATAATATAATATATAAAGATATATTTGTACAAAATAGCTTATAATGTAAAAATAGATTAAATTCAATTTAACTATTTGAGTTATCTATCCCTAATTTTAGTGATTGAGAGTTATCTTCACATTCAAAAAGGGATGCTCACTTATTACAAAATAAACCATTATAATAAAATAAAAAGCGTGAATACATGAGATCTCTTCAAAATAAGCTTCTTCCTCAAATCTAAAAATAAGAAAACTATTGTGAGAGTTGGTGCAGTGTTTTCCATGTTGTAGCCTAAAGTTGCAGCACCAAATAATGGTATCTAACTAGCGTGCTTTTCAATTTTAAATGATTTACAAAAAAATAAAAGGAGATTTTCCTTTTCCAAGGTAAATAAAGGATAATAAGATTAGCCTAAAATGCAACTATATGACTTTTAAATCCTTGCCTAAGTACTTTAAAATAAAATATTTAGACTATCCTAAAAATTCTTTTATTTAACCCAAAACAAGTGTGTTTCTAGATTAATTAAAAAAAATAAAGGACATAAAAGCATAAAATAGCAATAAGAAACAAACAAGAATTTATGAAATTGAAATACCTTTTTCTTAAATATTGTATAGAAGCACTACCAGTGCTTTTACTCTGTTCTAGGACTTTTGTTGAACCTCCGAAACTACAGAGAAAACTAGATGGTAGTATGGTTTAGGGGGGTTTTCTAATCACAGGTGAATAATATAATATCTGGATTGGCTGATCAAACATCCTACTCATAAAATAATATTTGTATATACCTAGAATTTGGAAGTAGAAATGACTTATAAAAAATTGTTGCAATTAGAAGCATTGCCAACACTTTTACTCTGTGTTAAACAAAGAAGCATAAGCACAAATTTCTAAAAATGTCATTGCCTCTATACCTACAACTTGTTATATAAATGTTTTAAGAGGATTTTGAAGGATAATTTGACTTTATTACATCTTAAGGTAAACAAAAGGGTTAAATATCTAATTTCTAAGGCCTAGAGGTTTGTAGATTTACAAATACTTACAAAATCAACTCCAAAATTTCTTAATCCTATGAGAATAGTGATATAGAATAGAGAGGAATGAGAAATGATAGGATATTATTTAAAATAAATGGAAATGTGATCTATGATTCCTAAGAAGGAAGAAAGCTTTATATATGTACAAATGGCTCTAAGAAGATTACAAAACCTCATTAGAATTGACATTTGGTGAAAGAAAGACAAAGTGATAATGATCTAATGCAAAATTAAAGTAAAATAATTATCCAATGTCTACATAGGAGCCTAACATAATGATAAGTGAGTTACCAATAAATAAGTAAATGTGAGATTATGTTATTATACTTGCAATCAAAGTCAATGTGAATATTATATATATATATATATATATATATATACACTGCAAATTCAAATGAAGCAAACTAAGGTAAATATTATTGATATTACAAGCATGAATATGAGGATAAATTTAAAGCAAAGTACCCATATTTTTAAATATAATATAATATATAAATATATATTTGTACAAAATAGCTTATAATGTAAAAATAGATTAATTCAATTTAACTATTTGAGTTATCTATCCCTAATTTTAGTGATTGAGAGTTATCTTCACATTCAAAAAGGGATGCTCACTTATTACAAAATAAACTATTATAATAAAATAAAAAGCGTGAATACATGAGATCTCTTCAAAATAAGCTTCTTCCTCAAATCTAAAAATAAGAAAACTATTGTGAGAGTTGGTGTAGTGTTTTCCATGTTGTAGCCTAAAGGTGCAACACCAAATATTGGTATCTAACTAGCATGCTTTTCAATTTTAAATGATTTACAAAAAAATAAAAGGAGATTTTCCTTTTCCAAGGTAAATAAAGGATAATAAGATTAGCCTAAAATGCAACTATATGACTTTTAAATCCTTGCCTAAGTACTTTAAAATAAAATATTTAGACTATCCTAAAAATTCTTTGATTTAACCCAAAACAAGTGTGTTTCTAGATTAATTAAAAAAAAAAAAGGACCTAAAAGCATAAAATAGCAATAAGAAACAAACAAGGATTTATGAAATTGAAATACCTTTTTCTTAAATATTGTATAGAAGAACTACCGGTGCTTTTACTCTATTCTAGGACTTTTGTTGAACCTCCGAAACTACGGAGAAAACTAGATGGTAGTATGGTTTAGGGGGGTTTTCTAATCACAGGTGAATAATAGAATATCTGAATTGGCTGATCAAACATCCTACTCATAAAATAAGATTTGTATATACCTAGAATTTGGAAGTAGAAATGACTTATAAAAAATTGTTGCAATTAGAAGCATTACCAACACTTTTACTCTGTGTTAAACAAAGAA
Source organism: Wollemia nobilis (assembly GCA_028583015.1). Lineage (NCBI taxonomy): Eukaryota > Viridiplantae > Streptophyta > Pinopsida > Araucariales > Araucariaceae > Wollemia > Wollemia nobilis. The sequence goes on from JAQPPZ010000866.1 coordinate 3,348,398, forward strand.
GCATAAGCGTCAATTTCTAAAAATATCATTGCCTCTATACCTACAACTTGTTATATAAATGTTTTAAGATAAATTTTGAGGATAATTTGAATTTATTACATCTTAAGGTAAACAAAAGGGTTCAATATCTAATTTCTAAGGCCTAGAAGTTTGTAGATTTAAAAAAATTTACTAAATCAACTCCAAAATTTCTTAATCCTATGAGAATAATGATATAGAATAGAAAGGAATGATAAATGATAGGAGATTATTTAAAATATATGGAAATGTTATCTATGGATTCCTAAGAAGGAATAAAGCTTTATATATGTACAAATGGCTCTAAGAGTATTACAAAACCTCATTAGAATTGACATTTGGTGAAAAAAAGACAATGTGATAATGATCTAATGAAAAAGTAAGGTAAAATAATTATCCAATGTCTACATAGGAGCCTAACATAATGATAAGTGAGTTACCAATAAATAAATGTGAGATTGTAAAATCTAATAAAGAGATTGTTAGACTATGATGTTATTATACTTGCAATCAAAGTCAATGTGAATATTATTGATATTACAAGCATGAATATGAGGATTAAATTTAAAGCAAAGTACCCTTATTTATAAATAAGACAATAGGGAATGCCAAAATAACTGTAAATATTGGACTAGCCTGCAACAAGAATAAGATTGAGTGAAAAAAATGTAAATACCTATAAATTTAATTAATAGTTACATTTATGATTCTAAATGCATGAAAAGGAAATAAAATAGGGATTAGAAAGACAAATGAAGCAAATATACCTGCAATACAATGACTACAAGCATGAAATAAGTAAGAATTATTGTAAACAAAATAATATGAGCACAAAATAATGTTAGATACCTAAAAATAAGAGTTAGTAATATGAAAAAAGGAGTAATTAGGGGATTAGTAGTTGTAGCATACAAAATAAAATGTTATCAAGTCCTCAAAAGAGGAAAATGCATAAAATATATAGCAAAGGAGAAGAAATATAAAGAGCTAGGAATGTTACAACCTATTTGGTCCTCCTTATTGAACAAATATGGTTTTATTGCTCTAATGAATTATTTGCATTACTTCACTTGTCCCAAAATCTTGATACAAATATCCCAAATGCTAGAATGAGAGAGAATAAGATAACTTGACAAAGTTTTGATAGCTTAGAATTGTTGATGAAATGTCTATCCAAAGGTGTCTATTTAATGATATTATGAGGAATAATTTTTGGAGGTAAAGAGAGCTCAAATAGGTAATTTGGATAAGGTAGAACATTCAAATTTTATAGGCCTAAGAAGAGGATGAAGCATGTGTGATCAAATCGAGGAGTGGGAGTGCTTTTGGCTCATATCACAAAGATTTTGATTATCTTTATAAAAATGTTCAAATTTCTAGAAGATTTGGTGTAGCATTTTTACTCTTATGTATGTTCTATTCATTGGTCTTATTGGTTCGTCAAAATGCTGAAAAAACATTATTTTGCAAAAGCACAAGAATCAAGTAGAAGTATTGGTAGCACTTCTCCAAAAGGTGGTGCTTCTACAAAAGTGTTAAATTTGATGTTAATTTAACCTGGATTAGGTCTTTGACTGATGACATGTTGTTTGGTACCTTTACAAAAGATGTAGGTAACTAGTCATGTCAAAATTAGTTGTCTATATTTTGCCTCCTTTTGATGTGTTTATTGTATAATAAGTACATAAAAATATGTTGTAGGACTCCAATTTTGACATCAGCATGTTTTTTGATGTCAAAATATATTATGTTTAAGATATTATTACCAAAGCAGTCAATTAAAAAAATATATAATTGATAAATATCATTATTGCATGTATGCCTCGTAAATGATGCCCCATATGTGCCCCTCGACATTTAGATCAAAATTGTATTTTTGAGAGAAAATAATATGGGGTATTGGGATGGCCAAAAGGATATAACGAAACAATGAAAGTATAAAATTTATAGGGTGGATGGGGGTAAAAAGAAGGAAATAGGGTAAAAATGACTCATTTTTGACATTTGTAATTCATAATGATAGAATAATTGGACTACTTCTCAAAATTTAATGGAATATTTTAGGAGACTAGTAGATTGTGTAAACCTAGTTCAAAGGTCAGATCAGGCTCAAATAACGTTCTACAAGTATGCCCAAAAATCCTAATTTAAAATTTGTAATTTTGGGTCATTTTTATGCACTTTTTTTAATAGGTAGTGCTTTTATCATTTGCATCACTTATATTAGTAGCACTTTTGCTATAGGCAAATGTTGGACTAAAATATACCATTATTGTGGAAAGGTGTTTCATTTGGTGATTATAGCCCAAGTATAGAATTGGATGAAACCAAATATTGCTCTTTATTTCAACCTCCAAAGAACATCAACTTATTTTGATTAAACTTGTGAAAAATGATAGGAAAGAGTAAGGGTTAGAGAAATGTAAGGAAAAGTGGATGGGATATAGTGTAACAACATTAGATCTCATTAAGTAATATGTTATCAAACCAATTACATGACACTTAATAGACCAACCATTATCACCTATAATTGCAGATTCATTTAGCTCATGATATTTACTTTAATCATTCCAAGGATTCAAAAAATTAGCAATCCAATAGGTGATTCTTCACTTTAACAAAATAGACTAAGTGTTGAATGTAACAAAAATGACTTAAATAAAATGTATGTAGGCTCTAATCATTCCAAGGACTTAAATTTCTAGCAATCCAATAGGTAATCCAAATAGTAGAATTACATTAACAGAATATATTGACAATTAAGTATAATATAAATGACTTAAAGAAAAATTCACTTAAAAACCTATAAATTGCACAGTGATAAATGCCAAACAACTATCACTGCATTTATTAGTAAAAAAAATATAAATAAATACTAGAAAAGGACAATAGATCTGACCCGTGTTATGAGGTCTCTCTTCATATTTATAGCTTACAGTTTTGAAATTCCCAATGAGAATACAACTATATGGTTGATTGAAAGGCAATCTGCCATGAAACTAGAAATGTTGATGTGGCAACCTTAAACTTCAACTTGGGTAAAAATTTGAATTCATATCTTTGATCTATAACTACCTTCTATGAGTGGTTGTATTATTGGGGTTGTTGCTATCATGCTTGGCTATTATGAGTCAAAACTAGCTAGCAAGCACCATGGGAATTGTAGGTCTAAAAATGATGTTTAATTTTGAAGTTGCTCGAAATTGGGTTCCTATTTTTTATTATGGGTCTCTTCTGTAAGAAGTCGCAATTTTGGTCCATATCAGCCTTAGGTATTTTTTATCTTGTATTATTCTTTCTTTCATGAAGTCCTAAGCTTCTATCTCAAAAATGATGATATTGTTAGCATGAATGGTCTGGTCTGGCTTTGAGTAGTTTTAGTTTTGTTCACTAACATCCTAGTTTTAAAAAATTTGGACTTCCTTGCTTGGTATTGAGCTCAGTCTCAAGTGTGCTTACATCATCATGAGGAGTCACATAGTCTTGAGCATCGTGGTTTTGGATGATCTTCAAAGTTTACCTTTTGTGCAATCATAGCTTTGGGTATTGGATCAATGCATAGTTTGTTGTGGTTGATCTAATATCACTTCTTCAATGAGCATAGTTTTGAATATCACAGGCTCAAGCACTTAATTTTACATGTTCTCATGGATAGGTGGAAGAAAAAATAGTAGCACAAAGGGGAGTAACTAAATAAAAGGAGGACACAATACTATATGAGATATTTTTTAGAAAAAATTAAAAAATTAGAAATTGAATAAGATAAAAATGCAAAATTTGAGTAATCTATAGGTGAAAAAAAGAAGAAAACATAAGTGAAAAGAGAAGAAAAGAAAGAAAAGAAATAAAAGAAATAAAAGAGGGAGATATGGTGCAAGGGGAAGTTTGGATGATGGTACACCTTCATAAAGCATACCTCCATAAGCATACTCCTCTATAGTTGAATGTTATTTTAGGTCCAGGCAAGATGCCTTAAGCAAATAATCTAGGCTCGTGTAGGCCAGAATTCACCATATTCATTTTTTTGCTTAATTTTTTTGCTTCATGCATTTGCATAGTAACCTCCTCTGCTTATCACTTTCAACGACATGATACTTCTACTCTATATTCAAAATCATGACTGTATTGAGCATCATTTATTTTCATGAATTTTAGGGCATGTTAGCTTTTTATAGGACTCATGTTGTGGCTTTACCAATTACCCCTTTCTATAATGATTGTATTCTTGTGGTACTTTTCCTAAAAATCTATATTTTGTATGACCTGTTTGCTCACATGCGTTATTTAATGCTTTTGCACTTAACTAAATTGCTTTGGCTTAGTTATCATGCATTTTCTTGCATCACTCTTAGGAGAGACATGACACATATCTTACATCATTTGTTAGTTCTAACCATGTCATATCCTAATTTTGAGTACTTTCCTTCCACTCAGGATTATGCACAATGGTGAATATTCATAAATTTGGTGAATATTAAGATTTCCAAAATTGGAAATTGGCGAATATGAGGACTCTCGACGTCAGTCCATTCGCCTAAAATTTTTAGGATCAATTTTTTCTTAAGGTCAATTCACCACAATATATATCCAAACATAGGTATATTTGTACTCATTGGAAAGCTCTTTTTAATACTGATCTAATGGTGGTGTTTTCATGAAGTTAAAATATGATTTAATAGGTCAAAAGTGGACCCAAAGATGATCTTACATTTTAGGGCTTCAAATACCTCACATTTTGGTATGAAGATGCTCGATTTGATTCGCTTAGGATTCTCCATGATTCACCTTGGTTATGATTAGGATTTATCATTTTTTACAAGTAAATTTTGAGTCCAATCCCTTATGAATAACCCTGCTTCCACTCACCCATTTTTCTTATCTTATCCATTAGACTAGAAATTCTAAGAAAAAGTGATGGGAAAAAATGGTGGATTACACTGTATGTAGGTTGATGAGAGATATCAATTGGAAGAATGGAGTGATGATTATGATATTTTTTTATGAGTTGTATAGTCTTATGTAACTTCTTATTTTCTTCCATGCTCTGATATGTTTCTAAGTATCATTAAGCTTGAAGGTTGTTCAGTATAATAACTTTGGTATATACTTCTCAAAACCTTATTTTATGTATAAAATCTCACTATAAATTGCTAATTTATCGGCTATCTAACTTATTTGATCAAGTTGTAGTTAGCTTAATTATTTATTTTTTAGCTATTCATACAAAAATATGGCCTGCTAGCCCACACCTAGCCAAAATAGTTCCTTACAATCTATCCTATAAATATGAAATGTCCTAACCATATGATGCCAAACTTGAGCTTCTCTTCATGGTGTATTCTCAAGGTTTTACAACTATCTTCAAACACTTCTAGATGCCAATATATTTTAATTTTATTCTCAAGGAGGTCAGGGTTTTGGACATATATAATAGCAATAGATAATTTTCTTGGACTAAGATCTCTTTTATTGAGTGTTGATCTTCCTAATGTTTTTTGTAGAGTTCCCACAAACATATATCATAAAATCACTTATTGTTTTATTTACTCTTCTTGATCTGTACCTCCTTTTCCTAGATTTATTTTTATCGAATGGCCAAAAATTTTGATGCTCATGACCCTCCATATTTTGAAAAGGAACATACTTAATTTTTGAATCTGATTTTTCTTTTGAAAAAATATTATATGGGCCATATTCATAGTACCATGGCTCTTTCCATGTTGGATATGATTCTTCTTTTGGCTAGTGAATTACTTCTATATTTGTATCTTAGTCACCTTTCCTTAGCGTAGTTAATTTTAGTTCTTCATATCCTTTAATATAGAAGGGGTGCAAGCCATGATTAGGTATTTTAGCCATCTTCTTAATACAAGGAATTATCATATGACTTAGGTCCTAGCTCAAGAATCCTCTAATTTTATCTAAAAATAATTTGGACAAGCACATGCTAAATAGGATATGAATGTCAATGATCACTATATCTTGTACTACAACAAGATCTGGATATCCATGTATTATCATTAGGAAATATTGTAATAGACCAACTGCTTCTACAAATATTTCCTTGAATTGAACCACCTTGGATTCTATTGGAATGATGCTCAATTCCATGCTTTTACGAACTTCTAGTGGCATAACTATATTTTCAACTTCTAAATCTACTACACAATTATGTAGAATACTTTTTTCTAGATAAAGAGATAAATAGAATGAAGCAATTTGGATTTCTTGCACATCCTAGGATATACTTTTTGTTGTTAGGATGCCATTTTTACTTGATTCTAGAAGAGGTGGTTCTACTAGATATATTTCTTCAGTAACTAATAGATCTTTCCTCAAATATTCTTATGTCATAGTAGGTGCTTTGAATAAGCCTTGAAACTGTTTCATTATTTCTATCCTCTATTTTAGAGTCATATCTAGAAAATATAGCTTCTTATATAATTAAATTATTTGATGAGGTAGGGAATTCTTCTTTGAAATTGACATTAATACCTTAGACTCAATTATATTCCTCTTTCCACCTTGTATGGATGAATTCCAAATATTTTTAGAGTTATGTACTGATTCTTGCTAATTATTGATGAAAACAATTCTTCTTGGGCATATTTGCTTTAATATTGATGTGAAAGCCATCACATCTTCTATCAATTGAGGTTTTTGCAAGAACATAGGATGTAATATTATGTATTTGATATGAATCTCTATATGTGATGAAAATTTACATATAGCTGGAATCTCAACTTTGTTTTGCATTTTATCATCAAGATATTACTCTATTTTTGTCCCTGCAATATGCTTCACATCGATAGAATACCACGAACTAGTATACCTATGTGACTACTAGGACTTAAAATTAGAGTTTTTTGAGCTACCCATTTGGGATTGAGAGAGTTTTTCCTCCATTCTCTTAATATCTTCAGTCAATTTATGAATTATTTCTAGGTTTGGAGTTGAATCTCCTATAAAGTTGGAATGCCAATACCAATGGGAACTTAGGGTGTACAAGACTTAGAATTTTTATATTATGATGAACAAGACATACGTGGAAAATGGTTGGGTGGGTATATAAATATTTTAGGGGGAAATTTTCCTAGTGTGATGAGAATATTCTTGGCAAGTATATTTTTTTGAAAGATCTATAGGAAGTTTTTCCTTAGATTGTTGGATCAAATGCTTAAGTATATATGGAAAGCATGTATGTAACACAAATCTACTTTGGTGGGATAAGGTTGAAATTCTTTGGGAATTATCTTCTAAGTCCTTTTAAATCTGACATTGAAGTCAAAAATATTTTCATGTGAGGCTTTTCAAATAGAGGAAAAATGGGTAAATAATAGGAATGGATCCCCAGGATCATCAAATTCATTAATAAGAGCTCCAACTAATTTATATAATTACTGATGCTCCTGTATTCTAAGGATCTATACCACAATAATACTTTACCCTTGAATTATTGAATGAGTAATCTAATCATCACACCTTCAAATATGATATCATAGATAATAGCTAGGGAAGCTACATCTTGAAAATACTCATAAGTGATTTTTTCTTGGTCATCATAACTAGCCAAAATTTTTATAGCAAATTTTGGTTTTTCATGAAGGATTTAGACATTAATAGGACCAATATCATACCAAGATGGACAATATTACTTAACCATGGGAATGATATAATTTATTTACAAGTAAATATGGGTTTGATGTTTAGGGGAATGCCAAAAATTACTGGTAATATGATAAGTACCTTGATTTAATCTTATAATCATAAAAATATAGGAGAAAACTACATGGTCCAAGAAATAACAAATAGAACTGATAATATTATTATGATAAAGTTCAATATTTTATCTCTTAAATGGATTCATCATATGAACATACATTATTCGCAAATGAGATCAATATTTTTCGTTGAATCTAGTTTCTCTGGTAAAGTGAGATAAACTTGGTTAATTGATCCCACCAAGCGTACCAAAAACTGCTGGTAGCATGATGGATTTTATAATTTCTTTTTTTAGATATTATAATTATATAAATATAAGATGAATTTAATTGCTTTTCCCACCAGGCAAGCTAGAAATTTTTATACTATTGGACTAAAATATGCCATTATTGTGGAAAGGCATTGCACCTGATGATTATAACTAAAGTATATAATTAGATGAAACAAAATATTTCTCTCTATTTTAACCTTCAAAGAAGGCTAGCTCCTTTTGATTAAATTTGGAAAAAGGGATAGCAAAGAGTAAGGGTTAGAGAAATGTGAGTGAAAGGATATAGTGTAACAACATTGAATGTCACTAAAAAATATGTTATTAAACCAATTACATGACACTTAACAAATCGACCATTATCAACAACAATTGCAAATTAATTTAGCTCAAGATATTTACTTTAATCATTCCAAGGATTCAAACAATTAGAAATCCAATAGGCTATTCTTCACTTTAATAGAATAGACTAAGTGTGATAGTAACATAATGACTCAAAGAAAATGTATATAGGTTCTAATCATTCCAAGGACTTCATTTTCTAGCAATCCAATAGGTAATCCAAATAGTATAATTACTTTAAAAAAATACACTAAAAATTAAGTGTAATGGAACCAGATGGCAAGCACAATGGATGTTGCAATTCTAAAAATGATGTTTAACTAGAATTTTACTTGAAAATAAGTATTTTTTCTTACAGAGCTCTTTTGGATGAATTCATAGTTTTGGTCCATCCTAGCCTCAGGTATTTCTTCTCTTGTGTTGTTCTTTCTTTCACATATTTTAGGGCTTCTAAATAAAAAATTATGATATCACCAACTTGAATGGTCTCACTTTGAGCATTTTTAGCTTTGTTTGCTTACATCCTATTTTTAGGAATATTGGAATTCCTTGCATGGTACCAGAATCAGTCTCAAGCATGCTTATATCATCATGATGAGTTACATGGTTTTAGATAGTACTGGCTAAGGCACTTAACTTTACACATTCCCATGGCAATGAGACTTTGCACATACATATTTACTAACGTAGTCCTGGTCTTGAGCATATTTATTTTGAGCTATCTTGAAGATTTTGTAAACTTAGCCAATCCTTTGCTAAAAATAATTTCAATGCTTTCAATTTTAAATGGGATCATGAATTTGACCTACAACAATAATTTTGTAAGTAATGCTTTTATAATTGCTAGTGCTTTTAAAAATAATACTTTTTCAAGTCCTAGTACTTTTAATTTTTGTAGGTTGAAAGGCTAGGGAATATGATGAATTATGCTAATTTGGTGTTTTTCATGATTTTTAAGGGTTAGAATTGCTATATTATCAAGAGTGATGACCTAGGTCCCTAGGGGTGATATTTTTGGAGTATATTACATTATTTGGTACATGCTAATGTACCCCCATGGTACCTTCATGGTACATAAGTAAATATTAAATTAGTATTGAGTCATAGTTTAGAGTGTGAGCATAATTTCTCCTTTCATGTGTGCATGTCTAAGAAATATATAAGTGTCATGTAAAGTTGTAATGTGCAAGAAATGCACAAGTTTCATATGAGTGTGTGAAAATGTAATTTGAGTCTACGTACACAAGTATATTTTATGTAAGAGATAAAATATGTAATGTAATGATATGCACATGTATCCTTAGATTAGAGTGTGCAAAGATAAGGTTAAGAGTTATATCTAGGTGTGCATACACTATAGAGTCATGTGTATGCAAGAGTCATGAGACTTGGCATATGGAAATGAATAGTCAAGTATCAAAAGATTCATTCTAATATGTCTATATAGTACTCCATAGAGATGAATTATGTATCAAGAATAAAGAATTAATTATATCATCAAGCATGAAGGATCATATTTATAAGAGAAATAGGAGTAATAAATATTGCATACATTTTGAGAAATTAATATTGTAAGTTATGCTACATGATTTGTACATGTATGATTCAGGCTATTTACATTCATATTGTTATTTATTAATGAATATTATTTGATATATTATAAGCCTTGATATACATATTAATTTGCTCATATTATTCTACTTACATCATTATCTTGATCTTACTATATTATGGCTATATTATATTTAATCCTATGGTATTTATCCTATGAAGTTTATGTTAGAATTAAGACTTACAAATATATTAGTGGTATTAGAACTACTATGAGTAGTTTCTTGCATAGGTTGATCAAATTTATTTAGCTACATACAAAAATTAATTTTGTCTAGTTTGATGAAATTGATTTAGAGTTTGTCTACTTTAAAGGTAGTTAGACTTGAATTCTATTGTAAGATCATAGTGAGTATAAAGGCTAGAGTATTTCCATGGTTAATAATAACCAATAAATACTAGGACTCAACTATAGAGTCTTTCCATGGTTGAAGAACAACACATGAAGACCAAGATTCATCTATATTGGAAGGTGAATTAAGTTACGATAGTTGATCATTTCAAGAACATAGCCAACCCTTGATATTGATTTTAAATATAGAAGGATTATAGGGACAAATATTATTGGATAATATTACATTATTTGGTACATGCCAAAGTACCACCTCGGTACATCATTGTAAATATTATACTACAGTTGTGTCTTAGATTGGTATGTGAGTAAATATTTTATATAATATAATAATGTGTAAGAAATGCACAAGTTTCTAATATGTAAGTTTGCACATATATCCTTAGATTAGGAAGAGTCATGTGAAGAGTATAGTACAAGTGTGCATACAATATAGGGTCATATGTATGCAAGTGTCAAGTAGAGAAGCCAAGAGTTATGAGACTTGGTATATAGAAATAAAGAGTCAAGTTACCCAAGAGTCATCATATAATTGCTATAAATTACTCCATAGTGTTAGAATTTCCCAATAATAGATATGCAAAGAATTACACAAAATATGAAGAGAAGAGTGGAACTGATTGATTTATTCCAAGGATCAACTTTGTATAAATAGAAAATTTGATCATTGAGAGCCATTGGATTACAACAACTCATCAGACATGATGAAGACACCACTGAGAGTTCTCTTGACACATGGAGGAGTGGAAAATCAAGTGTGTCTATCCTAGTGGAACTTAAGAGAATATTCTCTTATTCTAACACCCCCCTTAAGTGATACTAGGGGAGATCATACAAATGAGTCCCAACGACAAGGCCTAATGAGGTACTCATGTACAATGACTTCTTTTGAAGAGATGGTAAAAACCCAATGGGAAAAAACTATCAATCAAAAGGAAGTAAGAGGCTTGTCTTCGTATGGCGAAGATTATCCTCTTAATACAATAATTAGTTGGTGAAAAAACCCCTGTGGGGAAAAACCAACTATGAGAAGAAGAGAGGCTTGTATTCGTATGGTGAATATTGTCCTCTTTTACAAAAATAAATATGAGTCCCAACAACTTGGCCTGATTAGGTATTTTCCTCTTTTACATTATATAGTTGGTGAAAAAACCCCTGTGGGAAAAAACCAACTATGAGAAGAAGAGAGGCATGTCTTCGTATGGCAAAGATTGTCCTCTTTATAAAAAAAAAGAAAGATGAGTCCCGGCAACTTGGCCTGATTAGGTACTCATTTACAATATATAGTTGGTGAAAAAACCCCTGTGGGAAAAAACCAACCATTAGAAGAAGAGAGGCTTGTCTTTGTATGGCGAAGATTGTCCTCATAAGACCAATCAATGTAGCTGTATAACTCCAAGCTTATCTCACAATTGAAGGTAACATGGAGAAGGAAATAACTTGGTGAAGATATCTGCAATTTGTTCCTCAGTTGGAATATATTCCAAGTATATATCCCCCCTCTGAATATGTTGCCTTATGAAGTGCATGTGTATCTCAATGTGCTTGGTGCACTGATGCTCAATTGGATTTCGTGCAATATGAATTATGCTATGATTGTCACACCAAAGAGTAATAGGTTTTTCATGGGTGAAACCAAATTCTCTTATAATTTGATGAAGCCAAAGAGCTTCCTAACTAGCCAAAACTGCTGCCATGTATTCTACCTCTGTAGAAGATAAGGCTATTGTTTGTTGTTTCTTGCATAACCAAGCTATTGGTGAAGAACCAAGGCAAAAGACATAGCCTGAGGTTGAACATCTATCTTCTATTGAACCTACCCAATATGAATCTATGTAGCCAATGATATCCATGGATTTTCCCTTGTAGAAGAGCCCAAAGTGTGTAGTGCCCTACAAGTAATGGAGGATTATTTTTGTTGCTTGCCAATGACTAAAGTGAGGTTGATGAGAGAATCTGGATATGAGGCCAACAACATATGAGATATTTGGGTGAGTATGAGTAAGGTATAGTAGACTCCCTACAAGTTGGTGGTATAGAGTTGCATCACATAGAGGGGATGAGCAAGAAGTACTAAGATTAATTCCATATTGAAAGGGGGTAGGAGAAGGTTTGCAATCTGTCATTTTGAATCTTTGAAGAATATCTAGAGTGTACTTTTGTTGACACAAAGAAATACCTGCATCTGTTTGACTTATTTGGATCCCAAGGAAGTAATGAGCTTTACCTAGATCAACCATTTCAAATATTTTAGAGAGGGAGTCTTTTATAGTCTTTATGTGAGTCAAGTTACTACCAGTTAGAAGAAGATCATCAACATATAGAACAAGAATGGTGATATTTACTTCATTTCTCCAAATATAAACTGTGTTATCAGACTCACAATGAGAAAAACCTGTGGAAAGAAGGAAGGAGTCCATATTTTCATACCAAGCTCTAGGGGATTGTTTGAGGCCATAGAGAGACTTTTTAAGCCTACAAACAAGAGAGGAGTCTTGAGTGAAACCAGTAGGTTGTTCCATGAATATTTCTTATTTTAAATATCCATGTAAGAAAGCACTTTTTACATCCATTTGATAGACAGGCCACTTATGGGAAGCAGCCAGAGCAAGAACCAATCTAACAAAATCTATTTTAGCAACTGGAGCAAAGGTTTCTGCATAATCAATACCTTCAATTTGAGAAAAACCTTTGGCTACTAGATGAGATTTGTGTTTGTCTATTTCTCCATTAGGCCCATATTTTGTTTTGAAGATCCATTTACAATGAACTAATTTCCTTCTTTTAGGTAAGGGAACTAAATCCCATGTTTTATTTTTGATTAAGGAAGAAAATTTGTTTTCCATGGCATCATCCCATTTTTTAATACCCGAGGCTTCTTTGAAGGATTGAGGATCAGAGGAAATATACTGATATACAAGACCAATGCCTATGGGGTTGGATGATCTTGTTGAAGGAATATTTTGGATGTAAGGAGTAGCTTCTTTAACAATGGTGTGGGCCTATTTTGGTATAGAGGAAGGGGTGGAAGGAGTTGAAAGACATTGAGTTGGAGTTATAGGTTCCTCATCTTGATTATCAATGACCAAGTTAACTTCAAGAGTTGGCTCTTCATAATATTGAGGTTCTACTATGGGAGAAGGCCCAATGGAGGAAGAGGGGGATTGAGGATCCTTTTGAGGGAATGTTTCATCAAATTGGACATTCCTATGAAAGAAAATATCATGAGTTGAAGGATCAAGGAGCATGTATGATTTCAATTCTTCACAATAATCAACAAATATGAGCTTTTTACTTTTCTTATCTAGAGCCTTCATTTTCTTCTTTGGGATGTGAGCCCAAGTAGTACACCCAAAAATATTGAAGTAGGAAACATCTGGTTTTGAGCCAGACCATGCTTCTTCAGGAGTTAAATGGTCAAGAGCTTTATGAGGTGTGTGATTTTAAATATAATTGGCACATTTAATAGCTTCTGCCCAAAAAACTTTTGGAAGATCTCTTGAATGGAGCATACAATTTACCATTTCTTTTAATGTCCGATTTTTCCTTTCTACAATACCATTTTGTTGAGGATTATGGGAGACAGAATGTTGATGAATGATACCATGACTTGAAAGAAACATGGAGAACTCATTACTACAGTATTCCCCCCCATTATCTGTGTGAATTTTCTTGATTTTACAAGATGCCTGATTTTAAACTAAGGCTTTAAAATTTTTAAAGTGGGTAGAACATCACTTTTATATTTCAAGAAGTAGACCCAGGATCTTCTATAAAAATCATCAATAAATGTTAGAGCATACTTTGCTCCTTTGAAATAAGGTTCTGAAAAGGTCATTAAGTCACTATGGATTAAATCTAGAGAGGATGAGTCTTTTAGAGAACTACTTGGGTGTAAAGGATCTTTATGTTGCTTTCCAAGAGCACATCTAGGATAAAATCCATCACTAGAAAAGACTTGGGGTAAACCTGTTACCATATCATGGGTGCTCAAATCCTTTAGGTAGTTGTAACTATGATGACCAAATATTTCATGCCAAATTTGGCTTTCAAGATCTCCATGAGCCACAAAATGTTGGCAATTTTGGGTTTGAGATCCTAGCTTCTTGTCTATGAGTTGTCATTGATGTCAAAAGGAAATGGCATTAATGTTAAGAGGATGTGTTGGCTTCAAAGGTGGAAGATTCCAAGAGAATCCGGAGAGATTCCATTGGCAAGGGTTTTTCATTAAAACCAAGTTAAATGGTTTTTATTAAAACCAATGGAGGTTCTCTTTATTATTTATTTAATTATTATTTAAAACCCTTCAAGGTTTTAATTAATTAATTATTTAATTAATTAAGGGAGAAATTATTTTTAATTTATTAAAAATACTTAAGGGTTTTTAAACCCTTTAGAAAGCAAATTTCGATTAAATTCGAAATTACTTTTCTTTGCGACCGACGTGTTCTAAAGTCCACGTATGGACTATAAATATGAGAAGGTTCCTAAGGTTAAAGTCTAGTTGGAAAATCGAAGGCAATTAATTGGTTTGGCTGCGATCGAATGTTCTGTTTACTCTGCGAAAGAGGAGAGCTCGTGGTTTGAAAAGCTTTCGGAAAGCTTGACCGTTCATGTGGAAGGAAGTCCGTCTTGGACTTCGTAAGCCTCTTGTGGGCTAGTGGCAGTGAAGGCTGCGTTTGGGCCTTGCGTAGGCGGAGGTCTACGTTTCGATCCCCACGGAGGGAGTTGTGCATGGATTAGTCACGTTTTTATTAAAACGTGTTTTGTGCCGCGAATTTCGGATTCTTCAAGGGCAGCCATTATAAGGTGTGATTATTTTCTTGATATGATTTTTGGCATTGTTTAGCATTGTTTAAAAGACATAGGAGAAATAAGGGGATATTTCTTTGGTTGTATTTTTGAGATTAGTCTTTTGCTATGCTAAATTTAAAAATGGAGATATAAGGTGTAAGTTTTGGTTGTTGTGTTTTTGGCTTCTTTGGTGGTTGTTTTTAAAGAAGAGGAGCTAAAAGGTGTATTAAGGAAAGTTTTTATATATGCTCATTTATCTTGGTTCTAACCCTAACTTGGTTGGAAGTTTGAGGGTTGTGTGTGGTGACAGCTTTAAGGATCAATTTTCTTCTACTCCAAAAAGGTATGGGCACATTTTTCTTATGAGTATGATTGGTGTATGTTTTTCTGAAATAAGGTTGGAGTGAAAAGGTTTTCAACTAGGTTTCCTTTGGTTGGGTGTAAATCCTATTTTCTGGTTTGTTGAAGACTACTTATGCATTGTTATCCTTAAGGAGAGTTTTTGGTGAATGCATAATTTTTGGTTTGAGATAGTGGAAGCTTTGTGCACTAGGGTTTATATTTGTGAGTCTAGCTACTTGCATTGAGTTGGTGGAACCCTTGGTTGGCTATTTTGAGTTTGATGGTTGAGTTGCTTCCATAGAGGTTGTTTGATCAAGTTATTGCTTTACTTGATTCATGATATTGGGCTTACTCCATTGAGTTGATTTGAGCAAGTTATTCTTTGCATTTGGTGATATTGTGTTGGTGGCTATTTTGTTCAAATATCTTTGGAGGGAAAAGGATTTCTACTTGTTTCCTTTTCTTGTGATGATTGGTTGAATGCTTCAAGGTTGATGTTGAGTTGAATGGTGTTGGTTGACTAAACCTTGTTTGATGAGCATTGTTGTTGAAACCCTAATTGATGGTGAAAAGAACATGAGTATCATTGTTATGTGATTCTTTGCATAGTTGGCAATTGTTGGGGTTTCATGTTCTTGAAAGAAAACATTCTATCCTATCCATTTCAGATATTGAGTTGAGTTTTCAGATTTGAGATTGAGATTGAGCTGAGTTGATTTGAGTTGAGTTTTGAGATTGGGATTTGAGTATAGAACATATTGAGTCTCTAACAATTCTCTTTATGCTTCTATGAGTTTGACAAATCACATTGGGTCTCTAACAATTCACTTTGTGATTTCCTACTAAGAAAGTTTTTCTTGGTGAGCTTGCTGAGTTTTTGGACAGGTTCCAGTGGGGACTTGTGAGCGAGTTTTGGACGAGGTTCCAGTGGGGACTTGTGAGCAGTTTTGGACAGGTTTCGGTGGGGACTTGTGAGCAGTTTTGGACAGGTTTCGGTGGGGACTTGTGAGCAGATTTGGACAGGTCCTAGGAGAGGACTTGTGAGCTGAGTTTGATAGTTCTATCAGAGAACTTGAGGATAGAGGTGCATTGGTTCTATGAGAAGAACCTGAGGATAGATTTGGCAAGTCTTTGAGAAGGCTTGTATGCAGAGGATTGATTTGTTCAAGAGTTGGACATATCTGACAGAGAGAGGAAGACTTGTACTAGACCAGTGACTGTGTTTGGTACGAGGTTGTTGAGCTGCTGTGGACGTGATCATAGAAGGCGAAGGTCTCTTAGGCTAAGCATTGAGGACAGGAGGTCTTCGATGGAAAGGAGTTCCACGTGTTGGCAAGAGGTAGAGGCGGTTGATCTTTCGAGGGATCATTTCCAGAGGAGAGGGGAAGGTATCTCCTTTGAGCAGAGGCTCATAAATTTTGATTGGGGGAAGGTATCTCCTTTGAGCAGAGGCTCATAAATTTTGATTGGGGGAAGGTATCTCCTTTGGGCCGAGGCTCATAAACATTGTAATTGGGAAGGATTCCCAAAGAACTTTGAGATAACTTTTAGAGAAAAGTTTTGTGGACGTAGCTCGACCATTACGGGTGAACCACGTTAAAATTGGTGTCACTTTGTGGATGATATTATGCATTGCTTTGATATTGCTTTGGGTATATTGCTTTACTATTTTGAAGTATAAAGGAAAAAGTAAAAAGAGGTCTTATCTTGTTCACCCCCCTCTCAGTATAAGCTTGTGTTCTTCAATTGGTATCGGAGCGGGTGCCTTCGAAAAGTTTAACGACTTGAAGGAAAAGCTAGTAAAGAACACAATGGATCATTCAAGTGGCAATGCAGCACCTATTCTTGATGGGTCGGATTTTGGTCTTTGGAGTGCAAGGATGAAGGTTCATCTAATGGCACTTGGGAATGAGGTTTGGGAAGTGATTGAAGATGAGTACACTATTCCTGAACATGGTCCTAATACTAAAGAAGAAAGGCTCCTACATCACAACAATTCAAAAGCAATGAATGCAATCCTGAAAGGCTTACGAAAAGCAGATCTCACCAAAGTGATTCAACTGCAAGACAGTTAGTGAAATGTGGAAACAGTTGAAGGTGGTTCATACAGGTGATACAAATGTGAGAAAGGCCAAGTTGAGACACTTCAAAGGTATGTTTGAACAACTCAAGATGAATGATGATGAAAATATTAGTGACTACATGCTTCGTATGGATGAGGTTGTTAACTCCATGAAAGACTTAGGTCTTGAGCTTGCTGAAAATGATGTTTGTGATAAGATTTTAAGATCTCTTCCTAATAGATTTAGTGAAAATATTTCTGCTATTGAGGAAGCTAAAGATTTGGATAAGTTGAAAAAGGATGAGCTCCATAGTATACTTGCAGCATTTGAGTTGAGAACTCAAGTGAAGGTTGATGTCAAGAAAGAGGCGACTTTCAAGGCTACCAAGAATTCCAAGGGTAAACGACTTCAAGATAGTGATGAGTCTTCTAGTGATGAAGAGGCATATTACAGCAAGAAAGGCAAGTTCTCTAGAAAGCACAAAAGTATGAAAAATATAAGATGTTTCAATTGTGGAAAGTTTGGTCATTATGCTACTGATTGTATTGTTCCCAAGAATGAAAGTGATGAAGATAAACAGGATTCTAAGAGCAAGGATTACGAAAAGCACAAGCATCACGGGAAAAACAAAGATGAGCACAACAATCAAGGAAAGAGGTATTCTCACAAGCACAAGAAGAGTTTCTACCTAGACAAAGCAAGTAAGTGTTCTAGTAGTGATAGTGAAAGTTCTTCAAGTGATAATGAAAATGAAATGTTGTTCATATGAGAAAAAGAGGAAGAACCGAAACATAGATTCATTATCATGAAATGTCTTAGATGTGGAAATTTTGGTCACCTTGAGGATGATTGCACAAATAATGATTTGGTTTCTAGTATGTATGAGGATGCTTCAGAAAACTATAAGGAAGATGCATGTATGGTTTTTGAAAAGGGTAGCACCTCTAGTGATAAGAAATCTGAAAAAGGCTTTGATGATTCAAAAAGCAAACAAATAAAGGATCTTGAAAGTGAACTTATTAGTGCTCTTAGTGTTTTGGAAAAGGAAAGAAAGAAGAATGCTAGACTCAAGGATAAGTTAGATGAATGTTGTATGGAGAGAGATGATCTTATAGAAAGTCTTGACTTCTCTATAGCTAAGACACAAGAACTCAAGGATGAGTTAGAGTCTAAGGTTCTTGAGTATAGTGAGTTAGAACAGAAAATGGCTTCTTTGAAAGAGGAAACTAAAGAGTACAAGGATAAGCTTTACGAGGTTTCAAGATAGCTCCAAAAAGGTTAAGTCACTCATCAAAGGTCAAAGAAAGACAACGAGATAAAACAGGCCTTGGTTTTGTTAAGCCACACAAGGAACAAGTTGGAGAGTCTAGTAAGAGACTCCAAAAGGAAGAGAGTTCTGATGAGGAAAGTATTTCAGAAAAGGAGTCCTTGAATGATAGATGCACTAGAAAATAGAATTCGAGAATGAGAAGAAGAAGTTTTCAGAACCTAAGAGGTCAATTAAAGGAAAGTTTCAAGGCGGATGTTTTGCTTGTCACAGGTTTGGTCACATGGCTTCACATTGCATGGCTCAAGTGAAGGAGGTAAATGACAGTTTCAGAAGTGCTAGTTACTTTCAAGGGTATTGCTACTCTTGTCAATAGTTTGGGCACAAGGCAGTTTATTGCAAGGCAAATAACAGGAACAGGTTTGGTCAGAAAAGGTTTGGCCAAAACAGGTTTGGTCAAAAAGGTTTGGTCGAATTTCAAAGTTTGGTCGAACAGGTTTGGTCGAAGCTGGTGGATTCAAAGATCAGGTTTACCTCAGAGAAACAACATCCTCAAGTGTTTCAAGTGCAACAATGAAGGTCACACAATCGGACAGTGTAGAGCTGAAATTCTAGAATACGAGGAACAGAAAAGAAAAGTGGCATGATCGGGTCCAAGGATCAAGGCATGGACAAGAACAGGGATGAGAACAAGAACAAGAACAGTGACGAGGAACAGGAATATGGACAAAGAGTTCAAGAGAAGGCCCGACAAGGAAGTTATAGACGGTGATGATGATCAGTGCCTAATGGGAGTTTTACTCCCACCCAAGAATTAATCACCTCATCAGGAGGTGGGGGAGGGACTAAGCTAAGAGGCTCATTCTTAGTCCCGAGCCCCAAAGGTGACCCTTTGCCATTGATGACAAAGGGGGAGAGATTTGAGTAAGGGGGAGAGCCTCAAGACAGGGGGAGCTGTTTATGTTGAGTTTTTGTGTTGTTGAGAAGCATGGTTTGCCATCAATGACAAAGGGGGAGATTGTTGGCAATTTTGGGTTTGAGATCCTAGCTTCTTGTCTATGAGTTGTCATTGATGTCAAAAGGAAATGGCATTAATGTTAAGAGGATGTGTTGGCTTCAAAGGTGGAAGATTCCAAGAGAATCCGGAGAGATTCCATTGGCAAGGGTTTTTCATTAAAACCAAGTTAAATGGTTTTTATTAAAACCAATGGAGGTTCTCTTTATTATTTATTTAATTATTATTTAAAACCCTTCAAGGTTTTAATTAATTAATTATTTAATTAATTAAGGGAGAAATTATTTTTAATTTATTAAAAATACTTAAGGGTTTTTAAACCCTTTAGAAAGCAAATTTCGATTAAATTCGAAATTACTTTTCTTTGCAGCCGACGTGTTCTAAAGTCCACGTATGGACTATAAATATGAGAAGGTTCCTAAGGTTAAAGACTACTTGGAAAATCGAAGGCAATTAATTGGTTTGGCTGCGATCGAATGTTCTGTTTACTCTGCGAAAGAGGAGAGCTCGTGGTTTGAAAAGCTTTCGAAAAGCTTGACCGTTCATGTGGAAGGAAGTCCATCTTGGACTTCGTAAGCCTCTTGTGGGCTAGTGGCAGCGAAGGCTGCGTTTGGGCCTTGCGTAGGCGGAGGTCTGCGTTTCGATCCCCGTGGAGGGAGTTGTGCATGGATTAGTCACGTTTTTATTAAAACGTGTTTTGTGCCGCGAATTTCGGATTCTTCAAGGGCAGCCATTATAAGGTGTGATTATTTTCTTGATATGATTTTTGGCATTGTTTAGCATTGTTTAAAAGACATAGGAGAAATAAGGGGATATTTCTTTGGTTGTATTTTTGAGATTAGTCTTTTGCTATGCTAAATTTAAAAATGGAGATATAAGGTGTAAGTTTTGGTTGTTGTGTTTTTGGCTTCTTTGGTGGTTGTTTTTAAAGAAGAGGAGCTAAAAGGTGTATTAAGGAAAGTTTTTATATATGCTCATTTATCTTGGTTCTAACCCTAACTTGGTTGGAAGTTTGAGGGTTGTGTGTGGTGACAACTTTAAGGATCAATTTTCTTCTACTCCAAAAAGGTATGGGCACATTTTTCTTATGAGTATGATTGGTGTATGTTTTTCTGAAATAAGGTTGGAGTGAAAAGGTTTTCAACTAGGTTTCCTTTGGTTGGGTGTAAATCCTATTTTCTGGTTTGTTGAAGACTACTTATGCATTGTTATCCTTAAGGAGAGTTTTTGGTGAATGCATAATTTTTGGTTTGAGATAGTGGAAGCTTTGTGCACTAGGGTTTATATTTGTGAGTCTAGCTACTTGCATTGAGTTGGTGGAACCCTTGGTTGGCTGTTTTGAGTTTGATGGTTGAGTTGCTTCCATAGAGGTTGTTTGATCAAGTTATTGCTTTACTTGATTCATGATATTGGGCTTACTCCATTGAGTTGATTTGAGCAAGTTATTCTTTGCATTTGGTGATATTGTGTTGGTGGCTATTTTGTTCAAATATCTTTGGAGGGAAAAGGATTTCTACTTGTTTCCTTTTCTTGTGATGATTGGTTGAATGCTTCAAGGTTGATGTTGAGTTGAATGGTGTTGGTTGACTAAACCTTGTTTGATGAGCATTGTTGTTGAAACCCTAATTGATGGTGAAAAGAACATGAGTATCATTGTTATGTGATTCTTTGCATAGTTGGCAATTGTTGGGGTTTCATGTTCTTGAAAGAAAACATTCTATCCTATCCATTTCAGATATTGAGTTGAGTTTTCAGATTTGAGATTGAGATTGAGCTGAGTTGATTTGAGTTGAGTTTTGAGATTGGGATTTGAGTATAGAACATATTGAGTCTCTAACAATTCTCTTTATGCTTCTATGAGTTTGAAAAATCACATTGGGTCTCTAACAATTCACTTTGTGATTTCCTACTAAGAAAGTTTTTCTTGGTGAGCTTGCTGAGTTTTTGGACAGGTTCCAGTGGGGACTTGTGAGCAGTTTTTGGACAGGTTCCAGTGGGGACTTGTGAGCAATTTTTGGACAGGTTTCGATGGGGACTTGTGAGCAGTTTTGGACAGGTTTCGGTGGGGACTTGTGAGCAGATTTGGACAGGTCCTAGCAGAGGACTTGTGAGCTGAGTTTGATAGTTCTATCAGAGAACTTGAGGACAGAGGTGCATTGGTTCTATGAGAAGAACATGAGGACAGATTTGGCAAGTCTTTGAGAAGGCTTGTATGCAGAGGATTGATTTGTTCAAGAGTTGGACAGATCTGACAGACAGAGGAAGACTTGTACTAGACCGGCTGATTGTGTTTGGTACGGAGTTCGTTGAGCTATCGTGGACGTGATCATAGAAGGCGAAGGTCTCTTAGGCTAAGCATTGAGGACGGGAGGTCTTCGGTGGAAAGGAGTTCCACATGTCGGCAAGAGGTAGAGGCGGTTGATCTTCTGAGGGATCATTTCCAGAGCAAGAGGGGAAGGTATCTCCTTTGAGCGAGAGGCTCATAAATTCTGATTGGGGGAAGGTATCTCCTTTGGGCCGAGGCTCATAAACATTGTAATTGGGAAGGATTCCCAAAGAACTTTGAGATAACTTTTAGAGAAAAGTTTTGTGGACGTAGCCCTGCCATTCTGGGTGAACCACGTTAAAATTGGTGTCACTTTGTGGATGATATTGTGCATTGCTTTGATATTGCTTTGGGTATATTGCTTTACTATTTTGAAGTATAAAGGAAAAAGTAAAAAGAGGTCTTATACTGTTCACCCCCCCTCTCGGTATAAGCTTGTGTTCTTCACAAAACAAGAGGCTCCTTTTGGATTTTAGAAACCTTTGAAGTGAAATAGATGAGAGTTATGATAAATATTTTCTTTGGCTATAAGAGAATGGGGATCTTGAAAGTCCCTTATCTCAACTCCTGTTGGAGAGAATAGAATAGTTTTCCCATTTCTAGAAGTATAAATTTGATGGACAAAAATGAGATTTGTGGCAATATTTGGAACATAGAGAACATTATTTATAGACCCACCATAAATAGTTATATCCCCTTTTTCTTTAATAGGTATAAAGGAAGAGTCACCCACTTCTATGCTACAATTAGAGCTAGAGGAGATAGAAGAAAAAGACTTATCTGAAGCAATCATGTGATGAGTAGCTCCAGAATCTAGGACCCAAAAATTAGAGAAAGAATTGGAGGTTTTTCCTTGAACATTAAGGGCTTTTCATATTTGCTTTTTATTATCTATATTTTGATCCTTTATAGCTACCTCTATTTGTTGTAATTTTTTCCAGCATTTGTTTGTAGAGTGACCATTCTTTTTGCAGTGAGTATAGGTTATGGGGGTCTTTTTCTTCTTTTTGAAAATTTCTTTAGAAGAGGTGGAGGCTACTAAGGCTTTAGAGGAAGAGGAAGAAGAAGAGATTTCATATATAGCAAGTTTTGTTTCTTCCCTAGTTAATCCATCACAAAAAACTTCTAAAGAAGGTATTTTAAAGTTTACACCAAGAGCATCTTTGGTAGATATAAAGGTGGTAGCAAAATTTTGAAAAATACCATTTAGCTTTGAAAGGATTAGGTAAATGTATTCTTCTTCAGTATTAGTCTTCCCACTACCTTTGTATTGAGTGAGGACTTCTTTGAACGTATTATGGAAGTCAAAAATATTGATAAAATCTTCAGGAGACAAAGATGTTAGTTTTGCTTCTAGTTGCATTGATCTCATCTGATCTACTTTCCCAAACAAGGTTTTTACTTTCTCCCAACTTTCATGAGGAGTTTTGCAACTTTTTAATGTGAAACCACAAACTCATGAACATTAGAGCTAATAATACCCATTGTTTCATGCATCTTTCCTTTATGAACAAAAATTTCATATTCTTTCTCAAACTCTGGTTGCTTTTCTTCTAGTAAATGAGTAAGACCTTTTTGAGAGATAAGATTTAAAATTTTAGGTTTCCAAGTGTGAAAGTTATGAGGGGTGAGAGGTTCAATTGAATTCATCATTTTAACACAGGAGAAAATTTGAAGTTTTAACCAATATATCCCCCCTTAGAACTTCAATTTTAGGATTAATATTTTTATTTTAGGGAGAAAAATGAAGCTGTTCAATATATAAAACTCAAGATACCCACCCTAACAAGAGGGAAACTATAAGTATTTGAGTTTTGAATATTTTTTTCTTATGAGATGCCAAATCCTCTTAGTTCCTCTCAATACATGCCCTTACTTGAGGGAAACTATAAGTATAGAGAAGAATTTCAATTATCAACAAGATTTTTAATTTGGATAGTCTTAATACTTGCCCTTACTAGAGGGAAAATATAAGTGGGAGATATATCGAATATAAAAATTGGTTGATTAAAAAATATATGCCAGACCTTTATACTAATTGCCTCTAAAAACCTGCCCTTACGTGAGGGAAACTATAAGTTTTTAGCAGTAATGATACATGGAATGTAAGAAAATATATTTTAAGGAAAAAACTTATTATAATAATTTTTAATTTAAAGGTTTGTGCTTCTTTAATATTTATTAAAGATTAAGAACAATAAACACAATTTAAAAAAAATAGATTTAAGAATAAAATTAACAAACATGAATTTGAAGAAGCAAATAATATGGAATATTATTTGAAATTTAAAATTCTAACTATAACACTTATAGTTTATATAGCTCTCCTCTAAATTTATTTATATAGTTTTGAGCAAGGTGCAACAACAATATTGTCATTGTTGTCAACACGGTCAGATAGATCTGTTGATGCAGTGGATAGGAAGTTCAAAAGCTATTCAGATGCAGAAGACAGGAGTTCAAAGGTTATTCAGAGTATGTACAGTGATTTTCCAAGAAGACCGAAGTGGCCCATATGCAAAAGATCAAAGAAAAAGACAAGTAAGAAAAGTGTCACGATATCGCGACATATACAACAGGCAAGAAAAACTGTCACGATTTCGCGACATGTTGGAAGAGAGAGAAAAAGCAAGAAAAACTATTGCAATTTCATGACATGTTGGAAGAGAAAAAGGCAAGTGGAAAAACTGTCACGATTTCGTGACATGTTGGAAGAGAGAGAAAAAGCAAGAAAAACTATCACGATTTCATGACATGTTGGAAGAGAAAAAGGCAAGTGGAAAAATTGTCACGATTTCATGACATGTTGGAAGAGAAAAAGGCAAGTGGAAAAACTGTCATGATTTCGTGACATGTTGGAAGAGAAAGAGAAAGCAGGAAAAAGTGTCACGATTTTGTGACAAGTTCGAAGAAAGAGAACAAGTAAGAAAAGTGTCACGATTTCATGACATGTTTGTGCGATAAAAAGAGAGAGAAAGTAAGTTGGAAAAGTGTCACAATTTCATGACATGTCACATTTTCCTGACTAAAATAGGAGAGAGAAAGTAATTTGGAAAAGTGTCACAATTTCATGACATGTCGCATTTTCATGACTAAAATAGGAGAGAAAGTAAGTTTGAAAAGTGTCATACATACAAATAAAATAAAATTCACTTTAGCATTTTTACGACTAAAATAGGAGAGAGAAAGTAAGTTTGAAAAGTGTCACGATTTCGTGACATGTCGCATTTTCATGACTAAAATAGGAGAGAGAAAGTAAGTTTGAAAAGTGTCGCGATATCGTGACATGTCGCATTTTCATGACAAAAGAAAGAGAGGAAGCGTACGGAAGAAGAACTATCACGATTTCATGACAAAAGTAGAAAGCAAGACTTCGGAAGCAGAAGTGTCATGATTTCATGACAAAAGCAAAGAAGTAAAGTACGGAAGTAGAAGTGTCATGATTTCATGACAAAAGCAGAGAAGAAGACTTCGAAGGCAGAAGTGTCATGATTTCATGACAAAAGCAAGAAGTAAAGTACGAAAGCAGAAGTGTCACGATTTCATGACAAAAGCAGAGAAGAAGACTTCGAAGGCAGAAGTGTCATGATTTCATGACAAAAGCAAAGAAGCTAAGTACAAAGCAGAAGTGTCACAATTTCATGACAAAAGCTAAGTTGAAGACTATGGAGGTAGAAGTGTCGCGATATCGTGACATGTTGTATTTTCATGGGCCAAAGCAAAGAGAAAGAGGAGAGAGAAAAAAGTGTCATGATATCACGACATGTTGCATTTTTACGGGCCAAAGCAAAGAGAAATAGGAGAGAGAAAAAAGTGTCATGATATCATGACATGTATTTTCATGGCAACAACAACAAAAGAAGCTACAGAGGCAGAAATGTCATGATTTCATGATAGGTCGTAAATGCGCAAGTCAAGAAGGAGAACCCGACTAAAATGAGAAGGATGACAATCGACTAAAATTAGGGTTTACAGTTGTTATGAAAGCCGACCAAGATTAGGGTTTACAACCGACTAAGATTAGGATTTTCATCATAAAAAATATTGTTATAAAAGGAGGGTTGTTTGGAGAATTGAGGATAAGGTTGAATGTGTGTGAAATACGATCATTGTGCGTAGAGAGCAAGTCATGTCGAATCATGCTAAGTGTAAAATTTGCAAAGAGAGCAGAGTGTGCAAAAGGGAGAAGACGATCATGAAGTTTGATTGTAATGAAGCAGAGTGTGTGAAGTGATTGCATAGAGAGAGTAGAGTGCACAGAGAATGCAAAGGTGAAGAAGACCAGTCAAGGTCTTGCAAAAGCAAAGGTATCTTACTATCAAACTTATAGATTCAAATTGAAGTCCAGGTTGCAGCTTGGCATCAGGGGTTGGTGCTCCTTCCAGTTGGTGCTGGTAAATCAGGGGTTGGTGCTCCTTTTAGTTGGTGCAGATAAATAAGGGGTTGGTGCTCCTTCCAGTTGGTGCTGGTAAATCAGGGGTTGGTGCTCCTTTCTATTGGTGTAGATAAATAAGGGGTTGGTGCTCCTTCCAGTTGGTGTTGGTAAATTGATTGTAAAGTTGGTGCTTTGCAAAGGCTGGATTTGGATGGTAGTCCAAGTAGTCAATTTTTGAGGAGTAGCCACATTGGTGAACCTCGTTAAAATCTTGTGTTGTGTGATGCTCTTTTGTTATACTTGTTGTATCTAGTAATAAGTTTTAATTGCTGCGGTATTAAGAGCTATAAATTCAAGTTTAAAGAGCTACACTGATTCACCCCCCCTCTTAGTGTCATTGTAAGACTAACAATTGGTATCAGAGCTAAGTTCCTGTACAAGCTTAATCGGCTAGGGTGATCTTGGAAGTAACACAATGGCAGGTGGTGAAGGCTTCTCATCAAACAAAGCACCATTGTTTGATGGATCTAATTACGCGTTCTGGAGAATCAGGATGCAGACATATCTCTGTGCTTTGGGATACGACATCTGGGATTCAAGTAGTTAGTGGATACACAATACCCATCACTCCTCCAAAAGAGGCTGACGAAAAGAAACTGTTTGAAAATAACTCAAAAGCAAAGAATGCTATCATGTGCGGATTAGCAGACAGTGAACTAGTAAAGATCATGAGCTATAAAATGGTAAAAGAAATATGGGACAAACTAAGGAGTATTCATGAAGGAGACGATAAGATCAAGGAGGCCAAGTTATAGACACATCGAGCTTAGTTCGAAGCATTAAAGATGAATGACGATGAAAACATTGAGGCATATATGCTGAGAGTTAATGGAATCATTAATGCGATCAGAGGACTCGACGAGGATATCGAAGACTCTGCCATCATGAAAAAGGTATTAAGATCTCTTCCTCAAAGGTTTGACTCTAAAGTCTCAGCGATAGAAGAAGCTAAAAATCTAAATTATTTTAGTATAGATGAGATGTATGGTTCTTTGACTGCATATGAGATGAGGATAGGAAGATCTAAACCCACAGATAGAGAAGCGGCTTTTAAAGCCCTTAAAAATAAAAACGCAAAACAAGAGTCCGAGGAAGAAGAGACATCAGATGAAATGGAAGCAAACTTTGTTAGAAAACTAAAAAGGGGAAAAGGAAAATACAGAGGAAAGCTACCGTTTAAATGTTTCAACTGTGGAGGCATTGGGCATCTTGCGAATAAATGTCCACTTAATGAGAAGAACAAAAATGATGAAGGATCGCACCAAGAAAGAAGTGACTGGAAGAAGAAAATGAATTTCAGAAAAGGCAACTTCAAGAAGAAAAGTTTCATCTCCAGGAATGCCAGTTCAATAGAAGACAGCTCCGGTGAGGATTTTGAAGAGGAAACAGGTGAAGCTCTTCTCATGGCATTTGAAGAAGTAAAATCAGAAAAGGAAGAAGGAGTGAACTCTGAAGTATGTGGTGAAAACCCTGAGGCTGAAGTAGATCTAGAAGGTGAGTTGATCTCTCCACTTGAAGAGTGGAAAATAGAGAGGAAAAAGAATAAGAAAATTTCAAAAAGGCTTGAGGATGCAAACGAAATCATAACCAGTCTGAAAGTACAGAAAGAAGAATACAAGAAAATATCTGAAGATCTCGAAGTACAAATTACCATGAAAATAGATTATTGCTGCAAACTAGAAGAAGAGAATGTTGGTTTACGGATGTAGATAGAAGAGATGAATCACAAAATTAGTTGCTATCACAAACGCGAAGAAATTTCTATGAAGTTGGATAAGATTATAAATGACCAAAGGCCTGCAGGCATCAAATTTGGTCTGGGTTTCATCGAAGGAGAATCATCAAATGGATCAAAGGCCAGAAATGTAGAATCCATAAAGAATGAAGATAAGAAATAGGTTGATCAAGGAAAAACGTCTCATGCAAAAGAAAGCAATAATGCCAGGCACGAAAGGAGAATTGACAATGATGGATTCACCAATGTCACACATCAAAGAAGAAGAAGACCTATGGCTCCTACGGCAACATGGCAAAGACCATCACCTAGGTTCAATTATCCCTTTTTTGGTTTCTATTTTAAATGCAATGGCTATGGACATAAAATCTCAGACTGCAAATATAATGTAAGACCAAGGAATTTCACCAGTAGAAATGCTTTTTCTCCTCTGATGAATTATACAGTAGAATGTTATAACTATCATAATTTTGGGCACATTGCAAGAAATTGTAGAAGTACATTTGCATCAAATCAGTTTCAGGGAAGAAAATTTCAACCAAATAGGATGAGACAAAATAGAAAACTTCTCGAAAAACATGCACAAGCTAGTGATAAGGGAAAGGCAAAACAAGAGCCCAAAACTACTATCAAAATGGAGTGGAAAGAAAAAGAGCGACTTAAGGAAGAAAAGGAATCCTTAATCGTACAAACAACATTTAAAGCACAGAATAAATATGTACCATGGATACTTGATAGTGGATGCTCCAGTCATATGACAGGTGACAAACAAAAATTTGAGAAGTTACGAAAATATGAAGGTGGTTCAATGAAAGTTTGGAAATAATGATGGAGCTAAGATAGTTGGCAAAGGTTCAGTTAAATTTAGTGATGGAAAAATTAAGTCAGAAGAAGTCTTGTTTGTGGATGGTTTGAAACATAACTTGTTGAGCGTAAGTCAGATTTGTGATAAAGGTCATGAAGTAGTTTTTAAGAAGTAGGGTTGTGAAGTCAAAAAAACAAACAATGGAAAATTGATAGCAACTGGATCAAGGACATCTGGCAACCTGTACATGCTCTCAGAGACTTCAGAAGGAGCTTGTTTTATTGGATAGGAAGAAGAAATTTGGTTGTGGCACAAGAGACTCGGTCATATCAGTTTTGATAATCTAGTAAAAATCAACTCAAAAAGGGCAAGTGAGAGATATTCCCACCATCAACAAACCTGCAAACAACATTTGTGCTTCATGCCAAAAGGGGAAGCAAACTAGAGTCACATTCAAAACAAAAGAGTACTACACAAGCAAACCTTTGGAACTAATACACACCGATTTATGTGGACCCATGAGAACACAAAGCATAAATGGTGACAAATATTTTATGTTGTGCATTGATGACTATTCAGAATGACATGGATATTTTTCTTGAAGCATAAATCAGAAGCTTTTGAAAAGTTCAAGATTTTCAAAAACCAAGTTGAGAATGAAACAGGAAAGAGGATCAAATGTTTAAGATCAGATAGAGGAGGAGAATTCATTTCAGAGGATTTTACAGAGTACTATGAAAAATACGATATTAGGAGACAATTTTTAGCAGCCAGGACACCTCAGCAGAATGGAGTGGTAGAAAGAAAGAACAAGATAGTGCAGGAAATGGCACGGACTATGTTGACTAAAAGCAGAGTAGCAGATAGATTTTGGAAAGAAGCAGTCCATACTGCGGTGTATATCCAAAATAGGTACATTCTGAGAACACATGAAAGCAAAACTCCTTATGAGTTGTGGTTCGGTAAAAGGGCAACAACAAAATATCTCAAAGTTTTTGGCAGCAAGTGCTACATCAAAAGAACTGAAGATAATCTTGGTAAGTTTGAAGATAGAGCGGATGAAGGTTTTTTTGTTGGTTATTCGTCAAAAAGCAAAGCTTACAAATGCTACAACAAGAGGCTAAAGAAAATTGTGGACAACGTCGATGTTAAATTTGATGAAGGTAGAGAACGAGTAATTAGCTATGAAAAGAACTACCCAATTTATGAAGAGGTTATTGAAGGAGATGAGGAAAACGAAATGGAAAAGATACAAAAAATTGACTCAGATGATTTAAGTTGTGATTCAGAAGTGGAAGAAAATAAGAAATTCAAAACAGGCAGTGGCAAAAAAATCATCCTAGAGAGCAAATAATTGGAGACCCCAAAGTTGGTGTTCAGACAAGAAGAAGAGTAGTAAGTTACTACTCTCTATTATCCAAACATTGAGCCCAAAAATGTTGCTGACGCAAGCAAAGATGAAAGTTGGATGAAGGCAATAAATGAAGAATTAGATCAGATCGAGAAAAACGAAACTTGGGAGTTAGTACCTAGACCTGCAAATAAAAATATAATCGGGACTAAATGGATTTTTTGAAACAAATTGAATGAAGACGGATAGGTAGTCAAAAATAAAGCAAGATTGGTATGTAAGGGTTATGCACAAGTTGAAGGCATTGACTTTGAGGAAACTTTTGCACAAGTAGCTAGACTAGAGGCAATTAGAATGTTTCTGGCTTTAGCAGTCTACAAGAATTTCAAAGTTTATCAAATGGATGTGAAATCAGCATTTTTGAATGGGAAACTTGAAGAAGAGGTTTATATTGAGCAACCGAGATGGTTTCCAACTTGGTGATGATCCCAACTTGGTTTGCAAGTTGAAGAAAGCATTATATGGCTTAAAACAGGCACCCCGAGCATGGTATGCAAGGCTAGACAACTATCTCACTCAACAAGGGTTTAAGAAAGGTATGGTGGATAGTAATTTGTATGTCAAAACAGAAAATGGGCATCTTATTGTTCTTGTTGTATACGTAGATGATATCATATTTGGTAGCAGCAAAGATGAGTCGTGTAAAGATTTAGCAAATAAGATGCAGAAAGAATTTGAAATGTCAATGATTGGTGAACTTTCGTATTTCCTCGGGTTGCAAGTTAATCAAAATAAGAAGGGCATATTTATTTCTCAAGTTAAATATGTGAAAGAGATGTTAAAAAAGTTCACAATGGAGGATTGTAAGCCAGTTAGCACTCCCATGACGACAGGTTGCAAGTTGAGCAAGGATGACAAATCTCCACCTATTGATCAAACCATGTACAGATCTATGATTGGGAGCTTACTGTACTTGACAGCTACCAGACCAGATATTTTGTAGGAAGTATGCATGGTAGCACGATTTTAGGCTAATCCCAAGGAGACTCATGTGACAACAGTGAAGAGGATTCTTCGGTACCTCAAGGGTACTATGGAGTATGGGTTATGGTATCCGAAAGGTAAAGACTTCACCCTTATTTCGTATTCAGATGCAGATTGGGCAGGATGTGTCGATGACAGAAAGAGTACCAGTGGAGGTGCATTCTATCTTGGAGATAGATTGGTCGCATGGCACAGTAAGAAACAAGAGTCAGTTTCTTTATCGACAATAGAGGCAGAATATATTACAGTGACAACATGTTGTACGCAGGTATTGTGGATGAAACAAACCCTGAAAGATCTTGGTATTAGCTTCAGTGAGCCAATATCAGTTAAGTGTGATAACACCAGTGCCATTAACATCTCCAAGAATCCAGTTATGCATTCACGCACAAAACACATTGCTATCAGGTATCACTTTTTGAAGGAGAAAGTTGCGGAAGGTGAGGTTAAGTTGGATTTTGTTCCAACTACAGAGCAAGTAGCAGATATCTTCACAAAACCATTGCCCAAGGAAGTTTTTGAGTACCTTCACAATAAATTGGGAGTGGTCACACTTCCCAAGAATTGACTAGCTATAGGGATCACATTCTCAGGGGAGCATTTAAGTATTTGATTATCTTTTTACTCATGTTCATGATTTTTGCTAAGTGTAATAAATTATGCCTGGAGAATGTTGTGCATGGACTCAGGGGGATTCTGCAGTAGCCCTTTGGTATTATTGTCAAAGGGGGAGAAGAGTTACAGGAAATTGCACATGTGTTGCCAACAATTCCAAAGGGGGAGATTATTGAGCAAGGTGCAGCAACAGTATTGTCATTATTGTCAACACAGTCAGATAGATCTATTGATGCAGTGGACAAGAAGTTCAAAAGCTATTCAGATGCAGAAGATAGGAGTTCAAAGGTTATTCAGAGTATGTACAATGATTTTCCAAGAAGACCGAAGTGGCCCATATGCAAAAGATCAAAGAAAAAGACAAGTAAGAAAAGTGTCGCGATATCGCGACATATACAATAGGCAAGAAAAACTATCATGATTTCGCGACATGTTGGAAGAGAGAGAAAAAGCAGGAAAAACTGTCACGATTTCGTGACATGTTGGAAGAGAGAAAAGGCAAGTGGAAAAACTATCATGATTTCGAGACATGTTGGAAGAGAGAGAAAAAGCAGGAAAAACTGTCACGATTTCGTGACATGTTGGAAGAGAAAAAGGCAAGTGGAAAAACTATCACGATTTCGTGACATGTTGGAAGAGAAAAAGGCAAGTGGAAAAATTGTCATGATTTTGCGACATGTTGGAAGAGAAAGAGAAAGCAAGAAAAAGTGTCACGATTTCATGACAAGTTCGAAGAAAGAGAACAAGTAAGAAAAGTGTCATGATTTCGTGACATGTCCATTTTCGCGACTAAAATAGGAGAGAGAAAGTAAGTTGGAAAAGTGTCATGATTTCGTGACATGTCGCATTTTCATGACTAAAATAGGAGAGAGAAAGTAAGTTGGAAAAGTGTCACGATTTCGTGACATGTCGCATTTTTGTGACTAAAATAGGAGAGAGAAAGTAAGTTTGAAAAGTGTCATGATTTCATGACATGTCGCATTTTTGTGACTAAAATAGGAGAGAGAAAGTAAGTTTGAAAAGTGTCATGATATCATGACATGTCGCATTTTCGTGACAAAAGAAAGAGAGGAAGCGTACGGAAGCAGAACTGTCACGATTTCATGACAAAAGCAGAAAGCAAGACTTCGAAAGTAGAAGTGTCACGATTTCATGACAAAAGTAGAGAAGAAGACTTCAAAGGCAGAAGTGTCATGATTTCACGACAAAAGCAAAGAAGTAAAGTACAGAAGCAGAAGTGTCACGATTTCACGACAAAAGTAGAGAAGAAGACTTCGAAGGCAGAAGTGTCACGATATCATGACAAAAGCAAAGAAGCTAAGTACGGAAGCAGAAGTGTCACGATTTAATGACAAAATCTAAGTTGAATACTACGGAGGTAGAAGTGTCACGATATCGCGACATGTATTTTCATGGGCCAAAGCAAAGAGAAAGAGGAGAGAAAAAAGTGTCACGATATCGTGACATGTTGCATTTTCATGGGCCAAAGCAAAGAGAAAGAGGAGAGAGAAAAAAGTGTCGTGATATCGTGACATGTATTTTCGTGGCAACAGCAACAAAAGAAGCTACAGAGGCAAAAATGTCACGATTTCGTGATAGGTCGTAAATGCGCAAGTCAAGAAGGAGAACCCGACTGAAATGAGAAGGATGACAGCCGACTAAAATTAGGGTTTATAGTTGTTATGAAAGCCGACCAAGATTAGGGTTTACAGTCGACTAAGATTAGGATTTTCATCATAAAAAATATTGTTATAAAAGGAGGGTTGTTTGGAGAATTGATGATAAGGTTGAATGTGTGTGAAATACGGTCGTTGTGCGCAGAGAGCAAGTCGTGTCGAATCATGCTAAGTGCAAAATTTGCAAAGAGAGCAGAGTGCGCAAAAGGGAGAAGACGATCGTGAAGTTCGACTGTAACGAAGCAGAGTGTGCAAAGTGATTGCGCAGAGAGAGCAGAGTGCGTAGAGAATGCAAAGGTGAAGAAGACCAGTCAGGGTCTTGCAAAAGCAAAGGTATCTTACTGTCAAACTTATAGATTCAAATTGAAGTCCAGGTTGTAGCTTGGCATCAGGGTTGGTGCTCCTTCCGTTGGTGCTGGTAAATCAGGGGTTGGTGCTCCTTTCTATTGGTGCAGATAAATAAGGGGTTGGTGCTCCTTCCAGTTGGTGCTGGTAAATCAGGGGTTGGTGCTCCTTTCTATTGGTGCAGATAAATAAGGGGTTGGTGCTCCTTCATTGGTGCCGATAAATCGGGTTGGTGCTCCTTTCTGTTGGTGTAGATAAATAAGGGGTTGGTGCTCCTTCCAGTTGGTGCTGGTAAATTGATTGTAAAGTTGGTGCTTTGCAAAGGCTGGATTTGGATGGTAGTCCAAGCAGTCAATTTTTGAGGAGTAGCCACATTGGTGAACCTCATTAAAATCTTGTGTTGTGTGATGCTCTTTTGTTATACTTGTTGTATCTAGTAATAAGTTTTAATTGTTGCGGTATTAAGAGCTGTAAATTCAAGTTTAAAGAGCTACACTGATTCACACCCCATCTCAGTGTCATTGTAAGACTAACATGTAGGAAAATATATTTTAAGGAAAAAACTTATTATAATAATTTTTTATTTAAAGGTTTGTGCTTCTTTAATTTTTATTAAAGATTAAGAACAATAAACACAATTTTAAAAAAAATAGATTTAAGAATAAAACTAACAAACATGAATTTGTAGAAGCAAATAATATGGAATATTATTTGAAATTTAAAATTCTAACTATAACACTTATAGTTTATATAGCTCTCCTCTAAATTTATTTATTAAAAAAATAAACATAAAAGGAGTTTTAAGTTTTTGCAATTAGAGAGTATATTCCATATGAAATATAGTTACTAATATTTCAACAATAACACTTAGAAAATCTTCTTAAAATAGTGATAGAAAGAACTATAGAGGAAGATAGACAAAAAATGATGCAACCCCCCTTAAGTAACACAAAATGTGCAAATAAATGCACTAACCCCCCCCCCCGGGCAAATATTTTTTTATTAAAATGTTACAATATTGACTCACTATTCGATGAGAGCCTTGTAAAATAAGGCTTTGTTAAAAGGAGGTAAAACAAATGATCTTAGAAATGGGAGGATCGAAAAAACTAATACAACAATATTTTTATGGATATAAAAATTTATAAAGTTACATCCCTAAGAGAGAGGGCGTTCTGAAAGATGAAGACACTTGTTGAAACAATGATTTTGCAATAGAGGGTGGAGACTATTGAGATGGTTGCTTCAGAGTAAAGGTGAAGCCTACAACCAAAATTAAAAAATATCCTCCTCCTTGAATATGTGGTGCTCTGTTGATGTCTTCACCAAATAAAAAATGAGGCTTTTAAGATGACGAGTGTCCAAGTCTTCTTCATTTTATGATTTGGAGTATGCAATCTGCGTAGACAAATTAAAGGAACCAAAAGAAATTTATAAAAGGAAATAACCTAAGTTTACTCAGAATACTTAATCCGGAGAGTCGGAAAAGTCTACAAAAAATGTTAGTTATTTTAAGAAAATAATCTCTATGAAAAATTTGGAGCTTGAGGTGCCTGTAAAAAAATTTATTAGAATCGGTACGCACTCTTTGAATACGGATCGTGCCCCTCAGTCAATTTCCCTATAAAATAAGGTTAGAGAGCCCAAAATAAATGGTTGTGAAGTCCTTTGAATATGCCTCATTCATATTTTAATGGAAGTCTCTAACAAAGCAAGTGTCTATCAAAAAACCTATATAAAAAATGGATAGGACAAAGAACAATGTTATTTGAAAAAAATTGCTTGAGGAAACCACTATAACATTTGAAAGGAAGAATCGATGAGAAACAAGCTTGATCAGATGATGTTTTAAAGGGACCCAAATATATCCATTTGTCGAATGCCAAATGGATTAGATATTCTTGGCTTCATTTAAGGATTTTGACTCTGGTAAAATTTGATTCAAAATAGGGGCGCCAAAATATAATCAAAATATTTTAAACAGACCTTATTTAAAGAAATAAAGGCAACTGAAAGAAATCGGATAAAGGGAGACAAAAAAATTTGTTAGCTCCAACGTTTGAAGAGGAAGACCATAAAAAGAGAGTTTGGTGGAAGAGAGGTGGGCGTCGAAATAAAACATAATCATACGAAGGGAGACAAAAAAATTATTTAGCCCCAACGTTCTAAGAGGGACTTTGCCAAAAGAGAGAGTGGCAAGAGGTACCACGTCTTGCCTTATGGAACCCAAATTTGGGTGTTGAGGTAACGAAAGAAGGTGCCTTCTCTGAGAACACTCTTAGACAGCCAGAGAAGAGGCTGAATATTACCTGCAAAAAAAAACTTGAAAATGAGTTAACTTGTATATCATGGTATATGAGAAAAATAAGTTCTTTTGCTAAGGTAAATAATGGAAAATTAATGTATGAGTATCATAGAATTTCTAAAAAAGACATAGAAAAGGAATTATATCTTATGTATTTTAGTACAGATCTATGAATATAGAAAGAGCAATATATTTTAAAAAAATTACTCAGAAGACAAATAATCTTCCCTTCTTTAAATGAGGAGGTAAATAATATCATAAAAAGCCCACATACATATAATTTTGAAATATATATATATATATATATATATATATATATATATATATATATATATATATATATATATATATATATATATATAGCTGAAAAAAACTATATATAATGTTATGAAGGCCTGTAAAAAAAAAACCAAAAAAAAGATAAAAGAACCGGCTCCTAGAACCTCCAAGAGAGAATGCTAGAAAAATCTATCCTACTTTGGTACCATATTAGAATTTCACAATAATAGATATGCAAATAATTACATAAAATATGAAAATAAGAGTTGAACTGATTGATTTATTTCAAGGACCAACTTTGTATAAATAGCAAAGTTGATCATTAAGAGTCGTTGGATTACAAAAATCATTAGACCTGATGAAGACACCACTGAAAGTTCTCTTGACACATGGAGGATTGGAAACTCAAGTGTGTATCCTAGTGGAACTTAAGAGAATATTCATTTTTTCTAACACATAGAGAGGCATAGAGGGAATATAGCAACCAACATCACCTATAGTACCTACATTGTCTACAATGTCTATATTGTCTACATAGAGAGTTTCTATGAGACATGTGTAACACAAAGAGGAGAAATACTTTACATACATTTGAGAAACTAATATTATAAGTCTTGTTATATTATATGTTTTAGACTATTAGATTCATATTTCAACATATTAGTGAATGTTATTTGATATATTATGAAGCCTTGATAATACATATTAGTTATCTCATATTATCACTCTTACATAATTATTTGGTTCTATTATATTGCAAATTCATTATGTTCGATCCTGTGATTATTTTCTTGTAAGATTTGCATTAGAATTAAATATTCTAAAGCTAACAAAGATATTATTTGATACTATTTTCTATCAACTCAAAAGTAAGTTGAATAATTTGGAACAATCAAGTCATCTTGACTTTGATTGAGGCATCAAGGAAATTCAACGTCACCTTGAAATTAGAGGTTTGAGTTCTTAGGTGTAACCTAAGATGTTATTGAAGGATAGTTGTAGACAAGATTGATCATCAAAATTATGAGAAACTTTCTACAAAAAATAGAGAAAATTTTATCTTCTAAGTGCAAGCGAAATTAGAATAGAAGAAGAATAAATCAGATTAATATATCTATCTTAAAATAAGCTTTCATGAAGAAAATATTAATTAAAGTTACAAGATACTTATTTTTAGTTCATAGAGAAATTGATCTTGACATTGAAAAATTAGGTTTCAAAAACCTTAACATTAAAGTTTTAATTCATAAAGAAATTGACCTTGAAAAAGGATCCATGTCTTCAAGATAGGCCTTGACATAAGAGATAGAGGATTCAGGTATGAAGATAGACATTGATAGAGAATAAGATTCAAAATATTTTAGGTCACTCAAACATTGACATTGGAAACAAGAGGATTAAAGAAAGAAGTGGCAATAGAGACAAAAGATTCAAGAGGATTATATATTCTAAAAAATATAAGGCTCAAGTTTTAGAAAGATATAACAAGATATAGAAGAAATCCTAAAGTGAAACAAAAATCTTAATAAAGAGTTTTAAGGTAATTGGATACAAGAAAGTAATCAAGCGTAATCAAATATGAATGATAGAGTGTAGCACATAAAGGACCAAGGTCTAAGTAATAAAAGTAGTACATAAAGGGTCAAGGTTTATATATACAAACAAGTTTTGAAAGGACATAACTTATATAGAAGTCATCTATGATTCAAAGGTCACCCTAGCTACTAGCATACAAGTTGCTAAAGCTCACAGGCATGCATTGTTCATTAAATCAAAGCTAAGATTAAAGAAAATCAATGTAGTCATAATATCAAATGTTGAGTGTTCCTTGAGAGTGTTAGACATCAAAGAAGCATCTTTAGAGCAACAATGGTTATATCATCATATTATCTATAACACATAAAAATAAGAAAGTTAATAATTAATAATAAATCTTGAGTAGCATCCCAATATCACCTTGAAGAAGTGCCAAATAACATTACATGGTGCATGTCTATGAAAAATCAAAAGCAGTATTGAGTAGTATCTAGAACATCATGCAACATCAATATAAACATGTTGAGGTCAATCCAAAGCTAAGGAGCATTACCAATTTAGTAAAATATCTTAGATATCTAGCACTCAAAAGGAATTCCAAGCGCTGGAGCATAAATTTGTTGGAATACCAGGAGGCTAGAATTGCAAAGAAGGAATGTTGAGAAAGGTAATACCAATAGGTTTTAGAAGAGCAAAGTAGATAAGATAATATTGGATGAGTAATGTCAATAATTAATGAAATATTAGCAAAAAGAAAGGTAGCACCAAATGTAATGAAATATTTGCAAGGAGAAAGATAATGCTAAAGGTTTCCAAAGGGTAATGCTTCTGGTATAACGTCTTCTAGAAAACTGGAAGCAAAATTCTTGAAAGGCATTTGAAATAGAATATTAGAAACTCTAACGCCCAACACTAATCACTTCAAAATAGAAAACCCTAAAATAAAACATCTTGGTGGCATGTAGCACCCACATAAACTAGTTAAATTAGTTTGCATGAGTCTAAAGTAACATCTCCAAGCTTTCACAATAAAGAAAAAATGTAAAATAATTCTCTAAGATGTCAAAGGTAATATTTAAAGTTAGGTTTCAAATATTATGAGTGATAAGGTAAATTTAAATAATTTTATTAAGAGTGATAAGTTTTAATGTTTTTATTAGTTGAGTGATAATTAGTAATGTTTTTATTAGTGAAGTTATAAGTAGGATTATAATTTGAATTCTTACAAGGTTGGATTTATAAGGTTTTTGTTAAATATTTTTTTATTTTTGAATTTTAAGTACATTAATTTGATCATTTTTTTTTAATTTTTGAAGTGATTAAATATTTGTAAATTTATTATTTTGGGAGAAAAAAGGGTTTTTACTTCAAACTTATGAAAATATAAAATTGCAATATTATTTTTTAGTTTCTAGAACGAGGGAGACATGAATTACTACTTCATAGGTATTTTTTTTATAAAATTTAAAACATTTAAACCTAGGGGTTTATAAGGTCATGTACATCAAATGTTTTATTTGAATGATTACTACTGTGTCTAACAATAAGTTTTTTCCTTTTTGAATATCAAACTTTGAAAGGACCAAATTATGCTTCATGGAAAAATAAAGTGAAATCAATTTTAATAGTGGAAAAACTTTGGGATATAGTTAGTGGAGCAAAAACAAAACCTACTGAAGATGTTAGAGAAATTCAAATATATGAAGAAGGTGAAGCCAAAGCACTTATGATAATAACATTTGCAATAACTAATGAAACACAACCTTATATAAGTGTAGTAAGAACTTCTACAGAAGCTTTGACTACTCTAGGTAAAATATTTCAAGGGAAAAACAAAGCTATTATTTTTAGTCTTCAATATCAACTATACTCCTTAAAATTTAATAGTGGTTAAATTATTGAACGATTTCTTAAAAAGATAGTAGATATAAAAGCAAAAGTATTAACTTTACAAGAAAAATAAGATAAACTTCATATTCAAGTGACATTAAGAGAACTTCTAGAAAGTTACAAGCATCTAGTCACATATTTACAAGTTTAAGCAAAGATACTACATTTGATGAGTTAGTCAAAATTCTACAAGAATATAAAGTAGAAAATTCATCCAAATATGAAATAACTAATAATACCTTTGTATCAAAATATAATTCATAAGTAAATCTTGTTTTAACTCCAAGATATTGTTTGAGAATATTATATTATTTGGTACATGTCAATGTATCACCTTGGTAGATTATTATATTAGGTGCATGTCTTATATTAGAGCATGAGTTAATATTTCATGTAATGTAATAATATGTAGGAAATGCACAAGTGTCATGTAATTATGTGTGCAAGTGTTGTGAGTGTAAATGTGCACAAGTGTCCATTATGTAAGAGTGCACATGTGTCCTTAGAATAGGAAAGTGAAGAGTTACAAAGAAAAGTGAAGGTCAAGAGTGCAAAATATGAGGAATCACATTCAATTATATATTTATGACAAAGCATTGTAATTTGTATCGAAAGTGCATAGCTTATTGCATGCATTAGTAGACCTTTATTCTATAGTATTTTTAGTATTCTATGTGTGATATTGTGAGCATGTTCATGTGATTATTCTATGAGTATTTTAAGTTATTCTTGTGTTATTATATTTTATATTATATTTTGAGTTATTATATTTATTTTATTATATTGCAATTTTATTATATTTAATTCCATGAATATATTCTTGTGAGTTTTGTATTATGTATAAGGCTTCAAAATCCATTAGTGGTATCAAAGCTACAATAATATTTCTTGTACAAGATTTAAAATTTGTAGAAGGATAGATTCCTTCCACAAGGATCAAGGATAAACTGTTAAGACTAGGACTTGGCAAGGATATTTCCACAAGGATGACAGATAACCTATGAATACTAGGATTCATCCAACTTGAATAAAATTAATTATTCAAGGCATATAAAATCTTGACATTAGTAGAAATTTTTAGGGATAGAAATCCCTTGATATCAATATTGAATTCTTAAGTAATGCTAGAAAAAGTTATCTAAGATATTGCTATAGTGAAAAATTGATCTTCAAAAGTTGAGAAGATTCCTAAAATAGATAGAGAATACTTTCATATTTATTTTCTTGAAGATCAAGAGTGTTCTAGACCAATGAGAAGAGGTCCCATTGAAGACAAAAGGATACCTACAAGAAGTCCCATTGAAGAAAGTAGACATAAATAGGAGACCCGAGGAAAAGGGGTTCCATAGCCAAAATAGATAGGAGATGCAATAAAATATATCTCATAGAAGTTTGAGATGGAAGACTCGAAGAAATAGGTCCCATAGATAAAAGAGATAGGATACCCAAGGAAGGTGATCCCATAGAAGTTAGATACAGAGATAGAAGACCCTAGGAAAGATGTCCCATGATTGATAGATATAGGAGACCCAAGGAAATATGCCCCATAACTAATAGAGATAGGATACCCAAGGAAAGTGATCCCATAGAAGATAGATATAGAGGAAACCAAAGGGAAAGAGGTCCCAGAGTTGGTAAAGGTAGGAGACCTAGGTAAAGACGTCCCATATAATCCATAAAAGTTAGAGATATAGAAGAGACCCAAGCAAAGAGATCCTATTGACTCTTGAATATTGAAGAAGAGATAATTATTCCATAAAACCAGCATACAAGAAGGTAATAAATTTACAAGAATTGATTACAAGCCCATATTGGATAGAAAGGATGATGAGTAAGGTTTGTGTTGCAAGGTAATAATTTTTCCAAAGATAAATAAAAACATGGAAAATTTATAGCAAGAGAAGCATTGTCAATAGTAAGCAATAATATTTAAAGCTTGCAAGATTCATGTCCAAGAGAACTAGTGAAAGAGAGATCTACAAGGAAAAATAGTCCTTGAAGAAAGGCTCTTATAAGAAGATTGTATTTGGTCAGCTATTAATGGAAAAAAATTAGTTCAAGAAAGTATGTAAAGGAGACCAGTGAATAGGGAGAAAGATACATGATTGATATTTTTTTGCAAAATAAAAGAACTCAATGAATCAGGTAAATTTTCTAGCAAGAATACAAGTTAGAGAAATAAGGGGCAGTCAAAAAGGCACTTAAGCTAGTGAACACACTATCTCCTAAACCACAATCATTGAGTGGGATACTTGCTCCTACAACAATAAGGATAAAAGTATAAGATTAACAAGCATGAGATAATGTAGTACAAGAGGATAAAAAACATAACCCTTAGCCATCACAAGTACAAATAATATGAACAACATCTAGGCTAATATAGCACCCAAGTTATTTTAGGTAATACATCTAAGTAATCTTAGGTTGTGTAACTTTTGAGAATTCTCAAGCAACATAGCAAGCAACACAATATCTAAGCAATCTCAACTAATGCAACTCTTAATCATTCTCAGGTAATGTAGCACCCATACAACACAACTATCTTAGGCAATGTAGAAAGCAACATAGTGCCCAAGCAATATATCTATCTCAATAAACGTAGCACCAATTTATCTCAAAAGTATCTAATATCGTGAACTAGAAATGCTCAAGTCAAAATCATTTCGAACATTACCCATTATAGTCCAAAAAGGAGCACTGAAATATCAGCTTGTATTTTAGATAGAAGAACTGAAGTATCAAAAGGAAGTGCAAAAGTAAAGAAAAATTAGAATTTTGAGAAGCAAAATAGGTTAATTAGACATTGTATGAGTGTAAGACTAAGAGCCACTTGGTATAAGCCAAGTGTTAGAATATCTAATGATCATAATCAACTACTAGGGATAGTGAAATACTTCAAGTGTCAATACATTCATGCACCCAAGAAAACTAAATGTTACATAAGCATCAATCAAAAATTCATGTGAGTCGCTAGGTTGACACATTGAGTCCATGAAAGCAAAAAGGTAAAGCTAGTAACTTACACTAAGGAGAGTTTCAAGTAGAGACCATTGCATGGTCTTCTGATAGAGATATTCTCACATGTGTGAGGCAAGATAGCATGTCTAAGGTAAGATAGCACAATGATATATTCGATGCTATAAGCGATTCACTCACCAAATTGCAGTGTGAGAAAAAATTCTTTAAATAACATGCCATTAAGGAGGTAAATATTCAGTTTAATTTTTAATATTCAAATACTGCTAAGTCTAAGGAGAGATAAGGTTCTTTTATGATTAATTATTGAATTATTATAAGGTTTAATTTGATTAAAGGAGTGATAAGGATTTTAATAGGTTAATTAAAGCCTTAGTTACTTTAATTGCATATTTAAGATTTGGAGTGATAAGTAAATATTTAATTTGAACTTTTATGAAGATTTTATAAAGTTATTTGATATTCAAATTGCTTTATTATTATTTGAATTTCAAGATATAAATTTTTTTTGCAAATTATCTAATTGTGGAGAGATAAGGTTGTCTACATTGAATTTAGAAATATTAATATTTGCAAAATTCTTATTTTTATAGTTTCTAATTAATTAGGGAGCCATAAGG
This sequence comes from Wollemia nobilis, assembly GCA_028583015.1. Lineage (NCBI taxonomy): Eukaryota > Viridiplantae > Streptophyta > Pinopsida > Araucariales > Araucariaceae > Wollemia > Wollemia nobilis. The sequence continues at coordinate 3,392,130 of JAQPPZ010000866.1, forward strand.
AATTCAACTACAAAGGTTTTTAAAATATCTAGAAACTTGAAATAATTATTATTCAAAAACTAGGGAGTCAAAAGGATGTCTACTTCTAGGAACTCAATGGATAATGATATGGAAAACATAATTAGAAAAGAAAGGGTAAATGTCATAAAAATTGGAATAAAAAATTGCTTACAAAAATAGAAGGAAAATTAGATCTAGCTTAAAAATGATCTACATTGAAGCAATAGAAAAAAGGTTTGAAACTTTGGAATATTATCTACATGCTAGGATTATTGAAGCAATTGATAATGGAAAATATATTATTCTAATTTCTTTTGGGTACCCAAAATCCAATTGATAATTGATATTGGGTACCCAAAATCCAATTGATAATTGATATTGGGTACCCAAAATCCAATTGATAATGTTTGTGTGGGCAGGACTGGGTGTGACTCTCGGGTGACTTTGACGGTGTAGAACCCCATGTTCATGGTCTCTCATACCAAGGCGGACCCACAAGGGGTTTTTCACTTAAAAAAAAATACATCAAGTTCATCTAATTTAGGATCTTACCATGAATGTTTAAAAGTCCCTATGTTGAAGAAGACATGTGATATGAAGAACAAAGGCTAATGGAAAATTCTTATACATGAATCTAATGGTAATATGATAGTTCAAGAAAGCACAAAGACTGAATAAATAAATTTGAGACTAAAGATGAATACAAGTAAGAAGAAAAAGAACCTGATCAAGATGAAGGACACATACAATGCAAAGTGAATTGAAGGTTAAAGATTGTCTTGAAAAAAATATTCAATATCCAAATAATGTAATACAGGGTAGTGTGTGAGAATATAATATTATTTGGTACATGCTAATGTATCACCTTGTAACATTATTATGTTATGTGTGTGTCTTATATTAGAGTGTGAATTAATATTTCATATAATACAATAATATGCAAGAAATGCACAAGTGTCATGTAGTTATGTGTGCAAGTGTTGTTAGTAGATATATGTACAAGTATCCATTATGTAAGAGTGCACGTGTGTCCTTGGAATAGGAAAGTGAAGAGTTACAAAGTAGAGTGAAGATAAAAAAATTCAACCTATGAGGAGTCACATTCAATTATATATTTGTGATAAAACATTGTAATATGTATCGAAAGTGTACAACTTATTGCATGCATTAGTAGACATTTATTCTATAGTATTATCAATATTCTATGTGTGATATTATGAGCATGTTCATGTGATTATTCTGTGAGTATTCTAAATTATACTTATGCTATTCTATATAATATTATATTCTAAGTTATTATATTTGTTTCATTATATTGGAACTTTATTATATTTGATCTTGTGATTTTCATATTATGGTTTAAAAAGACATCAAATACAGATCCAAATGGAATAATAGATATTGTCAAATATATAATAAAAAGGGTTATAACACAATTTTTTGTAGATCCAATCCATGGAATCAATCTCAAGAAAATTAAGTAGAATCAAAATGGTCAAATAAATAAGTAAATATACCAAAGACAATATCAATCTCAATACAATACACAATGAAAACAAAAATTTCAATGTTAGTATAGTCAATCCTAGTTACAATGTAGATATGGAAATAAAGAAAGGAAAACTAGCTCAATAAATTCATGAAATTCAAGAGTTAGAAGAAGCCACTGAAAAAAAAGAAATTCAAAGCCCTTTTAGAAAAAATTATAAATAATAAAGATGTTTTTATTTCAAAGAGTTTGGAAGATACTAAATTTGTTGTTGATCAGGATATAAGAAGACAACATGATAAAAACAAGTAAAAAATAACAAATTGAAGAAATAGAAGAAGAAGATCAAAATAATTTGAAAGAAATCAAAAAGAGAGAAAAGAAAGCACATGTCCTAGGATCACTTGAATATTGAATATGTATATGAAGACCATGATTGAATACTAAAGTATTCAATAACCATATATTGTAATATAGGGGGTTGTTAGAGTATATTATAGTATTTGGTACATGCTATTGTACCCTCATGGTACCTTCATGGTACATATATAAATATAATATTAATTTTGATTCATAGTTTAGAGTGTGACTATTATTTACCCTTTCATGTAAGTGTGTATGTGCAAGAAATAAAAAAGTATCATGTGAGTGTGTGTGCAAATATAAGTTGTCTATATGCACAAGAATCTCGTATGTAAGATATCAAATATGTAATGTAAAGATATACACACATATCCTTAGATTAGAGTGTGCAAATTTAATATCAAGAGTCATATCTTGATGTGCATACAATATAGAGTCATGTGTATGGAAGTGCCATATAGAGAAGCTAAGAGTCATGAGACTTGGCATATGAAAAGAAATAGTCAAGTATCCAAAGAGTAATTCTACTATGGCTATATAATACTCCATAGAGATGAATCATGTATCATGTATCAAGAATCAAGTATAGCATCAAGCATCAAGGATTATATTTGTAAGAGAAAGAGGAGTAATAAATATTACATACATTTTGAGTAATTAATATTGTAAGTTGTGCTACATGCTTTATACATGTATGATTTATGCTATTTACATTCATATTGTTTATTAATGAATGTTATTTTTTATATTATAAGCTTTTATATACATATTAATTTTCTCATATTATTCTACTTACACCATTATGTTGATCTTACTCTATTGAGGTTATATTATATTTGATCATGTGGTATTTATCATATGAGTTTTATATTAGCATTAAGGCTTAAAAAATCATCAGATATTGAATCTAGCGGATGATACAAATATTGGAGTGTTGGTTATGATTGACCTGTACCATGTAGCAGTTATGAAGAAGGTCAATTTTGATTGATCATTACTCATAATATTAGTGGAGATATTATAATTTGAGATGAGTAAATTTTAATTATTTATAGGAGGTGAATGTTACACTACAAGATGCCTAGCAAATTCTTCAAGTTCCAATTGAGAGACTCTTAGACATCGAGAAAATGATGAGAGGATTTGCATGGATTTAATAATAGAAGGTAGAGGGCATACTAGGGTGAGATCAAGGATATGCCATAGTAATTCATGTCAGTGAGGTCATTTTGATTGCCTCACAACTTTATTGTTGGCTATAATATTTTGGATTTTGATGTTAGACACCAATCAATAAGATTTGTCTTAGGGATGGTGAGAGGTGGTCATAAGGATGTGTGATCACGAGACTATTCTTTCCTAGGGGCTAGCTATTTTGGTAAGGTTGTAGGATACTCTTCATCATGTTGTCTACCAGAGTGGGAATAGTGTAGTCTATTGCACAATTATTCAAACCTAGGCTTAAGAGCACAAAGATATTAGGTGATCATATTTGTATAGTGGATGGAGGTGTGACCCTAAGAGTCCTACATCATACATATGGATAGGGAGATGTAAAGTTGGTAGAGGGATATTGGTTATTACCCAATAGACTATAAATAATCTTAGGGATTTCCAAATGACATGTCATCCATGAAAGAATTTTTTAGGTGGGCAGAGGATGACTTGAAGTTTGCCTAAGTGATGAGGACTAGATGGGTTCATGATGGAGATAAGGAGTATGATGTATATTAGTTTTATATAGTTTGGTAGTTTTATGATATCTAATAGATACTTGTTCTATCATAATATTGTGTTATCTTCTATATGGCCCCACCTTTTGTAGATATCCCTTTTGCTGTCAACTATATTTACTCAAAAAATTTCTAGCTAAAATCACTTTGTACAATCTCTTTAATCATAAAATTTCACATAAATACATCTCTTATTCAATTAATTAAATATCCTTAAGGTTATCCTCATCTATTATCATCTATTACCCTGTGTACCCATCTTCAACTATTATGAACAAAAGAAACAAATAATTTTAGTGTAGTGCTTCCTACAACTATCATGTTCTAAACTTGTTGAAATACATTCTGGAGTGCTTTATTAAAAACATTGTTCATAGAACATTCCTTCACATATTCGTTACATGACCCACAATTCAAAAATTTACTTTATATTTGTTCCTTGGTTTTCTTTGGTTTGCAAATATTCATCTCATTTTCGATTATTATTGTATTTACTTTTGCTTTCCAGCATCAATGAATAAGATTCCTTCTAATATAACATACTTTTCAAAAATTCCATTCAAGCTAAATAATAAAAAATAATCCACTACTTTTTGTTCTTTGTATAACTTTGTTTACTTCCAATTGTACCTTTAAACACATATACAACATAAAAATGCAAATACATTTTATATGATCCCAAATCATAATAAAATAAAAATATTATTTTAATTGTTTATACAAGTATAATATAAATTTAAAAGTTATACTTATTTAAGAATTATTTGTATGATTAAACTTATTAGAATATATATATGATTTAAAATTTATTATGAATTTAAAATAATAAATAACTATAATTCTTATAAGATGATAATTTAAAAAAAAATTAAATTATTTATCCATTATTTTTTAAAATAAATTTATATGTGTGTTTTTATGAGAGGTCCCAACCCTTCATACCGAGTAAGATTTTTTTTTTTTAACGAGGAACCTTTTATATACAACATATCCACAACATGTGAGGGGAGAGATTTGAACCTGGGCCTCTCGATAACTGGAGAGTTTTAACTATCCACTTGCTCTCCAACTCCTCTACATGACCGGATCTGAATAAAATTTGAACCTTGAATATCTCGTTAAAAACCAAAATCCTTACCACTGTAATAAACTTTTCAAATTAACTAAAATAAAAACTTGTTTATATCTTCAAATTCCTTTATAATTTCTTAATAGTATCTCACGATACACTTGCAAAATATTCAACTTCATTTACCCAACACAAATTCGAACCAGCGCTAGTAACTTCAATATTATGCATTCTAACTGAATTTCAATAATATATTTTAGTCAGGTTTCAAATTTGAGATTTTATATTGCAAATCAATAAACATGTTAGAGGTGCCCTTCGATGACATTGAAGATCAAATGCTACCCGGTAAAAAATATTATTATAAAGAAAATTAATTGGTTAAAGGGTTTACCGCTACAAATTCAAACATTCAGATCTACAAGTAAAACTTTCGGGCATATAAAGATTGTCTAATGATTTATAAGAAAAAATTTAGAAAAATATTATACCGTTTAAAAATAAAAATATTATGGCACACACGATAATTAACTTCTAAACATAATAAGATCTGATGTTTAAGAAATCTACAATGGCTCGTTACGTGCTGTAAGCCCGAAGAAAAGAATAACATTAATTAAGGATTGAAGTTAAAAGAGAGAAATTAATGTGACAGTCGGGAGCTTTCAACCACTAGTTTATCCTCTAAACTTTAGCTATGCTATTTTCTAAATAGATTAAATGAAAATTATGTAATTGTAATGACTATGTTTGCATAAATTAATTGAAATTTTAAATAAATTTGTATAAAATATTTAAAAATATATTTTATTCATTAAATTAGAAGATTGTCTTTTGGTTGGGTGTTCGGTGATTTTTGAGGTCTCTTTCTTTTGGCTCTTGTAAGGGTTATTGTTTTGGGATTCTATGTTTCTTGTATGGTTTTATTGATTCAATAAATTTTTACCAATATTTAAAAAAAAAATATTGCAAGTATTACATGTCACTTGAGAGAGAGTAGTGTCCTTTGTCATTAGCCATTTCAAGAGGTAATCTCTTTTTTTATATATATACTTTTAGAGGAAAATAAGGTTTTGAAAGGGATCCCACAACCTTTAACAACACCTCCACTAAAACTGGAGAAGCACAACCAAACCAACTAGAGACCATCCCCCAACAACGGAGAGGATCCAAAGACAACAACAAAAACAACCAAAAACATAGAAAAGCATTCAAGAAAAGAGAAACAAAAAACCAAGAAGAATCATGGATAGAACTGAGGAAGTTCTATAGTAGTGAATCAATTTCCTGGACCACATCTCCCACTAGCCTAGACACCTCCTTCGAGAGTCAATTGCTATAGTCAACGAGCCCCAGATTGAACACTGTTTAATATCCATCAATTTCTTATTATGGATAATTGAATTATTTCACTCAATAGCCTCTTACGGGGCATAAACTTCTTTTACCAACTTATCCTTCAGAAAATTTCAAATAGAACTTCTCTAGACACCCCAAAAAAATTGAGAGTAAGATAAAGTTGTCCATACCCAAGCCAATCAATCCTGAGCCACAACAATCAATCTCGGTACAAAGAATTCTATGACGCCCAAAGAATTTCAAGCATCCCACTATTCCCCAAATTGACTATAGCAACCAATTATTGGTAACAAATCCTACCATGCTAGACTTCCACGACGTGAATCAACTCGTGATTGAAGGAGCCTAAAAACCAAGCCCTATTTCTTGCCCTAGTATCTATCCACAAAGAGAAAATATCATACAATATTTCTCCACCACGATACCAAAATTAAGACTCATCCAAGAGGGAATAAATATCCCTCTGCCACATCTCACATAGACCACTCAGGGAGAGGTGCGAGCTCGCCACAATATGAATATAGTATGGGATATAAGATTGAGAACTACTGGAAGCATTCTATTTCCCATGGATCTTCAAAAAACAACCATGAGACCAAATATCGATGTAGTAACTCAATTTGCAAAACAAGGAATTGCAAGGCCCCAAAAAAACCCACAAAACAACTAACCTCGACCACCCCCAAAAAGTAATGATCACCAAACTCATATGTTGGTCTTTTAGAAAACCACCTCAGGACCACAAACCAAAGGATTAAGACATTCTATGAGATTTCGTCCTTCCACTGAAGCTTCAGATAATCCAAATTTTTTTAAAACTTAGAGTCTTTACTAAAATCTGACATCGCTAATCATACAAGCTGTAGAGCAGAAAAACGGTGCACCAAACAAAGGGAAATGAGAAGAACCTATCTATTTCAACACTACAAAAAGTGACATTAAATTAAGCAATAAGTGATAAATATATCAAAGAAATAAGAGGTTCTCTTTATATTGATTAATTTTTCAAATACATAATTACAAAATGTCCCCTTGAGGGCTCTCAATCGATACAACTCATTACAATGTTGAAGGATCCAATCCTTTCATAAACTTAAGGCACATTTCTAGTGTCTTCCTCGCACTCACAATTGAATAGCGGGTTTTTTCTACCACTGCAATGAGCTATCCATATTCAACTCTTTAGCTCCTTCCTCATGTGTTGGAATACTTGTACCTACACACAAGAAATTGAAATTGGTTAATAGCATGTGCGAATTAAGATAAAATCAATGAAATGCATGCAACATAGGATACAAAGAGTGCAATAGAGAATGCAAAACTACTCCAAATGATACCAAAACTTAGCATAAATAATATTATATAATTTTGTAATGATTTGTGCATAAATTGAAATGAAATGGTGAGCAAAATTTGTGGTCGTCCTTAGGTGGGACAATTGGGACTGTCATCCCAAAAATGCTAATTGAATGTCCAAAATTACTCTAGTCTTTACCAAATTCAAGTCTGATGCATATAAACTACTCTAAAAATGATCTACACTAAAATTAATTCAAAATTGTATGCCAATTCATGGCCATCCCTGAGTGGGCCAATTGGTACTTTTAACTGTCCCAAGTGGGAACGACCACCAATCAGGGTGGTTTTTACCACTAATTCTTCTAGGATCTGGTCTAGAATACTCCTAGGAATGTTGTCATTAAATTTAGTGATTTAATTCATAGGAATGTATGGGTTTTTGAAGGGATGTGCGTATTTTGGGATGCCTTGGAAACTCCTTCGACGAATATTCCAAGGGCAAATATGAGGGCAAAAGGGGAGAGTAAATCTTGGTAGCACTTCATGGCGAATACTTGCAAAGACCTCTCTTTAAAATGTGTTATAAAGACTCCAATTTATATCCCAAGAGGTCCATAGGGTCAAAGGGGCAAATTGGAGCATACAAAGTAGGTTCCACCACTTCTCAAAACCCTTGTCATGCATTGGGTGAAAGAGGCCTCCAATTTACAGGTTGTGATGGCCTAGACAGTCTCCCAATATGTCATAAATCATTGGATGGGATAAATGGTAGAATTTTATTGCCATTTATCCTACCCTTTATTTTTTGAGGGATCTAGACCATGGTCGTCCCACCCAAGTACAATTTCTTGTGGCCATCCCTGGGTGGGATGGCCATGAACTGTGGCCATCCTTGGGTGGGACGACCATGGCTACATGGCCTAAAAATTCCTAAAAGTGGGGTGAACCTTCCCAAAAGTGGTTAGGACCCCTAATTAACCCTTTATGGTGACCCAATGGGGCCATATAGTATCGATAAGAGTGGCATCATCACAATCTTATCTGATTGACATGATTTTAGTATCTACAGATACCCCTTTTTGAGATGCATTGTGTGAAATAGAAGATGCAGCAAAAATAGATGACCAAATTGTCAAATTATTAAGGTTATGTAGTAGCCTTACCAACTTTAGATGCCTCCATTGTGGAAAGAGCATATATTCTTGGAATCCTTGCTTTTGACATAATTGAAGGATTAATTTTGGTATACCTTTCAACCACACTACAATGGTAGTCTTAGGGGCTTAGGGTATACTTGGTCTTGTTTCCTTATTTTTCCTATTGTGGGAGACATGTCCTGAGGCTTCAAGTATACTAAGACTTTATTTTTTTTTAATTGGTGTTGAATTATTTGCCCTAGCGTAGGCTTGAAATTTATCTTTGGCAATTATTCTTTTGAATGTATGCAAGTTACACTTTTGAGTGTTTGAGTGTTGATTTTGATTATGAATTTGTTATTATGACTACCCCCTCAAATGATGAGTCAATTAGGGCATGACCCGTGATGAAAGTGATGAGTCGTTTGACCAATATGACTGAATTGAAATTACCTTCAGTTTTACCCATTGTAAGATTTATCAATTTTGCTAGGATTTTTATGGTTTTTGTTTTATATCTCATGGTAGAATAGAACTGAATAGCTCGTTCCCATGGAGCGGTTCGACCATAATGGCCTTCTTGGGGATTGAAGTAAGGAATTTTCAATTCTTCCATGAATAATTTGTGTTCAATCTTATACTTTATGAGTTTTATCAATTTTGACCTATTTTTGTGGTTTTTAGGCCATTTTCTTTGTTTTTTGATCAGTTTTTTTGGTGTTTTGTGTTTTTTTTTATATTTCAATTTTTTTTTGAAGTTTTTATTTTTATGAGATTTCATAGAAGAAAATAAATTAATACCTCATTCTCGTGGAGCAGTCCGACCGCAATAGCCTTCATGGATATTGAAGTGAAGACATTTCAGTTTGATGATAAATAATTTGGTTCAAATGGCCTTATGGTAATTTACTCATCTTGCCGGATTGCATGGAGTGTAAGTCGCTGCAATCGCCAAGTGTATGAGATGCACTTAATATTTTTCTTTATTTTATTTTTTGTTGATTTTATGTTTTTTCAAGATTTTGGACTGGTAGATATGCTTAATTATCCTTTCTGAAGCTCCTTGTGGTGAGCAAATATGTGCATTTATGTTTGCTAATCAGTTTGTTGATGCATTTTTAGATGCATTATCATGGATCCATGTATTGTAATATGATGTCAGTTGATGATATGTATATGTGTGTATGCATAATTAAATGAATGATTTGTTAATTTATATGATGAATAATAAATGCTATTTGACACACTAGATGCTAGCACCATAGACTATACATAATTTATTGATTCATTTTAATATTATCATAAAACTATGTAATGGATTGTGAAAATTTAAACTCACAAACATGTGATAAAATGGTATGGAATGAAATGAATAGTAAAATTTTATAGAATATCCTTAATATTTTTATAAGACTCAAACACTCTAGTGATCTAATAAAAAGTTGTCTATTAACCATGCAAGAATTTTTTGCAAGGTATAAATTAGCTAGGATGACCAATATATTCAATATACATGTGTGTGCATATGATTTCATTGCTATGATAACGCATAAAGTTACCCCAATATCAAACATGATTGATGCAACCCATCTGTACTAAAGATCACCCTATGAGTATTATGATCCTGAGTTTTGTACGTAGTTGGATTAGACCACTAGGCAATACAGACTACCAAAATCTAGCTCATATGCATGCAAACATTGGTTTGTACAAAAGCAGGTCGCTAATGTGACAGACGTATCATCATACATAAGGATACCACCATTGCCAAGCAGGATTGATGCCACCCAACCTGTAATGAAGCTCATCTTATGATTTTCAAATGCTGAGAATTCCAGTGATTCAAGTTCAATACTCCATTTTTTCTTTTATATTTGAATTTTTCTAAGGATTTGCTAATTTTTATTTTGGTGAGCAAGGGATTTTGGTAGTGGTGAGAACCCTTGTTTATTTTACTTTTTGCTTTTGCTAATGGTGAAAACCACTTTTGCTTTTGAATATTTTTAATTTTGCTTTTGCTAGTGGTAAATATGATTATTTAATTTTCTCTTTGGATACTTGCCCTAATTTGGTGTGAAGCAAGGGATGTTGATTATTTTGGGTAAGGAGGAGTATGTCCTTTTGTCAATTATTAATATTTTGGAACCATTCACACAAGGGGATGAATGATGTAAAATTTTTGCTTATGGTAACACAAACCACTTTGCAGGTTTCGTCTTTCCTTGTGCAAAACTTGGATTTATTATTGTGAAAATATGTTTGGGATTATGATGTATACGAGGTACAATCAAAGCAAGACTCCCTTATAAAAATCATGATAACTTTCTACAAAATCTAAAAAGAAAACTAGAGACAAATGAGTGACCGAAAATCCTAAAGACATCTAATAACCAATGGCCTAAGTGAGGGGAAACAGACACACATATAAAATGTGGAAAATGTAAATGATAATTAAAATTTAGATGAGTGTGAATAATAACTTTTGACAAAGCTGATTTTGCATGATGGTTAGTGTATAGACCTGGTGCTAGACATGTATGATCAACTCTAGAATGCAAAATGCAATTATAGGTATACCTAATGCAAGTGATTGTATAATGCGGTGATATGAAATATAATACAATGCATTATTTTTATATTTTTGATGTTTTAATGATATTTTTGTATTTTGATAAATATACATACACATTTTACCAATGGGCTTAGTGGATGTCATTGGGGTGTTTTGGGTGACCAAAGAATTTATGGGTACCTTTGGGGCTTTTTGGGTGACCAAAGGGTTTATAGATGTCTTTGGAGTATTTTGGATTGACCAAAAGGTTTATAGATATATTTGGAGCATTTTAGGTTGACCAAAGGGTTTATAGATATCTTTGAAGCATTTTGGATGACCAAAGGGTTTTTAGATACCTTTGGAGTGTTTTGGGTTGACCAAAGAGTTTATAGATACCTTTGGAGCATTTTGGGTTGACCAAAGATTTTATAGATGCCTTTGGAGTATTTGATGGGGACCAAAGGGTTTTTTAGGCGCATTTGGAGCTTTTTAGGGTGACCAAAGGGTTTTTTAGGTGCCTTTGGAGCATTTTGGGTGACCAAAGGGTTTATAGATACCTTTTAAGCATTTTGGGTTGACCAAAGGGTTTATAGATACCTTTAGAGTGTTTGGGTTGACGAAAGAGTTTATAGATACCTTTGAAGCATTTTGGGTTGACCAAAGGGTTTATAGATACCTTTGGATAGACCCCCTATCTATGGCTAATACCCTTATGTATCTAGGGGAGAATATCCCTGATCAAAGTCAATTGCCTCAATATCAAGGTGCAATGATTTTAATGGGTTATTTAGATCATGCAAGGGTGTAGTAAGATATATGGAAATCATATTAATGGATGGATGATATCCATTGGATGGGTGATTGAGTCTATTGATAAGAGGTTGTATCAAGACTCACGAGGGTGGTTGTGGTGGAGGTGGAATAATCGGCAATGATCTATGTGGAAGGTGATGAGCTTGCTCTTCAAGTGGCAAAAGTTGTCATTAGATGGGATGTTGCATTAGAAATATACACAAATAGAATTCTTCTTTGTCATCCAATGGGATGACCTGCTCATATTCCTCATATGAACTAGGGTAGTTGATGGGTGCTACACCGTAATCCAATTTATTATCAGTTTTCCATTCCTAAGGAGGACCTTGATCCTCTTCTTCATTGTTAGATGGAAGAGTATGCGGGCCTTCACCTTCTTCATAAGATTGGGTGAAATCATTAGATATCCCATGATATATCATTTTTACAGGAAAATAATCCTACAAAGAGTGGACATTATTAGGATTAGCATAGGGATCATGTGTAAGCTCATCCCTATAGTTCAGACCTAGGTGTTCTAAACTCTTTGTGATAACATCAAGAGGCACAAGCTTGTTATGTCATAAACTAGATTTATCATATGGAAATTGATATTGCAGCTAGAAAAAAACACGAGTACCTTGTTTATATAACCCCAGGAGGAATGAATGCCTACTAAAGAAGATCTATGTTTTTCCAAGGAGGTAAGTCTTTATTTAAAGTGGTTTACCTCTGTTGAACCCCCTATCTATGCATACTTGGGGTAGGAACCCCATTGTGCAAGGTCTCTCAAATTTGCTGCTCAATAATTTATTTTTCTAATTGATGCTAGCGATCCAAGCATTTTTTATCTAGATGAATCTGATGGAATTGAGCTTGGTGGTTAGCATACATTTTGACAACTTGGTTTATCTACTCAATGGTGTGAGTTATATGATACCTAGTACTATTACCATGATGCCTATTTTGTTTAAAATAATTTGATAGATCTACTACAAAACAAAAGAGGATTTTGACAGGTCCATGATGCCTATCTTGTTCAAGATGTCTATGAGACCTAGCATTATTGCCATCAATGAGGAAGGGAAGGGTGGTCACCCAAGGTGATGAGGACCATACTCTTCTTGGTACTTGTACTTCTAAGACCTATCAAGGTGATTTGAGTGCGTATTGTAATCGTTTGACCCTACCTATGGTGAATAATATTGATCTTGCATGTAGGTGTGCAAAGTGGACTAAGCAAGCATGCAAATGCATGGTATTGCTCTATGTGTTGGCACATCAATGCGTAATTGCCATTCTTGAAATAATATGTGTGAAGTATATATATTTGGGAAGTAATTTCCTAGATTAGGACCACAACCTGTATGGGTGTCACACGTATAGATACCTTGTAGGATAGGTTCTTGATTTGATATTCTAGGACTTGGGCGAGTAGGAGGTTGCCAAGGAGGTATAACCATATCCTTAGAGTCAAATTGAAGATGGTATACGTCTCCTTGCCTACTCTTCACAGTGTTATCCCTTGAGTGGGATTGGCTACGGGTGTATACCATAACTACTTCCTTCTAAACCCTACATGATTATCTCCTTTACAAATTTTAATGATTCAACACACAAAAAAATAGAAGCACACAATAATACAAGTATTTATCTCTTTTAAATATTTATATGTGTTCCTTAGACTATTTGGTGTGGTTTTTATTTGTTGTTTTGCAAAGAGATCTCTTTTCATGTGTTTGAATATTTTTGATGTAATTCTCAATTTTTTTAAAGGATTTCACCCGAATGCTCATAGCTCAACAATTGATAATGAAATTTTGATCATGTAAACCAACCAAAGTATGGATATGAAGCCCATACTTGATCAAGGAGCACAGGTCCTACCATTCCTCACCCGTATTGACTATGGGTAATGATACACCCTCCGAAGAGGAGTGTGTGTTGTTTTCCATGGCTAAGATGGTTCTTGGAGCTGGCTTTAGCCAAAAATAGGGTTCATAGGATACAATAAAATGGGTGGAGATGAAACCCATCATTGTTGGTCTCTATTAGTGGTTGGGGATGAAATTTCAACTCACTAATGTTCAAATGTGATGTGGTGTGTGTGGTTCCTTTTATACTTAAAGAAATTAAAACAAAGTAGCATTCAATGAACCTTCACTAAATGCATAAGAAATGTTTCACTTTCAGAAATCTTAGCATGAATAAGGAACCTACAAAATACTTATCCTATATGACAACCTAACCCTTAGGTAGGTCATAAGAAATAGTACCATTCGAATGCATACTTAAATTGTTCTTTTCCCTATTTTTCTTCTATTTATTATTTTGAATTTTAGGAAAATAAAAAATCAACCTTTCAATAAACAAGGAAAAGACATGAAAATCTGAATTAAACCTTTTATGAACATCATTAATGCTAATTGAAGATTTAGGCACTTACCTTAAAAGTCTAAGAACTTGTTTCTAGAAATTTAGGCTGAAAACCCCTTATTTTGTGGTTGTCCCAAGGTGGGACGACTACAAAATTAGGGGTCATACCTGGGTGGGATGGTTGTTGTGGTCCTCCCTAGGTGTTCCAATTAGGAATTTAGTGGTTGTTTTAGTCCACAAAAATCAAAACCAACAACATTCAAAGGGTAAAAACAAGGTCAAAAGTTACAAAAATGAAAGGGGACAAGTGTCCCATTGTGATCACCATTGTAGAGTGGAAAAAATGGCACACCAAGAAAAGGGAAATGAAAAGCACCTATTTATTTAAGCACTAAAAAAGTGACATTAAAGTAAGAAATAAGTGATAAATATTTGAAATAAGCGGGGTTTCTCTTTATATTTTGTAAAATATGTGATTAAAAAACATCCCTTGAGGGCTCTCAATCGATACAACTCATTACAATGTTGAAGGATCCAATCCTTTCATAAACTTAAGGTGCACTTTTAGTGTCTTCCTCGCACCCATGATTGAATAGTAGGTTTTTTCTACCGCTATGATGAGCTATCCATATTCAACTCTTTAGATCCTTCCTCATGGGTTGGAATCGTACCTACACACAAGAAATTAAAATTGGTTAATAGCATATGCGGATTAAGATAAAATCAATGAAATGCATGCAACATAGGATACAATGAGTCTAATAGAGAATGCAAAACTACTCCAAATGATACCAAAACTTAGCATAATTAATATTATATACTTTTGTAATGATATGTACAAAAATTAAAATGAAATGGTGAGTAAAATATGTGGGCATACCTAGGTGGGACAATTGGGACTATCATCACAAAAACCCTAATTGAAGGTCCAAAACTGCTCCAAACTTTACCAAATTCAATTATGATGTATATAAACTACTCTAAAAATTATCTACACTAAAATTGATTTAAAACTGTATGCCAATTCATGGCCATCTCTAGGTGGGCAAATTGGGACTATTAACCATCCCAGGTGGGGATGACCACCAAACAGGGTGGTTTTTACCACCAATTCTTCTGAGATCTAGTCTATAATACTCCTAGGAGTGTTGTCATAAAATTTGGTGATTTTATTCACATGAATGAATGGATTTTGGAAGGTATGTGTGTATTTTGGGATGCCTTAGAAACTCCTTTGATTGATGAATATTCCAAGGGAAAATACGAAGGCAAAATGGGAGAGTGAATCTCGATAGCACTTCATGGCGAATACTTGGAAAGACCTCTCTTTGAAATTTGTTAGAAAGGCTCCAATTTATTGCCCAAGATGGCGACAGGGTCAAAGGGACAAGTTGGGGTATGCAAGGCAGGTGCCGCAACTTGTCAAAACCCTTGCCATGTGTTGGGTGGAAGAGACCTCCAATTTGAGCCTCCAATTTATAGGTTATGATGGCCTAGATAGTATCTCAATCTATCATAAGTCATTAGGTGGGATATATGGTAGAATTTGATTATCATTTTTCATTCCCTTAAATTTTTGAGGGGTCTAGACCATGGTCATCCCACCAAGAGACAGTTTCTTATGGCCATCCCTGGGTGGGATGGCCATAAACTATTGCCATCCTAGGGTGGGATGACCATGGCTTCATAGCCCAAAAATTCCCAAAAGTGGGATGAACCTTACCAAAAGTGGTTAGGACCCCTAATTAACCCTTGAGGATTACCCAATAGGATCATATGGTGTCACTAAGAGTAGTGTCATGATAGTCTTATTTGATTGATGTGATTTTAGTGTCTACAAGTAAATTGATCTACAAAAAAAGGAATTGCAAGGCCCTAAAAAACTACAAAACAACTAACCTCGACCACCCCCCAAAATTAATGATCACCAAAATCATATGTTGACCCTCCAGAAAACCACCTCAGGATCGTGAACCAAAATATTGAGACATTAAATGAGCTTTTGTCCTTCTACCGAAGCTTTGAATAATCCAAAGAAAAATTGAACTTAAAGTATTTACAAAAATATGACATCACTAGTCATACAAGGTCCTTTGGAAATCCGAAATAAGCAACACCACAAAATTCCACATACTCAAATTTAAAGCAGTTCTTCGAGATTTAAGACACTGCAAGGAGATCTAACATAAGGAATTTGAATTTTGAATTAAAATTGAGTTTGAGACCTCCTCCACCTGGATCCATCTACACTTCAAGGCTTTCGTACCATTTTCCAAGATCCTTATCTCAACCATTTTTAAACACATAATAAATGCCTTGCTCTAAAAATTTAAAATTTTGAATCACCTTTTGACACCCATTAATATTTCTCTTCAATGGAATGTTGCAACACCTCTACTGGTAAATCCCTTTTCTAGACCAAAAATATTGGGTGAGACACTCTAATATTTGCCATGATATCTGCTAAAGAATTGCCCTCCCTTAGCACGTGATAAATTGACACTTTTTTGAAGGATCAGACATTCTATTTTGCATATTCCATCAAATTTGACACCTTAAAATTGGTATGAACTGAACCATTGAGCATATTGATCACTTCTAAATAGCCACCTTCGATGACAGTGTTTGGGATTCCAAGGTATTTAATAATAAAATTCTTTAAAAAGCTACCCTAGCCTCTGTGAACGAAAAGGACTATAAATTGATATTCGCAGTGAACGCTAACAGTAACTTCCCATTATTATCTCTTATAACACCTCCAGCTCCGTCCAAACTTAGATTACCCTAAGATGCACCATAAAAAATTAATTTGAGCCATACATTATGTGGAGAGGCCCACTTATCCAATCTTGTTGGGTTTGTATCAATCAAGACTTGGGCAATCAGAGGAAAACCCAACTCCTCCTCAAGCAACCTCTCTTTCGAATGATAGAAAAACCTAGTATTACCATGGACCTTAAACACTAAAGAGACATTCTCCACCACATTCCAAATAATCCTGGTGCTTACTCTTTTGATTTCCTTTTTATGATTCTTGAAAACTCTCGCATTTTGTTCTTTCCATACACCCTAGAGAATTTGTAGGAGAAATAAATTCTAGAAAAACTTGATACAGGAGGAAATAAATGGAGAAGACCTTTGATTTACACACTCCACCAATAAATTAGACATCACCCAAAGTACTTCAAATGTTATGAAAATAAATGAGCAGTCCTCCTAAAACACGTGGTATTTGAGAAGTAGGTGATACGTTGACTCCCAATCTGCTTCACAAAGAAAATACCTATTAACTAAATTGAAACATCTCTTAAGTATATTTTCAATAGACAAGATTTTTTTTTGCACTTCCAGCAAAAATAAGAAATTTACTTTTGGAATTAGGTTTTTCATCCATATCTTTCCAACTAGGAATTGGGAATCAAACTTTGGGTCCAACAACTCATAAGTTGATTTCATTGAATATGATCCTTCACTGTCCCCAACCCGCACCAGATTGTATTCAACCTTCTCCTATATTATGTGAAAGCACGAGATTCCGAAAGATTTGAAAGGAAAACTATTGCGATGCATTCAAAACCCAAAATTAACGCTTAAGTCCTAAAATGTGAAATGCATGAAATGAAAGAGACGAATTGAAATGAGATAAAAGAAAGTAGAGAAAGCACAACCCTTTTTATTTAACTCTCTTAATCTCGGTTACAAAGACGCCTCCTCCATTTTCAGGGGCTAGGAGCGTTAAATGAATTTTGGTTACAATCATGACTTAGTATTCCTCCTTCCGCGTGCCCACATTTGAAATGGGTGGGCCAAAGTGTTGCCGTCGCTTGCGTTGATGAATCCTTGATTCTTGCTGCTCCTCCCTAGGGCCACTGCCATCAAAACAGTTGAAAAAAACTCTGCCAATTCACATTCAACTGTAATTCGTCCCTGGGCAGGATGAATTCTACTGTAATTCGTCCTCGGGTAGGACGAATTCGACTGTGATAAAACATTGAGGTGATGCTGCCCAAATGTCGTGTCTCGGGATCTCCAAAAGACCTACAAACATAGGGGTTAGCTAATTGGGGGCATTTTGGGATGACCTAGATGGTCGGATTTTCCCAATTTGACCTCCATCAACGGGAATTTGATGTCGTTACCTGCAAGTTAGTGAGGACCACAAAAGCGACAAAACATGATAATATTTGATCAAAATCTTATGAAATCGAAATTATAAACTATCTAAACAACATAAAATGGAATGGAATATAAACAAGTGACAAAAGAACAAATTAAAATGAAACTAAGAAGTGCGGGGCACCCAGGCGGGCCGCCCACCGTTGGAACTTGATTTTGGCACCAATCCACTTGGGATGGGCCCAAAATCTCTTGGAATGGGTTGTCGGCGAATTGGTGGATCAATGTGGTCAAATGTCGGGTTTTGGGTCCGGATTCACACTTCCAATAGCCACCCAATAACCTCTCTTGCGAAAGAGATCAAGGATGTGGAAGATGTAAATCAAAAGGGTAAAATGTGGTATTCAATTTGGCAGCACTTCGTTGCTTGAAAATGCCTCCAACTTGTCCTTTCTTGGGTGAGAAAGTTCACCATTTTATAGACCCAGGGGGTCTCTTTGGAGGGACATGCATAAGCGCCATGTGGCAGTCATGCCTTCCCATGAGGGAGGAAAGTCCTCCATGACTTGGGCTTCCATGACTGCCCTTGTGACAGTCCTCTAACGCCCAATCTGCCCACCTACATGCGCATGCAAGGCAGGAGGCATTAATTGACTGTCTTCGGCTGCCACTTGGCGCCATTCTTCTTTTTTCCCGTTGAACCTGGAATTCGTCCTGACCAAAGACGAATTCAGAATTCGTCCCTGGGTGAGACGGATCCCAATTTGAATTCGTCCCTGGGTGGGACGAATACTGAGCAAAGTGCCTGAATGTGCCAAATTGCCTTTTGACCTTACAAAATTGCTACAAAAGTGGTTAGGACCACTGTTTAACCTCTGAGGGCTGCCCGGGGGCTGTGTGTGTCAAAGCGATCAGTGTTTGCAGTCACATAATCGGATTGGTGCTGTTTTGGTGTCTACAGATGCCCCTTTTTGGGATGCGCTGTGCATGGCGCAGCGTCGAGCAAAAATAGATAACCAAAGCACTAATGATTAGGGTTTCTTGGTAACCTAACCAACTTTTGATGCCCCAAGTATGGAAAGGGCATGCATTCTTGAATCCTTGCTTCTGACGAGCTAAGGAATTTGATTTCAAGTATTAACCTATTTTGGTGAGGTGTGACTTGAGCTTGGACATTGATCAGTCATGAATAGGCAAAGGGCGCAACCTTTTGTCCACGGGGGAACCTTGTGTTCATGATTCAGAGAATGCCAAGTGTTTGATCAATTTGTGATTATTGCTTGTTTATTGCCCCAAGCAGGAGCGTAATTGTCTTTGTCAATGATTCTTTGAATGCATGTCGTTTGCCTTAATTGGGTGTGTGTTTGTTGATTGGTGACTAAGTGTGACTACCCCCTCAAGCGACGAATCGATGAGGGAATGACCTTCGTGAGAAAAGCGACGAGTCGCTTGACCCAAGATGACTTGTGCAAGGGTGCCTTTAGATGGTTTAGCATTAAGCATGTGCAATTTTTCCGACATTTAGACCTATTTTTGGTGGGTGGTAACCCTTTTTGCGACGCTTTTTGGAGCTGAAATTGGCGAAAATCCATCCTCCCGTGGAGCGGTCCGGCTAAGGTAGCCTTCTTAGGGAGTAGGATAGTGACAATTTGTGACCCCAACGTCTGTTTTGCATGCCCGGGATGTCAAGTGCAACAGCACTCTTATCGGGCAAGTTTATTATCTGTTTTAGTGCATTTTTGTTCATTTTTTGATGTTTTTGAAATTTTTGCCCTGAATTCGTCCCAGGGTGGGACGAATCCCAGCTTTAGAATTCGTCCCTAGGTGGGACGAGCGCTAACCAGAGTGCTCGTCCTAGGGGAGGATGAATTCAAGCTCAAAAGGCTTATTTAAGGGCCAAAACTAGGGTTTGGGCTCATTTGCATCTGATTTTTCTTGCGATTTGGAGCTCTGGGGAGGAGGTTAATTCTGTGAAGCGAAGCGCTGCCGAGATTTTCCCTACCATCATGAGTGCACAAACCGGATCGAGCGGCAGAGCCGAAGCGAGACCAGTAAGTGCTCCCTAGAGTTTATTTTTGTTTTAAAACTGCAAGTGTTTTGTTTAATTATTTTTGTGATGATGTTTTTCAAAATTTTAAAACTTAAACCCTGAAACTGAGCTGAAGACAACTAAGACTTAGTGTACAACTAAACGTAGTGCAAAACCTAGGTAAAGAATTTTTTATTTTGCTTTTAACTAAACCCTAGGATAAACGGAACGTAAAACCCTAAGACTTAATGTTTGTTGTTTTTTGAATTTTTGTTCTTTTTTAAATTAATCAGTTAGGATTAGAAACCCTAAAATGAAAAATTAATTTTTTTAATTTTGTTTCGTTTTATTTTTTAATTAATCATTAGGATTAGAAACCCTAGAACTAAAAATTTAATTTTTGTTTGAATTTTTGTTTGTTTTTTTGCTATACATTGGTAGGCAATGTTGTATATTCATGTTATTGTTGTACAGTTCTTTTTCATGATTTTAATGTTTTTGAATTGTTTTCTTTTGTAGGTTGTTAGGAGTCGGTACCGTGTACCCACTGCTTTTACTAAAGTGCGGGGGGCACTGACTGAGGCTGACTGGGAGTGGCTTGATGCCCTTGGGCTCAAGAAGGTGGCTCGACTGGAGCCTGTGGTCATGGATCAGGCCTATTTGATGGCCTTGATCAATCTTTGGGATCCGTGGACCAACACCTTCCATCTCCCAACAAGGGAGATGACTGTTACCTTGGAGGATATCTATCGGCTTCTATGGATTTCGATAGATGGACTGCCCATCAGGACATCGCCGCGTGACCAGCGGATAGCTATACTGACGAGATGCTTTGGGCATGGGGAGGAGCTGGGTGTGGAGGATCCACTGGAGAGGGTAGAGGGCGACTGCCAGATTGGTAGGATTTTGGTCAGATGGTGGTTGGAGAGGGGGGTGTTGGGTGTGAGGCATGCATTCCTTATGGGCCTCATGTCCAACATGCTATTACCTGACTCGTCAGGCGTGAGGTTCCCATGGAACCTGCTGGATTTGGTTTGGCAGTTGGTAGAGTGCCCGATAGAGGCACCGCTTATCCTGAGATGGGGACAGACACTGTTGGCACAGCTCTATGGGGAGCTGTATGAGGTCCGCTGCCGACAGTGGAAGGGGATCAGTTGTAGCTATCTATTGTAGTGCTGGGGTTGGTAGCACATAGCAGTTGAGAGGCCAGCCGGGTTACCATGGATGACTCGGGCGGCGATGGAGGATAAGGAGATAGGGTATGCAGTTCTGTGGTGGCGGTCCGAAGAGCAGGGGCAGAGTCGATGGTGGGCAGGTGCCGTAGGGAACTATGTCGATGCCTTCTCTCGGCTCACTCTAGGGGAGGTGGTTTGGTGCCCTTATTAGGACTGTCCAACCTGGCCGGAGGCTGGAGAGTGGCTCCGATGGGTACGTAGAGAGCGGTGGCTGATTGGGCGGCACGGGACCGAGCATGAGTTCTTCTCGTATAGCCGGGTTACACGATAGTTTGGGGTGCGCTAGGGGTTTCCTGGTGAGCCCGTGGTCTATCGACGCCAGGGGGATGAGAGGACTCTAGACCGACCGGTCATCATACCACTGGGCGAGGATTCAGACGTGGTGATCGACGTCCCAGATGTGGATGACGTCGGGACTACCATAGAGTATGACCAGTGGTGGGTACTACGGTGATGGCGGGGAGAGGGGCCACTGGGAGGCACGGAGGCGGCAACGGTGGGCGGGGAGGGTGCTGAGGCACCAGGGGATGATTGGGGAGCTCCTTTGGAGGATGCAGACATGGTGGAGGTGGAGGGTGAGGATGTGGATTTGGGGGCTCCGGATCAGCCGGAGATGCAGGACATGGCGGAGCAGTGGGAGCCAGAGGCAGTTGTTGTTCCAGAGAGTCCCATGCCTCAGGTAGATGCGAAGGAGATGGAGTCTAGGGTACATGTTGAGAATGCACATTTGGTGGAGCTACTGGAGGCGAGACCAGGAGTTGGGGGATGCACTATGGGAGAGGGATCTCCTACGGGCTTAGCTAGCAGAGCGGGATAGGGTTTTGGCAGAGTACGATGATGCAATAGCTTACTACCATCGATGGGAGGTAGAGTGGTTTCGACATCGGATAGATTTGGAGAGGGAGATCATCCACCTCGGTGGGCGGCTACCTGAGCCGTCGGGAGGTGGATCTTCACGTCGGACGAGGGACAATGGTACTAAGCAGTCAGCATCATCTCATCGTAGGTGATTGGATGAGGGAGGCGGTAGCAGGCATGATGTGGGGGCTAGCAGTAGCCGCCCTGAGGGGTCCCATAGGACCCACACCATGAGGGGTAGTTCCCGTCGCACCGATCCTGCGTGATCATGGTGGTCGACGCCTTAGGCTGGGTGGTTTTGTTGTATGATTGTGGGGTCAGAGGACCAGTTTTGTAGCCTACGAGCATTTTTTTGATGATATATATATATATATATATAACCGGCTTTATTTTGTTTATGCACATGTGATGATTTGATCTTATGCATGATGGTTGATGAATATGGATGTATGCATGTTAATTTATTTTTATGGATGCATATGTTATGATGAATGCAAATGTTTTTGATTTATATGTGATATGCAAAAATGAAATGGATGAATGGAATTTGTGATGTTTGGTTATGGCACCATAGACTGTTTAGGACTCTGTTATTTTGTTTTTAGGCGATTGCTGTGATGAATGACTTTGTATGTATACATGTGGTTTTTTTTTTTTGTATTTTTTGATGGTATTGTAAGGATGAAAAGTAGCGCAGTTGGTTTAGAAATGTAGCTAAGGTTTTCTGAGACTCAGACCGTTTTAACTCACTAGCCACGATCGTATTTTATCTTACAAGACTTTTGGACAAGGTATGAATCGGACTTGTTTTTGACCAAGTTATTTCACATCCCTGTGTGTGCAATTGAGTTCATTTATGTGGTATTTGTCGGGATACCGCCAGTGCCAGATGGGCTTTCAACCGAACTCGTATCGAGGATCACCTAATTAGCTCCACTAACTCCTTTATTGTATTTAGTCAGATTAATCTGTGGTGTTTTCTAAGATACCATAAGCTAGCTCATCCACATGCAAACATTGATCTCGTACACGAGTTAATGTGACAGATATATCGTCATGCGGGAGGTTTACCGCTAGTGACCGATAGGCTATCAACCAAACCGATACTGAGGCTTGCCTCATGACCTGTCGAAATGCTGAGAGTTCCAGGGATTCAAGTTCAACTCCCTTCTTTTCTTCAATTGTATTGGGATACTTGCTCGTTGGTAATGATAAAAATCACTGTTTATTTTTATATATTTTTCTTTTGAGCAAGGGATTTGGATATGGAGTGACGAGAATCACTATTGTATGTGCTTTTTGATGTGTGCACTTTGGGGGTGATGTCAAATTTTTGGAGTTTTGACTTTTGCAAATTTTTGATGTTTTGCAACTATTGAGAACTTTGGGATTCTTGGGGAATTGGGTAGGGAGGATGCTTGTCCTTTTGCCAACTCTCAGCATTCTTTGGGTCATTCACACAGGGGGATGAGCAAGATAACCATTTCGCTTATGGTGACCTGGATTACTATGCAGGTTTCATCTTTCGTTCACACAACTTAGGAATTTTTATGTGTTTTAATTTGTGTTGGGATGCTACGTAACAAGGTGTGATCCAAGTAGAACTCTACCTTCGTAAAATCTATCTGACTTGGTACAGTACGTGGCTAGAAAGCAAAATGACGACTGAAAGATGAAAACTCTTGATACATTATAAGACCACTGACTCTAGTGTGGTAAAAAGCAGTGAATGGCGTTTGTTTGTTTGTTTTATAAAATGGAAAAATGTGGAACAAGATGGACTAGCAGAGCAATTACAGCCTATGGTGCCTTTGACCTGTACGACCACAAATATGCAATGTATGGATGCGATGCTTAATGCAGCTATATATTTTTGTATTTTTGATGGATTGATTTTTGTGAATATGAAGATGAGATGCGAGAAGAGCTTTTTATTGATGAATTTGAGCATGCCTAGAAATGAGATGCAAATTTTTGTTATTTTTGATGATTTTTGGATTTTGAATTTCTTATTTTTGACCAAGCGATTGTGGGAATCCTTGGAGCATTTTGGGGTTGACCAAGCGATTTTAGGAATCCTTGGAGCATTTTTGGGATTGACCAAGCGATTAAGAATCCTTGGAGCATTTTGGGATTGACCAAGCATTATAGGAATCCTTGGAGCATTTTTGGGATTGACCAAGCGATTTTAGGAATCCTTGGAGCATTTTTGGGATTGACCAAGCGATTTTAGGAATCCTTGGAGCATTTTTGGGATTGACCAAGCGATTATAGGAATCCTTGGAGCATTTTTGGGATTGACCAAGTGATTATAGGAATCCTTGGAGCATTTTTGGGATTGACCAAGCGATTTATAGGAATCCTTGGAGCATTTTTGGGATATGGCTCTCTTAGATATGGAATGGTCACAAATGATTGATATTCAAGGGTTCTGTTTCCTTGATTCCATCAAGAGAGGCTAGCCGGTATGTCCCGGGTCCTATTTTGCTATCAATGACATATGGACCTAACCAATTTGCCACAAATTTGTCCCTTAGGTGGGATGACAAACTAGAGTTCTGTTGGTTTTCCTTCAAAACCAAATCACCAACCCGAAAGTCCCTCAGGTGAACTTTCATGTTGTAAGCTTTCTTAAGTCGCTCTTGATAGATACGTAAATGCTCGAGAGCATTAACGTGTCATTCATCAAGCAACGTAAGCTGGTCTAACCGGGCCTGCCGTGCAGCGTCATCATCGATGAACTCTTGCATTGATATGCGTAGGGAAGGAATTTCCAACTCTAGAGGCATGATTGCCTCGGAGCCATACACGAGCAAAAATGGAGTGGCCCCAGTGGGCGTCCGAATGCTAGTGTGATAAGCCCACAGGGCAAGTGGGATTTGGATGTGCCAATCCTTATGACTATCTATGACCATCTTTTTAAGGATGGCAACTAGCATTTTGTTTGACGCCTCTGCTTGCCCATTTGCCTGCGGATAATAGGGTGTCAAAAAACTATGCTGAATTTTGTACTTTGTGGTCAAAGCATGCACGTCTTTGTTCTTGAATGGTGTCCCATTATCCGAGACTATTTTGGATGGAATACCAAAATGACATATGATGTTATGCAAAATGAACTCCACAATGCGGGGTCCTATCGTAGAGGTAAGCGGAACTGCTTCCACCCACTTGGTAAAATACTCTGTGGCCATTATGATAAACGTGTGATGGCTTGACGATGTAGGGGAGATCTTTCCAATTAGATCGAAGCCCCACTACAAAAATGGCCAAGCATACTGGACTGTCTGCAAGGCCTGGGAAGGTACGTGCATCAAATTGGCATGATGTTGACACTTCACGCACTTCCTGACATATGCGCAACAATCTCGCTCTAAAGATGGCCAATAATAGCCCATGCGAAGAATGCACTTTGCGATGGCCATACCACTGAAGTGGCCACCACATGTACCATCGTGCGCTTGGGCGACTGCCCAAGTGGACTCTTGCTGGTCCAAGCAACGAAGGAGGATTCCTTCATAGCTACGACGATACAAAATGTCTCCTATCAAGACATACTTAGCCGCTTTCTGCTTGAATGCTCATTTTGCGGCATGCGTCAATCCAAGCGGGAGATTACCTAACTTGAGGTAGTCTCTAATGGGTAAATACCAATCCTATTGATCGGAAACCTCGACGGTATGAACAACCAATCCCTCTTGAAGTTCATCCCTAGCAAACGCTGAGTGGGATAGAACTTGTAAGAATAGCGTTGTGTTGCTATTAATGGGAGTAGGGGAGAACAAGGACCCCCAATTGGCATGTTTCAGATGATCATGGATTCGAGAGAACTTATCCGAGGATGGTTCAATCTGGATCATGTGGATTCCTGGCGTCAAGTTAGAGCTTGCACGCTCCATCACGGATTGCGATAGGGTTTTGACTTGAATGGTTGTCATATCACCCGAAAAGGTCTTGCGGGATTAGTGACCCCAAGGAGGCCATTGTGTCCGCAAAATGATTCGATGACCGAGGGAGTGCCTCGATGTCATACCACTCAAGTTTTGCCAAGAATTTGTCCACAAGGGCTTTATAAGCCTGTAGAACTGGGCATTTGCATTGGAATACCCCTTTGACTTGATTGACAATTAACAGCGAATCACCAAAGATGTTCAGTCATTTGATGTTCATGGCGATTGTTGTCTGAAGACCTATGAGCAAGGCTTCATACTCTGCATTATTGTTGGTGCATGGGAAATTTAATTTAAATGACAGGGGCATTGGAGCGCCCTACGGTGTGAAGAATACTATTCCCATGCCACCACCTTGCTCACATTTAGAACCATCAAAAAATAGGGTTATGTCAGCCTGTGACTCAGGCTCATTAGAATCTAGCGATTCTGAGACATGGAAGACCCCATCATCGGGTAGTTCTATGACTAGAGGCTGATCATCTTCGAGAGGAGCCTCTGCTAGTTGATCGGCTATGACCTGTCCTTTGATAGATTTTTGTCCAATAAACTCTATGTCAAATTCCATCAACAACATGATCCATTTTGCCATGCGACTACTATGATAAGTATGACTCATCATGTATCGCAATGGATTCTCCTTAGACACAACATACGTAGTGTTGCTCAGCATGTAGTGGCATAGCTTTTTGGTAGCAAACACCACTGCCAAGCAGAGTTTCTCGACGTATGCATAGTTAAGTTCATAACTAACCAGGGTGCGGCTAAGATAGTAAGTAGCCTGTTCTTTGTGAAGTTCATTCTTTTGGGCCAGCATGGCGCCCAGTGCCACCTCAGTAGCTGAGATGTATAAGTAGAATGACACTCCTGGTCTAGGTGGTGCCAATACTGGTGGCGAAGCCAAGTATTGTTTGATGTCATCAAAGGCTGACTGGCACTCGTCATCCCAGTGAAATGTAACCCCCTTGTGCAATAATTTGTTCATGGGTCGGCACTTGTCAGATAGCTACGCTATGAAGCGCTTGATTGACGTGACCTTTCCCTGCAGACTTCTGAGCTGCTTAATGGTAGTTGGGGGAACCATTTCAAGGATTGCCTTGACTTTCTTTGGGTCCACCTCGATGCCTCGCTTTGAGACTATGAAACCCAAGAGTTTTCTAGATGTGACGCCAAATACGCACTTCTTGGGATTCAGTCTGACTTTATGCTCCATGAGGCGATCGAGGATCTTGCTTAAGTCATCGAGATGATCTGAGCGCAAAAGAGACTTGGCTAACAAATCATCCATGTAATCTTCCAAAGTTTTATGCATGTAATCATGGAAGATGTACGTCATGGCACGTTGGTAGGTGGCGCCAGCATTTTTAAGGCCAAAAGGCATGACCTTATAACAAAATGTCCCCCAAGGCATTGTGAACGCCATTTTTAGTTGATCCTCGGGATTGATACGAATCTGATTGTATCCCGAGAAACCATCCATGAGGGATAGCATTTCGTGACCTGTTGTAGCGTCTACCAATGCATCGATGCTTGGCAAGGGGAAATCATCCTTAGGACTCGCTTTGTTTAGATCTCAAAAATTAGTGCATATGTGAATCCTCCCGTCAGGCTTTTTGATGGGCACCATGTTGGACAGCCATGGCGGATAATCCATGCAGATGACAAACTGTGCATCCAACAACTTTTGCAATTCATCTTTGACCATCAAGGCCACTGTTGGGTGCATCTTACATAGTTTTTGCTTAACTGGCTTGATTGTCGGATCAAGCGTTAGATTATGCATGACTAGCTACGGATCTAGCCCCGGCATGTCTCTGTATGACCATGCAAAAACCTCCTTCTTCTCTTTGAGAAGGGCAATGTAGTCGGCTTGCTCTTCGAGGGATAAGCTTACCCCCAGCTTGATAATCTATGGATTCATTGGATCTAAGCCGATGTCTACGTCGATCATCTCCTCGACCGACATGTGGGATCCGTCCTCCAACTGATGTGGAGTCGGGATCAAATGGATATCATTAGCTGAGTTTAAATCTACGTTGGGAACCTCGGGTTCCTCTTCAGCCTGAAAAATATCCTGAGTTGTCCCTGGGGTAAAATGAGGCATCTTACCGAAATGCCAGTACTCTGATGGGGAGAGAGGTGAATTGACGCGATCCCAGTCGATGGCATCTATGTCTAGATGCAATGACCGTGCTGGATCGGCCGGATTGCGGATGGGTGCGGTCAAATCAATGGAGATCATGTGGATGAAATGAATTTGGTCTCCATTACCATGGGTGTGATAACTCAAACATTCTGGATGCTCCCTATGCTCTGGATCTGGCTCTAGAGGGACGGGCACGAACGGATCGAGCCCTATGTGCTGATAGGAAGACAAGGTCTTCCCTCGACACTGATGTCATTATAGGGTCTCGGGGTGGACGGTGCTCATCGTAAACTTGGAGCCATGGATCCAACACTTGGTCCCACCCTGCTGGGTCTACGTACCACTCATGCCCTGGCACTATGCCCATGTCTGCAAATATGTCATTAATCCTCAAAGGGTGTCATTGTTGCATTTGTTGCCTTTGTTGCATTTGTCGCATGTGGTTGAGATAGGCCATCTCAGTTTCATCTTCCGAATCGCTGTCGGAGATCCAAAAATGTTCATTTTCTCCAACAACTACTTACGACATATTAGGCTCATCTTGTTCGAGCAAATTAATCTGATCCCATTACGGTTGTTCCACGCTTCGTGGGGGGACCTGATTCTCTTGACACAACACTGGTTCAATTGGAACCTCTAAAGGGAATAGTTTCAAAAAGATCTCTTGATACTATGCTCTCCTTGGAAGTTAGTGTCCGAAACTTTCACCTCTCTCTAGCAAAGGAGAAGGGTTATTGATGTTACCAAGGGTGGTTGTTGACCATGGGAGGTAATCTCCCAATGTATATGTTGTGTTTGGGTTGGCATAAGGATCTGATGCCAATCCACCCTTGTTGCCTATTCCTAGGCCTTGCATGTTTTCCACCAAGATGTCTAAGGGCAGGGGGTGGTTGAACCCTACTCCCGACTTGTCATAAGGCATTTGGTATCTTGGCTGGCAAAGGACACGCACCCCTTGCTCATACCTGCCTAGCCCGTATCCATGCCAATTGCATTGGCCAAGATATCTCAGAGCAAAGTCCGGGTTAGACAGATAATTGACATCTTCTGCAAAAGGCTCTTCGTCCTCGTCCTTTTGCTTGCATGGTTCAACACCATGGTCAAGGCCCCCATACACAAAATTGGTCTGGTTTGGTGGGTAGCCTAAAGGAACAACTGTCCCTATGGGGAGGCGAGGTCTCCCCATGTCTTGCACTGACTCTAGCATGGGCGTTGCTACAACATTCTGCACTAGATACTCCCCCAGGCCCGTACTGGCCATTTCAACAGTAATTGTTGGCGATTGAGAGGGAGGGAATGGAAGGCCTTCCTGAGTCCATTCCATGTTGGGTGGATTAGGAGCCTCAGCTTCCATTGTGCTAGGTATCTCTTCTATTGAGATGGTTGATATTGTTGGCAGCACCTCCTCTAGGGGTTGAGCCTCTTCCAAGATTTGTTTTCCTTTGTCCTTCTATTTAGCCATGACAGGTGGCATTGGTAGTGAAGGAGCGGATGATGAAGATGCACCTGGCTAGGGTTTTGATGGATTAGTCACCAGTGGTGCTCACGGCATCGGACCCTGTCTAGATGGATTTAACTAGAAATCCAAGTGCGTCGATGGGAGGGTCGATTGCGGCATCAACTGCACCGCATTGCAATATTTGAAGGGTTCTAAGTCCACTGGGACTACATGTACTTCTCCTTCAAATGCATACTTCAAACACTGGTGAGCTATCGAAGGGACACACTTCATGTCCCTGATCCATGGCCGCCCTAGCAATATGTTGTATGCCATCTCGCCTTCCAAAACATGGCACAATGTAGGTATCATCTTTTGTCCTACCTGGACGGGTAGAACAATTGTGCCAACTATCGAGCATATCGCATCGTTGAATGCTCGTAGTGTGTAAGTGGAAGCGATGATATGAGAGGCTGGCAGCTTTAGATGTTTTAATGCTGCAGTGGTAATGATGTTACTGGACGAGCCAGTATCTACCAACACTCTCTTATACGGGATCCCGTTGACCCGTGCGATAACGTGCAGGGGTGGATCTGCCATGTCATTCGATACTGATTTAACCTCATCTTCTCAGAAGGTAATGACTGGCTCCGTACATCGTTTTACATGTCCCACGAAGTTATTGAAGGAATTCGCTTCGTGGGGCTGCAACTCGATGGCTTTCAAAATTTCCATGAGAGCTTCCCGATGGGGTGCTGATTGTTGTATAAGCTCATATATGGAAAGCCTAGCCGATGTGGTCCACAAACTCTGCGTGAGTTTGGTCCGTATCGTGACCTCGGGTCTAGGTGGAGGCAACTGCACAGGGTGTTGTTGAGGTTGCGACGTTGTTGGAACTTCTCTTGTAGCTGCCTCGGGGGCAACTCCTGGGTATTTCTTGTTCCTGGTCACTATGCTGATCATTCCCACATACCCTTGCATGGGGAGATTCTGTCGCACCTCATTGACCTGAAGAGGTTTTTCCTGTGCCTCGTGGGCAGGCAAAGGGTCCTTGAAAACCCCCATCTGCTGATTATTTGGCGCTATGGGGTTGTCCACTGCCAATGTTTTATTATCAATCAAATCTTGTATCAATCCCTTGAATTTCCAACATGCGTTCAGGTCATGTCCCCTTCGCCTGTGGAACCTACAATATAAATCCTCCCTGTATCCCTTAGGCTTGGGAGCGTTAGGATCTATGGTTTGGATTTCTGGAAGGGTGATTAAATTTGTCGCTGACAAGCGGTCAAATAGGGAGTCCCTAGACTCCGTATAAGGGGTGTATTGTCGCTTAGGGCGACGCTGCTGATTTTGCTCCTATTTTTTATTTTCTCTTTCATAATTCTTAGGAGGCACTGCCTGATAATTAGCCTTTTGAGGCTGTATTTCTTGTGCAGGCTTAGGGACATTTATCGCAACTTGATTAACCGCAACGGGTTTTGGTTGCGTAGTCCCTGTCTTTGTATTTTTGTTCCACTCTTTCTTTTTAGGTTTGGCGATTTTGCCCTCCTGTATTTTGATCTCTTCGATAACTCTGGCTTGTGCCAGAGCTTCTTCTAGGCTGGCATATTGCTGTAGCTGCAATAGCCTAGAGATCGATCTCAGACAACTTCGTGAAAACATTTGTGTGAGGTCGAACATAGGGGGAAGGTAGGGTAGCTTAGAAAGTAGAGCCCTCCATCGATTCTCGTAAGCCGCCATTGTCTCTTCCTCATATTGCTTGAGGCTGGCCAGGTCACTCAGTGATGCCTTCTTCTTGGTGTTGAAGGCAAAGCGTTCAAGGAACGCATCCACTAATTGATCCAAGTTATTTATGTTGTGCTTCGGCAACTGTGTGAACCAATCCGAGGCAGGACCTATGAATGTGGTTATGAATGTCCTTAGCAACAACGCATCATTATCCTGAATGCCAAAGCATTGGCTCAGGAATCTTGTCACATGCTCTTGAGCATCCTCTTCACCCTTAAAGACTGCCAACTGAGGCAACTTGAAATGTTCGGGGTAAAGAGGTGTGGGCACTGACGGATGCACTGGATGACTACGGAGTTGACGTAACGTGGGCTTTTGGTGCCCAGAAGCTTTGGTCTCCATAGACTCCAAACGCTCTAATAGCGCTTTGTATGCATCGAAAGATTTAATCTCTTCCTCTTTTGTTTGCTCCCGTTGTGAGTTGTGGGAGACTGGAGGCCTATGGGGGGGTGGCCGAATGGCAGCCCTCCCACCTTGATAGGGCATTTCGGCCCGTTCTACTTCTGGTTCATACTCCTCATAAACTTCCTGAGGAGTCTCTAGGCGAGACCTATGACCCTGAGTGAGTCCCCGCTGAGGGTACCCATCGTTGTTTCGGGGAGTGGCCTCCCTCTCAGGTCTATGGGGTCTCGGAGGCAAAGCTTGACGAGGTCGCGGAGACCTATCCTGCACCAAGGGATTATGCCTCTCATATTGTTCCACTTTTTGGGTGCGAGGGGTTGGCACCCTCTCAGGTAGTTTATAAAGCAGCTCGTCCGCTTCGCGTTGCATGCGCTCTTTGTTAAGGCGGTATAAGCGCTCTAACTACTGATGATCTTGCTCAAGCCGCGTGATCTGGGCTTGGCGGGTGGCATGTCTGGCGACTTCCAGGTCAATTTGGTCTGCCATCTTGGGCTTAGGAGGCTTGAATGTTTCTCCTATGTATTTGCCTCGGTCTTGATGATCCGAGATTTCAATGGGTCGCTTCCCTCTGTCGAGGTTGGCGGCATTTACCTGAGGCTCTGGCCTCGATGTGTGACCATGGTATCTAGCAGGTGCGGAAGCGCAAGGCTCCCACATTGTATATTGCTCTCGAGGAATGCGATGGTCTTCCTCGTACTCCCTTTCATGGGTGTGAAAGGGGCGGGCGGAGTTAGCTCGCCCTGTGTGGAGAGCCCTACGCTCTGGGTTTTGTCTTTCAGTTCTAACAATGATGGGAGGCAAAGGAGAGATGCCATAGTCACGTTGTCTCTCCTCATGGACATTGTGCCTCTCTAGCACTTCATCGCACTGTAGCCACTCATATCTAGCCTCTAAAGGCGGTCTTCTATTTACGTTGAGTGCCACATGTAAAGCTTCTTCCCGAAAGGGGCTATGCTGAATGGGCGTATCCCCCAGAGGGGTGTCCCTATAATTCCACCTTGACATGGAATGATGTGGACTCTCTTGTGGGCCAGACCGCCAAGGCGGTATGGCCAAGTCCTCAGGGCTAAAGCGAAGGTGACTTGTGCCCGCTCTTTGTACACTTTCCGTAGCTTCTGCCCTTGATTGGGCTTGGCTACGGGTGTACACCATTGTGGTGCTCTTCTACTAGCTAAGCAGATTTTTATCTTTTTGTTTATGATTTTTTTTTTTTTTTTGTTACACTAAGCAGAAATGAACACACACATACACAAACGGTGATTATCTCTTTTAAAGATTAATGGTGTGTCCTAGACTGGTTTTAGTGCATTTTGATGATTTTGTTTTGTTTTTGAAAGTTTTGAAGAACGTTTAAATGCAGAATGTTGGCTCATATGACTCCCATAAATGGTCGCCCCTTCAATATACCATTGCCCGACCGATATACCAACCTCTCTATATACCCGCCCTTACGAGAGGGAAACTATAGGTACGTGAGAGCAGATGGTACGTGGTACGTAGGCGGTACGGAAGGGGGATTGTCCTGTTAATGACACCTACCATAGAAGACTTATCCTCGCACGTCTGGGAATCACCCCAGCGACACTCGATCAACTTTCATCAGGATTTACGCCTAACAATAGTGACAATCGGGGTAAATGGATGCAAAAATCAAGCCAAGGTGGTGATGAACCCACCGTTGGTCTTGATCAAGGGCTGGGGTCTTACGACCAGCTCCTTGGTTTAAAAATGCCACGTGATGTGTGTGTGGTTTTTTTTATTAAAAATTGAAACAAGCAGAAGCAACTACTTTCCTTAAGAAGGCAAAATTGATAGAAAATAGAAACAAAAAAGCAAAAAATGACAGGAACAGTTTAGGACCCTTACCTTTCTCTGCCTAGACCTGCTGTTTCTGATCCTCGGCCCTAAAAATTCATAGACAAAAATTCGTCCCTGTGTGAGACGAATTACAGAACAGAATTCGTCCCTGTCTGAGACGAATTAGAATTCGTCTCAGGGTCAGACGAATTACAGTAAGGTATTCGCCACAGGCAAAGACGAATAATAGTCAGAGCTCGAACAATGGTACCTGTAAGCACAAATCACAAATTTTTGATCAGTTTCTTGATCTCAAAAACTAGGGGACAGAGTCCCACCGTGATCGCCACTGAAAGCACGAGATTCCGGAAGATTTGAAAGGAAAACTATTGCGATGCATTCAAAACCCAAAATTAACGCTTAAGTCCTAAAATGTGAAATGCATGAAATGAAAGAGACGAATTGAAATGAGATAAAAGAAAGTACAGAAAGCACAACCCTTTTTATTTAACTCTCTTAATCTCGGTTACAAAGATGCCTCCTCCCTTTTCAGGGGCTAGGAGCGTTAAATGAATTTTGGTTACAATCATGACTTAGTATTCCTCCTTCCGCGTGCCCACATTTGAAATGGGCGGGCCAAAGTGTTGCCGCCGCTTGTGTTGATGAATCCTTGATTCTTGCTGCTCCTCCTGCGTTCAAAGACACAACAAGTCGTTAGTAGCACCTGTGACAAAAGATAAGGCGTTTGATCCTAAAAACCAATGGAAGATGCATGCATAAGATTAGCTAAACCGATGAATAAAATGATTCCAAATAACCTGCAAATTTGATAGAGACCAGAGAACATTACCAGAGGGCCACTGCCATCAAAACAATTGGACAAAATCGCCAATTCGCATTCAACTGTAATTCGTCCCTGGGCAGGATGAATTCTACTGTAATTCGTCCCCGGGTAGGACGAATTCGCCTGTGACAAAGCGCCGAAGTGATGCTGCCCAAATGTCGCGTCTCGGGATCTCCAAAAGACCTGCAAACATAGGGGTTAGCTAATTGGGGGCATTTTGGGATGACCCAGATGGTCGGATTTTCCCAATTTGACCTCCATCAATGGGAATTTGATGTCGTTACCTGCAAGTTAGTGAGGACCACAAAAGCGACAAAACATGATAATATTTGATCAAAGTCTTATGAAATCGAAATTATAAACTATCTAAACAACATAAAATGGAATGGAATATAAACAAGTGACAAAAGAACAAATTCAAATGAAACTAAGAAGTGCAGGGCGCCCGAGCGGGCCGCCCACCGTTGGAACTTGATTTCGGCACCAATCCACTTGGGATGGGCCCAAAATCTCTTGGAATGGGTTGTCGACGAATTGGTAGATCAATGTGGTCAAATGTCGGGTTTTGGGTCCGGATTCACACTTCCAATAGCCACCCAATAACCTCTCTTGCGAAAGAGATCAAGGATGTGGAAGAGGTGAATCAAAAGGGTAAAATGTGGTATTCAATTTGGCAGCACTTCGTTGCTTGAAAATGCCTCCAACTTGTCTTTTTTTGGGTGAGAAAGTTCACCATTTTATAGACCCAGGGGGTCTCTTTGGAGGGGCATGCATAAGCGCCATGTGGCAGTCATGCCTTCCCATGAGGGAGGAAAGTCCTCCATGACTTGGGCTTCCATGATTGCCCTTGTGACAGTCCTCTAACGCCCAATCTGCCCACCTACACGCGCATGCAAGGCAGGAGGCATTAATTGACTGTCTTCGGCTGCCACTTGGCACCATTCTTCTTTTTGCCCGTTGAACCTGGAATTCGTCCTGACCAAAGACGAATTCAGAATTCGTCCCTGGGTGAGACGGATCCCAATTTGAATTCGTCCCTGGGTGGGACGAATACTGAGCAAAGTGCCTGAATGTGCCAAATTGCCTTTTGACCTTCCAAAATTGCTACAAAAGTGGTTAGGACCACTGTTTAACCTCTGAGGGCTGCCCTGGGGGCTGTGTGTGTCAAAGCGATCAGTGTTTGCAGTCACATAATCGGATTGGTGTTGTTTTGGTGTCTACATTATGATATGAAGATGAAGCTCATTAGCTATAACACTCAAGGCTTGCTAAACATACCCATCCTCGACTAAAGGTGGAATATGGAACTAAAATTTTCTACCATTTTGAATCAAAATGAAATCTACCACCTTAACCTTTCCTAGAACTCTAGTAACCGGGATCATTTCTCTGAGTCTCTAATCAACTGATAGTGGATTGTCCCTCAACCATGAGTAACTCCATAAATCAATTGACTTGTCATTACCAACAATCCATCTGCTATTATCGCTTAAAAATTCACTAGATTTGACTAAGCTTTTCCATAAGGTCGAATTACCCTTGGGAAGGATATCATAAATAAAATTAACAAAGTTATATTCGGCTTTCAGGATTTGAATACATTGACAATCAACATTGGAAGCCACCTTCCAGTCCAATTTTGCCACCAAGACCTTGTTCATATGTGTCGCTCACTTCAAATTCAAACCTCCCTCTTTCTTATGGCAACAAATCTACTCCCATGACACTAAATAAAATTTCCCTTTCATCTTTGGCCAGCCCACAAAAAATATTTACATAAACTATCAAAATTTGATGCAATCCTGCTAGGGATATTGGAAAGATATATAAAATAGATTGGAATACTCTACAAGGTGCTTTGGACCAACACCATCTTACCGGCCTAACTCTGAAGGGCTCCTTTTCAAGACACCAATTTTTGTTGCATTCTTTTGACAACAAGAGTCTATAAGGAATATTTGATTCTACCCAGGAAAAGTGAAAGATCCAGATAAGTTGCCTAAAGAGAAGCAATTTTGCAATTTAAAATTCTAGCAATATTTTTCTAGTGATCCCCTAGAGTATTGATGAAGAAGAGGATATTTTTAATAAAACTAATCTGCTAACAAGCCATCTTCTCATATTAAACAAGAAGAGATTTGATTTCTCTAACATGAAAAACCGAAGTAGCACAAGACAATAGGGTGTCATGTATAAACTTTTGCTGAGATATTGGTCTACACGGTAAGGTAGGCTGGAGACCCACAATATTTTTATGAAGCCTCAAATACCACCCTAAAGCTTTCACCATGAGAATGAAAAAGAAGGGGGACAAAGGGTCACCTTGGTGAATACCATGATAGGATTTGAAGAATCCAACCGATGATCCATTAATAAGTACTGAGAACCAAGCAGATGAAATGCATGCTTTCATTAGCTCAATATACATGGGATAGAATCTGAATTTCCTCAAAAATCTAAATAGAAATGGCCGAGAGACCCTATCATAGGCCTTATTCATATCTAGATTAAGCATAAACTTGACCCTATCACTCTTATGAACTAAATGCATTATCTCATGGATCACAATAGCCCCATTCAAAATCTACCTACCAGGCACAAACCCATTCTAAGAATTATCAATAAACAATGATAAAAGAGGCTTAATTCTATTTTCTAACACTTTAGTAAAGATTTTATACACCGTATTACACAAACTTATTGATCTATAGTCATTGAAATAAGAGGCAATCAAACTCTTGGGAATAAGGGCTAAAAATATAGAAATTAGTGTTGCCCTGATAGTAAATAAGAACAATAAAAGTGAATTAACTATGAATGAAAAATAAGGTAGGCTCCTCTCCGTAATGAATCAACATGGATCTTTGGACTGACCTTAGAGTGTTTCACACATCTTCCTTGTGAATATGCCAGAATTTTTGTAAGAAGAGCGGAGGAAATCTGTCTAGCCTAGGAGCTTTAAGAGGGCCCATATAATCCAAAGCCTTTTGAATTTCCTCATCTAAGAAAGGTTCTTGGAGACTAGCATTCACATCATCTGAAATGTGTCTTGTAATAGATGCTAGAAGCTCATCCTCCACATGAATATATCTTGCTAGAACCTAACTCAACAAGGAGCTAAAATAATCAACCTCATCCTCTCTAATCTGAAGGATTTTTTATGAAGAAGAGCCATCGGATCTTGAAATCTATCTAATATTGTTATGACTTCTATATCAAAGATTTGAAGCATGAAAGAATTTTAAATTTTGATCTCCCTCATTTAACCATAAGTCGCTAGACTTCTATTTCTAGAAAATTTCTTCCTCCACAAGTTTATTGTGCAGCTCTGACAAGAGGGCTTTCTCCTCTCTTTCAATATCCTCAAAGTAACCCTGAATTTCCATAGCCTTCAAGACTCTTGAGTTACACTTTTAAACGTTATTTTTATATGAAAATATTACTAAAACTAAATGTGTTCCATAATTTAAACAAAGCTTATTTATAATATAATTCTTAAGGATACTTTCCTTTCTTACAATACATTATATAAAGATAAATTTACCTAAAATAGTTTACAATGCAAAAATAGATTAAACACAATTTAGCTATTTGAGACATCTAACCCTAATACTAGTGATTGAGGGTCACCTTTACATTCAATAAGGGGTGCCCACTTATTAATAACTAAACTATTATAATAAAATAAAAAATGGTTAAGCTATGAGGCCCTAACATTTCCTCCCCATTCAAAATAAGCTTTTTCCTCAAATCTAAAAACAAGGAAACTATTGTGAGAGTTCGTATAGTGGTTACCATGTGGTAACCACAAGTTGTATTCCTAAATATTGTATCAAACAATTCGTAATAGTTTGGTTGCATAGTTTTCATGATTGTTAATCCAAATAGATTTTGGTTGGAGAATGACTAGGCATTCATAATACTCTTGTTATTATTTGCTCCACTAGAATTGTGTGGAAGATGTAATATAAGAGTTGGTGGTGGTTGACATTTAGTCGACTACATATGATGCTTCAATGTAAAACATTGTACGGATCCAATCACTTGATGGTAATATTAATCTACCCATTAATCCAGAGGTGGTATGTTGAGCTTATC
The DNA here is from genome assembly GCA_028583015.1 of Wollemia nobilis. Lineage (NCBI taxonomy): Eukaryota > Viridiplantae > Streptophyta > Pinopsida > Araucariales > Araucariaceae > Wollemia > Wollemia nobilis. The sequence continues at coordinate 3,430,998 of JAQPPZ010000866.1, forward strand.
TTTAGTGGTGTTTCTTATAGCTCAAAGACCTTCCAAAAAATACTAGTGGTTGTAGGGTCATAGTAAAAAACTATAAAGTATGGCATTTGAGGAAGTTGAATAATGTAATAAATGACTATTTGGGAGATTATGGAAGCTAGGTAGGGATGTGCAAGAGGACAAAAGTGGGCATACCTTGAGAGACGATCCACAACAACCAAAATAACTGACTTGCCTGTTATCTTAGGTAGTCCCCCAATGAAATCCATGGAAATGTCAATCCATATTGTTGCTAGAATTAGTAATGGGTGGAGTGTTCCTAGAGTTGGAAGTGTCTCCCCTTTGTGATGCTAACAAATATCACATTATTGAACAACCCATATAGTCACTTCTATTTTCAATCATTCTTGGATCAATGATTGGATCAACTTTGCCATTTCTAATTTTTGTATAGAAGAATGTCAATAAGGATATATATTGGGTGATAGATTCCCTTGAATGAGTACTATGGTATGATCAATTTTCTATGAATCCTCAAACACATGGGTAAAATTATTAAGGAACATTTACAATGTTGTGGATGGATTAGTTTGATCAACTTCTACAAAATATATTGTGAAATATTGATCCATGACTCTCCAAGTATCCTTTTTGTGTAATTTTTCATTTAATGAGAATTGATGACTCTTACTAGTCTAGCTATCAACACCTTGAGAGTATATTGTTTATCCTTTATTATGAATTGCATTCTTATTTTTAAAAATTCCCATAATATAGGACTCAATATGCACAACCATTGAGCACCTAGGACCATATCACACCCTCCTAATGGAAGAACATATATATCAGGTTTTACATTATATGATCATATAGTAAGCTTGAGTAGGAAAGAGTGCCTCTATTAGCTATCATGACATCAAAGTTGTTATATGGGTGTAGTCATAGCTTGTCATGTGAGATAATAATCTAGGTCTCTTTCCAAAGGAGACCTGAATGCTTTGATGCAGGTTGGTCTACCTCCATGTACATGCATATGTTTATGTTCATGCAATGTTTGCTGAGTAAATTAGAAAACACCTAAGGTTTTTCGTTGATGCAGGTTGGTCTACCTCCATGTACATGCATATGTTTATGTTCATGCAATGTTTGCTGAGTAAATTAGAAAAAACCTAAGGTTTTTCGTTAAACCTAAGCAATATCACTAATGAATATGAAATATAATTTGCAAATGTAATAATACAAAATACACCAAAGAATGGTATCTAACTAGCTTGTTTTTAAATTATCAATGATTTACAATCATATAAAATAAAATATTCCTTTTTCAAGGGAAATAATGAATAACATAGCATACACGATTAGCGTAAAATGTACCTATATGAATTTCAATTCCTTGCCTAAGTACTTTGAAATAAAATATTTAGATTATCCTAAAAAATCTTTGATTTAACCCAAAATAATTGTGTTTATAGATAAATTTACAAAAAAAAAATCTCAAAAGCATAAGATAACAAATAAAAATCAAACAAGGATACTTGGATTTGAAATACCTTTTTTTGAAGATTGTGTAGAAGCACGGTTGGTGCTTTTGTTGAACCTCTAAAACTAGGGGGAAAATTAGATGGTAGTATGGTTTAGGGGGCCTATCTAATCACAGGGGAATAATAGAGTATTCAAATAGACTTATCAGACATACTCATAAAATAAGATTTGAATATGCCTAGAATTTAGAAGCAAAAATGACTTATGCAAAAGTGTTGCAATCAAAAGTGTTGTCAGTGCTTCTGCTAGTGACGCATTTACTTTATGTAAAATAAAGAAGAATAAGCACTATTTTTTTAGAATGTTAGTGCTTCTATATCTACAACTGGTTAGCTAAAATTTTTGGGAGTTTTTTAGGGGCTAATTTGACTTGATTGCATCTAAAGGTCAATAAAAGTGTTAAATCCCTAATTTCTAAGGCCTAGAAGTTTAGAGATTTACAAAACTTTACAAAATTGATTCTAAAATTCCCAAATCCTATGAGAATAGAGGAATAGGATAGAGAGGACTAATAAATGGTAGGTGATTCTCTAAAATACCTATAAATGTGATTTATGTATGCTTAAGAAGGAAGCAAATAGGCTTACAATAGCCACAAATGGCTCTAAGAGGATTACAAAATTTGATTAAAATTGAAATTGATGAAATAAAGGTAATGTGATAATGATATAATGTAAACATAGGGTAAAATAATTATCCAATTTCAAAATAGGAGTCTAAGATAATGATAAGTGAGTTACCAATAAATAAATGTGATATTATAAAGTCTAATAAAGGGATTGTTAGACTATGATGCTAATGCTATTATGTCTGTAATCAAAGCCAATGTGAATATAAAATATGCATATTTGTCTACAAATTCAAATGAAGTAAAATCAAGTAAAAATTATTGATATTACAAGCATGAATGTGAGGATTAAATTTAAAGCAAAGTGCTTATATTTATAAATAAGACAATAGGAAATGCCAAAAATTATTATAAATATTGGACTAGCCTGCAACAATAATAAGATTGAGTGAAAATAAATTTAAAGGCCTAAAAATTTACAAAATAGCAGATATTTAAGATTCTAATTGTATGAAAAGGAAATATAATAGGGATTAGCAAGACAAATGAAGCAAATATACTTGCAATACAATGACTACAAGCATGAAATAAGTAGGGATTGTTGTAAATGAAACAATATGAGCACAAAATAATGTTAGATGCCTGCAAATAAGAGTTAGTAATATGAAAACAAGATTCAATGATTAGTAGTTGTAACATGCAAAACAAAATGTTATCAAGGCCTAGAAAGAGGAAAATGCATAAAATATATAGCAAAGGAGAAGAAATGAAAGAAGTTAGGAAGATTATATTCTAGCTTGTCCTCCTCTTTGCACCAAGATGGTTTTCTTACTCCAATGACCTATTTACCTTGCTTCACTTGGCTTAAAAGCTTAATTCAATTGCCCTAAATGTTAGAATGAGAGCAAAATTTGGTAGAGTTTTTATAACTCAACATTGTTTATGAAATGTCCATTTCAAGGACTCTATTTAAAGATACTAGGAGGACTAATCCTTAAAGGAAATGAGAGATCAAAGGTATAGATGCCATTTGGATAAGGTTGAACATTCAAATTTTATAAGCTCGAGGAAGCGAACATGTGTAATTAGACCAGGGAGTGGGAGTGCTTTTGGCTCGTATCATAACATTTTCGCTCATGTTTACAAAAGTGTTGGAATTTGTAGAAGTGTTGGTGTAGCATTTTTGCTTGTGCATCTTCTATTCAATAAGAATATACAATGGTCTTATTGACTGGTCAAAATGCTAAAAAAGCCCTGTTTTGCAAAAGCACTAGAATCGAGATGAAACGTTGGTAGTACTTTTGCATTTCGTGTCAAAGCATAACATTATATATATATATATATATATATATATATATATATATATATATATATATATATATATATATATATGGCGTATTAATTACGAATTTCATTGGACACCCCTAGAAAATTTGAGTGGTGTATTTGTGAGAATGGCATGGATCCAAACCTAAAAAGATACAATGGATATTATATCGGACTAGCTGCATAGATCAGCTTCCCTTACTGTGATAATAGAGGATCCGTAGCAGGGATGCACACACTAGTGTTGTTCATGCTTCTTTTGATCCCTAACTGCTTCTAATAAGAGGTCCTGAACAAATAGTTATGACAAAAGTGGATCATGAGCCTAAAAAATGTTTTTTAGATGGCTATTGTTACTTCATAAGTTGCACATTGTGGTTGATCCTAGTATGGTTGTTATATGTTCTTTATGCCGAGTTTTGGATACCATTTCTCATATTTTATTTGAATGTGTTTATGCTAAGGAGATTTGGCTTATGTTTTGTTCCAATATTTATGGTGGGGACTGTAGTTTTGCTTTGGGTAAAATGCAAATATTATGTGGTCATATTTAGCAGTTGCATAAGTCTTATAATATGTTCTGGTTATTTCTTTCCACTGAGATTTTATGGATGATTTGGAAAGCTTGTAATGATGAACTCTTTCAACAGCATCACAGGTTCCTTACTGAGTCTCATTTGAGACTCATACGATTTAAAATAATTTTGCAGGTTAACAGGTTGATATGTGGACTTGAAGATCAATTAAAGCCTAAGAAGATGTATGAAAATCTGATTCAGATAAAGGACAATATTTGGACTGCTAGTTCTTTATTTCAAGACATTACGGAGTCTGATTTCTTCCTTTGGTTTTGTAATTTTGTCACTATATGTAATGACTTGCATATTAAAAATAATTTTAGTCATGATGGTCAATCTTTGTAGTAGTTGCTGGAATTTTTGTTAATATTCCAGGCTTATAATGCTCTTCTATATTTGGCTTATTGTATTATGTTTTTGGTTTTTTATTTATAATATAAGTAATGTTCAATTCAATTCAAAAAGTCACCTACTATAAATCATACTTATAATAAAAATAAACTATAAATTAATATATATATATATAATTGAAACCGAGGAGATACATAAAAATCACCTTTCAACTCATGTACATGAAAATCACCTTTCCTACAAATTAAATTTTAAAATATTTCATAAAAAATATAATATTCCAACAAAAACGATTTTTTTTATACCAAAGTTAGTATTGTCTGTTTTAATAGTTTTACGTTGATTTGGTTATGTAGTCTAAGCAGGTTATGAGTTTTAACAATTATTTTTAATGAATAAGGTAGTAAGCTTAAACCACTTGTTGGTTATAAACAAGTATAATTAATTAAATATAATGTTTATAATAATGTATTAAAAATGTTATAACGTTTATAGTTTTTAAATGAAATGTGAAGTTTAATAATAAATAATATAATTTAAAAATAAAAATAATTAAATATTATTTTAAAATCATTTTAATATGTAAATAAAAAATAATTAAATGTTAAATTTGAGTATAAGTGATAGAATAATTTAAGTAACAAAAAATAATTGTGTCTGATTTTAACTTTTAACGATTTTGAAATTATATTAAATATATCATTTCTTTTTATTGTCTTATTTAATTTTATATTATTTATGTATTTTTTTTTTTTTATCATTTTAAATGTGTCATTTAAATTTATAATATTTATGTTTTATTTATTTTTATTTTTTTTAGATTTAGTTAGTATGAGAAATTCATATGATTAAAGTATAAGATTGAGCACTCTCTTCCCAACAATGATTCTTCTCTTCTTAACTATGATTCCTTGTAAAGTTAAGAGCTATGCTTATCAATAGGAAATTTAACACACAGTCACCCCCTCACACACTTGCCCACACGGTAATTTGAACCTCGCACCTAACGAAAAAAAGATAATTGCATATGATTTTAAATTTTGACAACATTGTATTGTTTAGATTTTGTTAAATATATGTTCTTTATAATGTTATTTTTTTGTGATCTAAATTAGATAAAAAATTAGTTTAGTGTATGAAAGGTATTTATATATTATCTTAATTTTTAAAAAAATTTATCAATCAAAATTTTTTAAATATATTATCTATAATGTTTGATCTTAACACTATTATATATTATTATTTCTCTTTTCAAACCTCTCAAATTGTAAGAGTAACATATATGTCTTAAAAATACAATATAAATATTTCTTCAAACCCAAAAACCCAATTAAATACTTACATACATAAATATAAGATAATTTAATATATTTAATATTTATAAACCTTTTTAAAAAATAATTATATAAGTATTAAACATATTTTTATTTATTTTTAAATTATTTTTTAATTGGTTATATGAGATTGAAACAGACTCCATCCATATTACATCATCAACACATAGTGGTATTACAATAAATTTTATATATTGAAGTTTGGATACTATCAATGTATAGTTGGACAATATTTGAACTTTTGTCTCCTCTTTAAATAATGAAGAATCTAACATGTTGAACTAATGCCACTTAAATTTTAATATTAACATATATGTCTTAACAATACAATATAAATGTTTTGGAGGAATGTTGTGATGGCATCGAGTCCGACACAGAGAGTGCATGCTCGTGATGTTTTTTCATCTAAAAATTACTTGAAGGAACAGGATTTTCCAGTGCATTTTGGGAACCACTTGTTGAATAACAATGGATGTTTGGAACGATGTGAAGCCAGGTCAGTTCTAGTGGTTCAATCAGACTCGGTGGTGGCAGATGTGGAGTATCTAACCAAACATGCCCTTATTGGCAAATTTTTGGGCATCCGAATTTCTCTTCCCTTTGTGGAGGCTTGGGTCAGGAAGACTTGGAATCCTGAAGGCGATGTGGAGGTGATGTTGAATGCGAACAACTATTTTATGGTGGTTTTATCTTGTATTGCAAATCGTAACAAAGCATTTTAAGGGGGTCCTTATTTCTATAACCAAGTGGGAATCTTTCTTAAACCCTGGCATATGGGTTTCAATACATCAGAGAAGCGGTCGTCGTAGGTTCCAATATGGGTGTGGCTTCCATGGCTCCCGTTGGAATTCTGGAGAACTGATATCTTGCATAAGATTGCCCTTCTACTTGGGAATCCGGTTGGACCGTCACAATAGACAATGGATAAAAAGGTAATCTCTGTTGCTTGTATTTGTGTTGAAATTGACTTAAATAATCATATTCTAGATTCTATTGAAATACAATTTGGATCAACTACATGGGTTAAAAAACTTGACTATGAAGCTCTTCCATTTTGTTGTTGGATTTATCGTGAATATGACCACCTGCAAAAAAATACCCTAAGTTTGTCCTACCCGTGGCTTCAAATCTTGGGCCCTCTCGGCCTGGAAAAAGTTTTGATAAATGAAAAGCCATAATAAAGGAAGGGTAACGAGATAAGGAAGGTTTTGTTTCGGTAAAATCCCAAAATAGAGGACAAAGGACAAACAAATATCTTAAGGATAGCCAACCAGATGCTCTACTCAATCGTTTTGAAATATTATATGATCTTGATCAATGCATGGAGATACCTGAAACGTCCCTACCTAATGCAAATATAACAAAGGCCGAATCAGATGTCTCTTATTGAGGGGGAACTTAAGGAATCAGATCTAGGGGGTTTAAATGAAGAAAAAAGTGCTTTGGATCTGAGTATAGGGGACATGGTTGGGTCTAGCCCTATAAGGGAAACTATTTTGGAAAGTGGTATAGATTTAGTTATGCCCTCTCCTACTCAGGCACTGATGTAGTCATCCTTGGACTGCAAAAATCCTACGTTGTTAGGATTACAACAGAAAATAATAATAAAAAATTGGATAAGAATATGAAGGTGGGTCGGAAGAAGGACCAGGATAAAATTAAGTTAATGGGGAAGACTTTGGTGGATTCAGGCTTGGTGAGAACATTGGACTCCTATTTTTATAACCCCCAAAAATTATTATCCTCTCATGGAATGTAAAGGGGTTGAATAGCATCCCCAGACAAAAAAAAATTTCGTGATTTGGTTCGTATGCATTCTCTGAATGTGGTGTTTATTCAAGAGACTAAATTGGTATTGATAGTATGTTCAATATTACTCCCAAGTTGTGGAGAAGGGGGAAATTCCAGTTTATTGGTGCATGTGGATATGTTGGTGGTATCGCTTGTTTATGGAATCCAGTTAAGATATCCCATCTTACTTGGATTTCTAGCAGATGGTCTATTTCTATGGTCGGGTATGATAATGAATCTGATGAAACCATCCTACTTAAAAATGTGTATGCTCATGTTTATTACAATGGTAAAGTGAATTTTTGGGAGCACATTTCCTTTGTAAGAAGTTTGGTTCCCCTGTACCCATGGATTTTTACTGGAGACTTCTACTCTATCACTTGTCTGGAGGAGAAACGTGGTGGGGTGGACCGTCTTGAGCCTTTTTATTCTATCTTTAGTGCTCATATCCAGGCCCTAAACTTGGTTGACATCAAGCCAGATAATGGTATTTTTACTTGTCACAATAGAAGATGTGGGGAATCTTCCATCTTAGAGAGACTAGATAGGTTTTTGATATCCAGTTATTGGATGGGTAATAATAGAAGTGCTAGTTCTATGATTTTGGAGGGTAGGGGATCTGATCATTGGCCTATCAAACTCTCTACTTTGGAGTTAGGGCTAAAAAATAATCCCTCCTTTAAGTTTCAACTTATGTGGCTTCGTGATCCTAAGCTTCATGATTTCATGCGAGGCTGGTGGACCACTGGCAAACCTCCTCATGGCACCGCTATGTATTCCTTTATGAAGCGACTACAATTTTTAAAACATAAATTGAAGAGATGGAATAGACTGAATTTTGGGAACCTTTCCTTGGCTAAGCTGGCAGCTCTTAGGAGGATGGAAGAAGCTTCAAGGAATATTAGAGATCAGGGATTCACGAAGGAGCTTCTTGTTGAGGAATTTGAGGCTATGAAAGACCTTGCTGAATGGGAACTGAGGGAAGAAATTTTTTGGAAACAAAAAGCTCGAGTAGATTGGCTTCAGGAAGGGGATAGGAACACAACCTTATTTTATAACTCAGTTAAGGCTCGCCATAATGGTAACCTGATTACCTCTCTTGTGAATTCTCAGGGTGCCCTGCTCTCTTCTTTCAAGGATATTTTAGAAGAGACTAAGAGGTATTTTTCCTCTCTCTTCAAGGAGGACTCCCTATCAGATGATGAGAATGAAAAGCTTATTCTAAACTGTATTCCAACGATTGTTTCTAGAGAGATGAATGAGCACTTGATGGGTCCAATTTCCCTTGAGGAGTTGGAAAATGTTGTATTCAAGATGAAAAAAGGAAAAGCCCCAGGCCCAGATGGATTCTCGATTGAGTTTTATCAGGAGTTTTGGGATTTAATCAAATTTGATCTTTTGGAGGTGGTCCATGAGTCCCAAAAGAACAAACAGATGCTAAGGGCCCTAAATGCTACCTTTGTGGTGCTTATACCCAAAAAAGAGGGAGCAAATTCCTTGGATATGTTCAGGCCTATTGCTCTCTACAATGTTGTGTATAAGATCATCACAAAAATTATTGCCGAGAGGTTGAAGATATGGTTGAGAAAAATCATCTCTGAGGAGCAAGGAGGGTTTGTTGTTGGCCGACAAATCTTGGATGGGGTTGTTATTGCTACAGAAGCTATTCACTCGATGGAAACTTCTAAGGAGAAAACTATGTTCATTAAGTTGGACATGGCCAAAGCCTATGATCGGGTCAGATGGTCCTTTCTTCATAAAGTTCTTGCTACTTTTGGATTTGAGGAGGAATGGATTAGATGGGTGATGAGTTGTGTTTCTTCTTCCTCATTCTCTGTTCTTGTTAATAATGAGCCATCATAGTTGTTTGAGGCCTCAAGGGGATTGAGGCAAGGAGATCCTTTATCTCCTTATTTGTTTATCATTATGGCGAAAGGGTTGGGAAGATTGCTCAAGTCTCAAGTCATGCAGGGTCTCATTCAGGGGTGGAAGTGGGATAGTAGTTTGCCACCTCTTTCCCACCTTCAATTTGTTGATGATACTGCTTTGTTGGGAGTTGCCACTATTAGGGAAGCTGGAAATATTAGACAATCTCTTGACATATATCTTGGTGCTTCTGGATAGTTGATTAATGAGGACAAGTCTTCTATTTTCTTCTTCAATACCCCTCCTCTTATTCAAGCCAGGATTGCTCGCATTCTAAGATTCTAGGTTGGGACTCCCCCTTCATTTATCTTGGTATTCCAATTTCATCTCATCCTCTACCTAGATCTTCTTGGCAGTCTATGCTTGATAAGTTTAGAAGGAAGGTGAATCACTGGACTTTCAGATGGCTATCCACTGTAGGTAGAGTGTTGCTTTTAAAATCTGTTGTTCAAGCTTTACCCATTTATAGATGTTTTGTACAAATAGCTCCCTCTCACTTCATCAAGGACATGGATGCTTTGTCAAGACAATTTTTATGGTCTGGAAAACTTGATCAATCTAAATGGAGTTTGGTTAGGTGGGATTCTATATGTAGGTCGATGCAAGAGGGAGGCCTTGGGTTGTGATAGACAACTCTTTTTGGGTAGGCTTTGGCTGCAAAAATTTATTGGAGATGGTGTACCTCTCAAGATCATATTTGGGCTAAAATATTATCTTGTAAATACTTGAGAGGTATTTCTGAGGCTGAGATCCCTAGAGTCAGCTTGGTTGGGAAAGGTTCAGTTATCTGGGACACTCTGAAAAGAGGAGCTAATTTAATCAAGCAGGGTTTGTTCTGGATTTGCAATCAGGGATCAAATGCTCTTTTTTGGGAGGATTCTTGGGATGGCCACCCTCCTATCTTGAATCAATATCCTAGGTTACGTTCCCTAAGAATTTTTTTCTTGGAAGCAGGCTGGTCTCGTGTGGAGGACTTTAAAAAAATCTAGTCTTTTGGAAATATGGAGATGTACAGGTGGAAAGATCCACAAGAATGGCCCTAGGGGGACTGGCCAAGGATAGAGAGGTGCTTGCTCTTATTCTTATGAGGAGGCCTTGTTCTTCATTGAGGGGTAAAGATATTCTGGCTTGGAACCCTGATCCTAAGGGAACCTACTCGGTAGCCTATGGTTATCAGGTTCTTGATAAGCAAAAGTATGGGAGTCTTCCTGTCACTTGGTGGAAAAAGGTGTGGAACAAATTTGCTTGGCCAAAATGTAACTTCTTTCTCTGGTTGGTAGCTCGTAATAAATGCCTCACTTGGGATAATGTGAGGAAGAGGGGATTTTAGGGTCCCTCTTTTTGTGTCCTTTGCAGTAAGAATGAGGATGACTCTTCTCATTTATTTTTCCAATGCTCCTTTGCCAGAGACATTTGGCACCATTGGTGGAGCGCCTGGAACCATCCATGTTTTCATGTGTTGTCCCTGGTGGAGTTTTGGAGTAGTCTAGGCAGACCTCCGGCCAAGGCCCCCTTCCTTCGGGTGGCTTGGAATTTGGGCCCTTCTTGCATCATCTAGAAAATTTGGCTTGAACGGAACCGATGCATATTTCAGGGCAGTTATTTGGTTGTTCAACAGATCTAGCAAAGGATCCTGTATATGGTTCAGGAAACCATCCATAGCAAATGTGATGTGGACCCTCTTTTGGATTCTAGGGAGGAGAAGGTACAACAAGCCCTTGGTCTCTTTGGGGATGGTGTGAACTCTTCTAGCCCTAGTAGGGTTCCTCAGCTCAACAAGAAGGTTAGGAGAGATGGTAGGTGGAGGCCACCCCTAGAGGAGTTTTAAAAATTAATACTGATGGATCATCCAGGGGTAATCCTGGACATGCTGGCATTGGCGGTGTTGGGAGAGATTCTACCGGTGGTGTCAGTTTTTTCTTTTCCATTTATAAAGGTGTTCACTCCAACAATTTTATGGAAGCTCTTGCAATTCTTGAGGCCTTGCAGAGGGGGTTTTCTCTTGGTTGGCATAGGATTATCTACGAGTCTGACTCTCAAATTGTGGTTAATATTTTAAATAGTAAAAGGGTGGAGGAAGTTAATTGGTAGTTGGCCTCTGTAGCCGTTCAGATTCTCATAATGAGTGAAGAGTTTGAATTTATATCCTTTGTGCACATTCCAAGGGAATGGAATGTGGTTGCTGATTACCTAGCCAAAAGGGCTTCTGAGCTGCTGGATCCTTGGAGTATCGATAATTGGGAGAGTCTCCCATCTGGGGACTCTCAACGCCTGTGGGAGTTGATCCACAAGGATGTACAGACTTAATGTGGTTTATTCTTGTTGTCTTTTTTGGGTGTCATTCTAGTCTAGTGGTTTTAGCCTATTTGGCTGTTTATTTGAGTCCTGGTTGGAAGCTCAGTTGTACTCTGTAATCCAGACTTTTTATCAATAAATTTTTACCCCTTTATTTAAAAAAAAATACGATATAAATTTTTTATTAAACCTAATTGATATCTACATACATGAATATAAGATAATTTAATATATTTAATATTTATAAATATTTTAAAAAATTAATTATATAAATATTAAGCATTATATTTAATGGGTTTTATGGGATTGAAATGGGTTCGACCTATATTAAATCATTACATAATCACCATATGGTGGTATTACAACAAATCTTGGATATTATGATGGATAGTTTGGCAAGATTCGAACCTAGGTCTCCTTCTTGAAATATTGAGGAATCTAACCAATTAAGCTAATACCACTTGATTTTTTCAATGAGTTTACACAAGTTTTTATGAGGGGTCATGGTCCTCTCATACTGACTGGGGTTTGAACCTTAGACCTCTCAAAGAGAGGCCAAAGCCCTTACCATTGTAGTAAGCTTATAACTAATATTAAGCATGTTTTATATATGCATATGTTTAATTATTTAAATATTTGTATCCTCTACAAGTTATAGATGTGGTTATAGCTAAGTATATCATCATCACCATATAGCGATATTACAACAAAACTTGAATATTATCCATGTATCATTTGGCAAGATTTGAAGTTGGGTCTCCTCGAAATATTGAGCAATCTAACTGATTGAGCTAATGCCACTTTATTTTTTAATGAGTTTACACATGTTTTTATGAGGAATCTCGGTTCCCTCATACTAGGTGAGGTTTGAACGTTGCACCTCTCAAAGAGAGGCCAAATCCCTTACCACTACAGTAAGCTTGTAGCTAATATTAAGTGTATTTTATATATGCATATTTTTTAATTATTTAAGTATTTATCTCCTCTATAAGTTCTAGATGAGTTTATATCTAAATATATTCCAACAAATTCAGGTTTGAATGTATTTATAACTAGGTATTTTCCAATATAATTTAACGGATAAATATTTAATATAGGATAAATGATGGTAAATATTATATGTGGTTGATGTTAAGTGTGATATCTTATAAAAAAATTCTTTGTTTCAAGAAAACCTCTTTATTTAATGTTGGCCAACATTTTAAATTAGAATTCATATTTCATATTCATTATAAAACTCTTTTTTTTTAGAAAACATCCCTTTCGGGATACCACATTTGGGTAAGGTCCAAGGAGGCAAGGGTATCTATTCTACCAAAATTTCCCAAGGCTCACACTTGTCCTACCTAATTTGGCACACTCAAAAGCATACCTAAAATAACAAACAACATAAGAAAATACAAAAACACCAATAAACAAAAATACGCAAAAACAACGTTTTGAAACATTCAAATTTTTTGGAGTTGGAGGCTTGCATTTAGTGATGGAGATGTTGGGCGTCATGTGAGCCTCACATAGGCTTGCATGCCTCTGTGAGTGCCTGCATATGGGATTTTTCTCCTTCTTTTTATTTGGTGGCTTCTTTTGATTGTGGGCGTGGGTATTTTATCAGTTTTTGGGGTGGTTTGTTGCTGCATGAGAGTGTCTTTTCCTGATCCGAGTGTGGGGTAGTCATGGATTTTCCTGGTGGTATCCAATTACAGAATAATATCTCATTTAAGGAATCCCTTTGTGGCTCGAGCTCTTATTTTTTTTGGCATAATGCATATGATAACTCTTCAGGCCCAGGTGGTTCTTATTTGGAAGGAGTTTTTTGTGCAAATCAAGTTAATGGATTCTTGGAAAGGGCTGGGGAGTGGCCTGTTCTTGTGATTCATCCTGAGTCAATTACAGAGGATGTGGATTATATGCAAAATCATGCTTTAATATGTAAATTTTTGGGTATTCGCATCCCTTTCTTGGCATTTGAAACGTGGTCCAGGAGTACTTGGGACTTGGTTGGCGACATGGAAATCCTGAGGGGAGCTAATAATTTCTTTCTGGTGGTGTTTTCTTTCTTGGAAGACCAGAATAGGGCTTTTGAGGGGGCCCATTCTTTTACAACTAGACTGGCCTATTTATTAAATCTTGGTACATGGGTTCTAATCTGAATGAGGAGATTCTTTCTTGGGTTCCCATATGGGTTCAAATTCCATGGCTGCATTTGGAGTTTTTGTGGATGAATATTTTGCACATGATTGCATTGTTGTTAGGCAAACCAGTGGGATCGTCTTAGCAAACTTAAAAAAAAAGGTAGTCTCATGTGCCCGTATTTGTGTTTAGTTGGATTTAACTAATCCTTTACCTGATATGTTGGGTATTTTTATTGGGTTAAAAAATTAGACTATGAAACTCTTCCTTTGTGTTACCGGTTGTGTCATGAGGATGGGCATATTTAGCGTAAATGTCCTAAAATTCCTGAGAATAAATCATATGGTTCTAAAATCTAAATCTGCAATATTTTGGTGGGAAGTTAGTTACGCAAGATGTTGGGCCTGGTCATGGGAATGGTCCCTTGGATGTTAGTGGGGCGGATAAAGAAGGTTTTGTTTTGGTTAAGACTTGTAATAATGGAAAATGGTTGAAGTGAACCTTTCCTGATAGAAAAATGGATGGCTTACATAATAATTTTGATGCCTTGGATGAATTGGTATTTCTTGATGAAGGAATGAATGGCAATATGAATATGGATTCTCAAAATTTGACTGAGGTGTTGGACCATAATGGACAATAGGAAGTAACAGATCCTTCTTTGGACACAACCCTAGCAATTTTTCCTATTTTGGAGGTGTGGAAGGATGGAGTGAAAGGGGATGAGCCTCTTTTGGTTGATTTGTTGAATACTGGTAGAGGAAAGGGTTCCAAGCCTAGTCCTTCTCTAGGTTTTCTCCAAAAGAACTTAAAAAAGGGGCCCCTACAAAGCAAGTTAAGGTGGGGAGGAAGAAAGATGCAGATAAACTTCATGTGGAGGTAGAAACATTGGTTGAGAGTGGGGTGGTTAAACCCCTGGAGTCTCACTTTTCTTCTCTCTCTAAATGATTGTTCTTTCATGGAATGTGAGAGGTTTGAATAGCTTACCTTATCAAAAATCTATTTGGTATTTGGTGCAAGTGCATAAACTAAATGTTACTTTTCTTTAAGAATCTAAATTATTGATGGATGATCCATTTAATATTACTTCTAAACTTTGGGCTTGAGGTATTTGTCAGTGTGTTGGAGATGTGAGTAGTTTTGGGGGGATTTTTAGCCTTTGGAATCTTTATAAGCTTACTTCTCTTTGGTGGGTCTCAAATAAGTTAGCTCTTTCTATGATAGCTTCTTGCCATGAGTCTGGATAAGTGGTTTTATTAACTAACATTTATGCCCCCTCGAATCTTGTCAGGAAGGATTTGCTTTGGAACCATATTCAAAGTGTTCAGGCCTTGGTTCTATTCTATCCTTGGATTATGACAGTGGATTTTAATGCTATATCTAGTATTGATGAGAAGCGAGGAGGTGTGGGTACTTTGGGGCCTGAATCTAGGCTCCTTAATGATAATATTCAGCTTCTTAATCTTGTAGATATTAAGCCGACGAATGGTGTGTTCACTTGGATGAATAGGTGGTATGGTTCTAACTCAATCTCTGACAAGTTGGAAAGATTTCTGACTTATTCATATTGAGTTAGCAATTCTTGGGTTATTAATTCAGAGGTTCTTGACTGGAGGGGATCAGACCATTGGCCTATTAAACTTGCTATCACTCGGTAAGGAATGGGTCATCATCCAAGTTTTAAATTTTAGTGAATGTGGCTTAGGGATCCCTCTTTGTATAACTTGATGAAATTCTGGTGGATTCAGGATTGTCCTTCCTATGGTACTGCTATGTACTCTTTTGTTAAAAGGCTATAATTTGTGAAATTTCAACTCAAAAAGTGGAACAGGTAGTGTTTTAGGAAATTTTTTTAGGCTAAATATTTGGCCTAAAGTAGGCTTGATGTTATCACTAGACATATCAGAGATCATGGGCTTATAGAGTAGAATCTACAGGAGGAGTTTGAAGCATTGCATGAGCTTCAAGAGTGGGATCTTCGATAAGAAATTTTCTAGAAGAAAAAGTCCAGAGTGGAATGGTTACAAGAAGGAGATCAAAATGCATATTTTTTCTTTTAACACTATTAAGGATCGAAGACATGGTAATGGTATTTCTTCAATTATTTATTCTCAAGTTATTTAGCTTTCTACTTCTCAGGATATCTCTCGGGAGGTTGTTCGGTTCTTTTATTCCTTATATTTCGAGGATTCTTGTGTGGATCACATTGATGATAATATTATTTTGTGTTGTATTCCTTCTGTTATTTCAAAATAGATCAATGCATGTCTTCTTCAACCTATTGCCATTGATGAACTAGAAAGGGTATTTTTCCTTATGAAGACTGGGAAAGCTTCTGGGCCTGATGGATTCCTTGTTGATTTCTTTCAAAACTTTTGTGAAATTATTAAATCTAATCTTTTAAAGGTGGTTCTTGATTCCTTTCATAACCATCAGTTGTTGAAAGCTTTTAATTCCACTTTTTTGGTTCTACTTCCTAAAAGAGGGGGTTATTTCTTTTTATCAGTTTCAGCCTATTGCTCTCTACAATGTGGTGTATAAAATTATTACAAATCTAATTACAGAGCATCTCAAGCCTTGGCTGGATAGAGTTGTTTTTGATGAGCAAGGTGGTTGTGTGGTTGTTCGGTAGATTCTAGACGGGGTGGCTATTGCTTTCGAGGCTATTCATTCTATGAACACTTCTAAGGATAAATTTATGTTTATGAGCTGGTTATGGCAAAGGATTATGACAAGGTGAAATGGTCTTTTCTTCACAAAATCCTCTTGGCCTTTGGATTTTATCCTTCATGGATTGAGTGGATTATAATTTGTATTACGACTCCCTCATATTATGTCCTAATTAATGGGGAGCCCTCTCCTCTATTTCATGCTTCTCGGGGTCTTTGACAGGGGGATCCTTTATCTCCCTACTTGTTATAATTATGGCTAAAGGTTTGGGTCATTTACTTAAAGATCAAGTTCACCAGGGTCTTATTCATGGGTGGAAATGGGAGACTAGTAGGCCAGCTATTTCTCATCTTCAGTTTGTTGATGATACTACTCTCTTAGGTGTGGCCTCTATTCATGAAGAAATCAAATTTAGACATGCACTGAATATGTATTTGGTTGTCTTTGGTTAGAATATTAATGAGCATAAGTCTACTATTTTCTTTTTCAATACGGATTCCAAGATTCAAGCTAGAATTATTTAGGTTCTCAGGTTTCAGGTTGGGACTCTTCCCCTTACGTACTTGGGGATTCCTATTTCTGTTGGTCCTCTACCTAGGTCGGTTTGGACTAACATCCTTGATAAATTCCATAGTCGAGTTAGTCATTGGACTCACAGATGGTTGACTTTTGTTGGTCGGGTTTTACTTCTAAAGTTGGTTTTTCAGGCTTTACCGTTGTATAGATGCCTTATACAGATTGCTCTGGTAAGTTTTCTTCAAGATTTGGATTCTCTTTCTAGGTAATTATTGTGGGCTGATAATCTTGATTCTTGAAAATGGATTCTTGTTAAGTGGGAGTCTATTTGTCGACCGAAGTAGGAAGGGGGATTGGGTATCCACCTAAGCTAATTTTTTGGGAATGCTTCAGTTGCTAATCTTTATTGGTGTTGGTGTAGTAATCAGGAGCAAACTTGGGCCAGGATTATATCCCACAAGTATCTTAGGGGGTTGGAAGATTCTAATATTCCTAGATATAGCTTGATTGGTCAAGGATCATTTGTTTGGAATACTCTGAAGAAGGGTGCAGAGTTGGTTACGCAGTTGTTCTGGATTTGTTATATTAGGTCTCGGGATCTTTTTTGGCATGATTATTGGGATGGCTTTTCTCCTCCCCTTAGCGAGTTTCCCCATCTACAAGATCTTGCTCAATGCTTTTTGGATGTTGGATGGGTGAGGGTGGTGGATTTCAAAATTGTTAAGTCCTTTGGTCAGATGGTTAGTTTCCAGTGGAAGGATCCTCGGGAATGGCCTATTGGTGGCACTATGGATGCAAGGGCAGAACTGACCCATATTTTTGCTAGCCATTCATGCTCTTCTATGCCTAGGGATGATGTGCTATCATGGGGGAGGGATAATAGAGGAATATTTTCGATTGCTACTAGTTATTGTGTTTTGGATCGACAGCGGTTTGGTGAGGATGTGGTCCTATGGTGGAAGCAAGTTTGGAATAAGTTTATTTGTCCTAAGTGTAGTTTTTAGGTGTGGTTGTCTACTCATAATCGATGTCTCACTTGGAATAATCTTCAAAATCATGGTTTTGTTGGCCCCTATTTATGCTATAACTATGGGAAGGGTGAGGAGTCTATTGGGCATTTACTTCTCCACTGCAACTTTGCTCATCAACTCTGACATTATTGGTGGGGAGTGTGGAATCAACCTTATTTGCATGCTTCATCTATAGTTTATTTTTGGAGGAGTATGGGGCAGCCTCCTGCAATGGGTTTATTTTTACAAGTTGGGTGGAGCATTGGTCCTTCATACATTTTTTGGTAGATTTGGGTTGAATAGAACCGTCGAATTTTCCAAGGGAAGGAGTTAACTGATTCTCAGGTCTGGTAGAGGATTTTGCAAATGATCCAGGAAACTCTTTCTGCAAAATGTCAGATTATTTCTCCAGTGGACCAAACAGAATGTCAGATCATAGAAATATTAGATATTCTAGTTAATGGTCCTGGTCCTAATGTCTCTTGTAGATGGATGGGTCAAATTAATTGGTAGTGGTACTGTCCAATTTTTTTTCTCTTGCTTTAAGGGATATCATTCTAATAACTTCATGGAAGCCCTTGTAATTTTATATGCTTTGTAAAAAGGGTATGCTTTGGGTTGGCATCAGATTTTTTATGAATCTGATTCTCATATTGTTATAAATTTGTTGAATTTTGGGGATAGTCTTCATTGTAGTTGGCGGTTGAGTTGGATTGCTCGACAAATTATCATTATCTCTGCTCACTTGGAGTTCATTTATTTTGTGCATATTCCCAGAGAGTGGAATGGGGTAGAGGATTTGTTAGCTAAATGGGCTTCTGAATTTCAGGATGGTTGGGATGTTTAGAATTAGTCTCAACTTTCTTATGATTGCTCTCAATCTCTCTCTTCTTTATTGAGAGCTGATATGTCTGAATAGCTTCTTGTATCTTGGATGTTTTGCTGAGTTAATAAATTTTTACCCTCTTTAAAAAAAAGAAACACACAAAAACAATAAAATAATACAAAAACATAACTAAAGTAAATCATAAAAATAAACAAAAACAATAAAAACAACCAAAAAAAAAGAATAAAAAACAACACAAAAAACATAAAACAAAACAATAAAGACAATAGAAAAACATAAAATTACACACCTAAAAATTAAAGAGTATTCCTAGCCAAAAATAAATCAATCAATAAGCCATACATGTACCGACCCAAAAGGATGATAAAAAACCAAAAACTCAAGTCTCATGTAGATTGCAAGAGTCATAAGGCTTTCTCCATATTGCTTTCACCATGCTAGTGCTAGCAACACGATTATTATCTTTATTGATCAGGAAAATAATTATATGTTTGCTACCCTCGGGAGCATCCATGTCATCAAATTTATTGAACTAGTGATGTCTCTTAGACCTCTATTCACTTCCTAATTAGCAATAGAATTGGCCACCTTGTTTGTAGATCTCTGCACATGAAAGTACTCCAAGAACTAAAATGAGTGATGAAGTTCTCTTGTAGTCTAAATAATATCCCCCAACATATAGTTAGAGAGTGAGGTAGTCTTTTAATTGGTTGATGATCACTCAGGAATCCCCTTCAACTTAAATATTCTGCCAATTTTGATTAAGAGCCCACAACAACCCTTTAAGGATAGCTTGTGCCTCAATATGATTATTAATGGTATATTCAAGGCTAAAGAAAAATAACCTCTCATATTCCCTTGGTCATCATGAAATATACCACCCCCACCAGCTTTACCTAGGTTCCCTTGAAATGCATCATCATAGTTGAACTTAACAAACCCTTTATGGGGAGGTTGCCAGCTAATTTTAGTGTTCCTCTTAGAGGTTTTATTTTTCTTGATTGGACACCAAATATTTTATCACCTAAATGTTGGTCAAACATTGAATCTTGCTATCTCTAATATTTCTATCCAAGGGTCTATCCCAATTCTCCCATTGCTTGACCAAAACGGATTCAACCACTACCCTTTGAATAGAAAACCAAGTTTAGACTTTGGGGATTCTTTCTTCCTTGAAAATAATTTTATTTCTACATAATGAAATTTCCTAAATAATACAAGTGGGGGTCCATTCCCATATGGATCTAATATAGTCAATATTGGAGTTTTAGCCAACCCACTCCAGAATTAGATCCCTTATAGTCTAAAAATTATGGAGGGGATCTCTCCAACAGTTTTCAAAGTCTTACCAAAGGAATTGGGCAAAGGGACATGAGATGAAGATATGGTTAATGGTTTCAGTATTGGCTTTATATTTTGGGTATCTAAAGGGGTCATAGTAGCCTCTATTCATCAATTTATTACCAATTAAGATTTTATCTTACACCACTAGTTAGAAAAAATTGAGATCTTGGGCCAAACACCATTCCTCAATATTCTCTATCAAATTTGATTCCTATCCCCATTGAACTTTACCTCGATAAAAAAATTATAAGATTTATTGGTAATAAAATTTCTATTTTCACTTATCCCATAGCTTAATAAGTATAGGACCTAGCATTAATAAAGCTTACTATTAGAGATGATTTCCCAAAGTTTTTGTCTATTAGATTCCCTAATTTAACATGGCTAGGATTGAGGTTCTTTCCAAAAATAAAGCACCATCCTACTGGTATCATGAGGAATAACATGACCCTAAATGTAGTCCTTGACTCATCTCTAACCCTCCGCTTTGAACACCTCCTTCAACTCAATCAAGGAATTATATTATCTCAAAGGTTCATATTGGTTCCATGCATCCTTACAAAAGAGAACATGATTGTCATCCTTGATCTTCCAGAAGGCTATAGACCGTACCCACACACTATTTCAAGTTATGCTTGTCCAGAAAGAAGAAGTTATGGGAAAGTGTTCAAGCCTGATAAACTCATTCCATTCCACCTTAGGAATATATTTTTGTTTAAGAATCTTGGCCTAAAAAAGGTTCTCTCCATTGCAAAATCTGCAAAATAGTTTACCATTAAGGGCTTTGTTGAATATTTTAATATCCTTGATTCCAAGGCCCACCTATTAGAAAGGTTTTCAAATATAATTTCAACAAACAAGAGGCCATTTCCTTTCTAGAGAGGGACCACCCCAAAAATATACTTTTGAAGTTTTTAGAGTTGTTTTAAAATATATGTTGATAAAGTAGAGAAGAATTATATTAGACAATCTTGGAGAACATATTTAAGAAGGGTTAATATACCAGCTAAGGAAAGCCATTTGAACGTACATCGCTACAATATCTCTCTAAAATTAAAAATAATTTTACTCCAATCTAATATTTTTGGATTAGATTCAGTCAAAGGAAATACTAAGTCCTTGAGAGGAAGAGAGGACCTCAAAAATCTGAGAAACCTAAAAATATTCACTTGGACTTGAATAGGAGTGTTGAAAAAAAACTTTAGACTTTATCACATTAATTGCCCCTCTAGAGGCAGCCATATAATCCTCCAAATTATCCTTAAATCATATTTTCTCCCTAAGAGTGGCTTCATCCATAAGCAAAGTGTCATCAATGAATTGGAGGTGAGAAATCTTCTACTCATCCCTAGCCACATAAACACCCTTTAAATGACCATAACTATTATCTTTTTGGAGCAATATCCTTGGACCTTCTACCAAAATAATAAAAATGTAAGGAGAAAGAGGGTCCTCCTATTCTAGGCCTCTATACGGAGTAAATGATCTAGTAGAATAACCATTCACGAAGAATGCCATTGTGATCGAGGAGATGTAAGCTTTCATCCACTCAATCCACTCATGACAAAAGCCAAAAATTTCCAAGATTTTTAAAAGGAAGGTTTGATTAAATCGATCATAATATTTAGCCATATCACTTAATAAGAATCCCCTCTAGATATTTTATTTTTCATGGAGTGAAAAATTTCTTGAGAGATGAGTATGTTATCCAAAATTTGTCAACCATGCACAAAACCTCCTTACTCCTAAAAAATTATTGAATCTAGATTCTTTGTAATTCTATTAGACATCACTTTAGCGATAATTTTGTAAGTAATATTAGATAATAATATGGACCTAAAGTTCCCCATACGAGTAGCTTTATGAGTATTAGGGATTAGAGTCACGAAATTAGAGTTTAGGGTTCCTAAAATTTGCTTAGATTTATGAGCCTCTGCCACCACCCGATGGATATTATTCTTAATAATATCCCAGTAACACTAGTAGAAATCGATTGGAAAGACATTGGGCCCAAGATATTTTCCTTTATTTAGGTTGAAAACAATAGTTTCCACCTCTTCTAGACTAATAATCTTAGTAGTACTTTCATTTTGCTCTTGGGTGATCATTGAGGGAATGGCAACTAGAACTCTTTCTCTAGCTTGAAATATTTATATCAATGGTTCGGTTAGGAGGCATTTAAAATAGTTCTTATCCAAAAGGCCAATTCCTTAAGATTCCTCAGTGATCTCTCCCTCAAGGTTAGTTAATATAATTTTTTTTTTTAAATTCCTATATTGGATAGTTATTTGATGGAAGAAGATATAGTTTCTATCTCCTTCCTTCAACTAGTTAAGTCTTGACTTTTATTTCCAAAAACATTCTTCCTTCAACTCTTGTTCATCCACTCATCTAATGAGGTCATTTTCATAGCTAAGAAGGGCCTCAGTAAGCCCTTAGATCTCCATCTATCATTGAAGAAGAGAAACCTCCTTATCTAGGGCTTTCCTTTATTTTAAAATATCCCCAAATACTTTATTTTTCTAGATCCTTATTTTTCTCTTGGTAAAACTAAGTATTTTTTCTATAAGATACATATTATATGGGCCACTAGATACTAACTTTCTCTTCCAAATCAAGGTGAAGAAGCCACATGCTTTCAAATTTAAAGGGAGACTATCTTGGGTGGGTTGAAATATTTAAACTTATGAATATGGGTCAATGGTCTTAGAAAGAGCCTGGTATGATAAATAACTTAGTGATAAAGGGTGACTCAAGGTAAAATGCAGTAACAAGGAATCTATCCAATATCTAAATGACAAAGGCCTTCCTAACTCTTATGTTATTCCAAGTATACTACCCCTCTTTTGGGACCACATCAATTAAGTTAAGGCTAGAGATGAAAGCATTAAAGTCTTCACTACTTTTATCCAATTTTCTTACCCCTCCTTCTCAAAGTTGAGAAACCTAGAAATATTCACTTGGATACGAATCAGAGTGTTGAAAAAACATTTAAACTTCATCACATTAATTGCCCCTCTAAAGGCAACCAGATAATCCTCCAAATTCTCCTTAAATCTTCATGCCTCCTTGATAGTGGCTTCATCCATAAGCAAAGTTTTATCCATGAACTAAAGGTAAGAAATATTTTGCTTATCCATAGCCACATTACCACCCTTTAAGAAACCATAGCTCTTATATTTTTGAAGCAATCTCCCTAGAATTTTTGCCAAAATAACAAAACGATAAGTAGAAATAGGATCCCCCTATATTAGGCCTCTATATGGAGCAAAGGACCTATTATGAGGGTCGTTCACCAAGACTACCACTATGATCGAAGAGATGCAAGCTTTCACCCACTCAATCCACTCATGACAAAATTGAAAGCTTTCCAAGATTTTTAAAAGGAAGGTTTGATTAACCCAATCATAAGCTTTAGCCATATCTAACTTAATAAACATCCCCATATATCTACTATTCTTCATGGAGTGAATAGTTTCTTGAGCAATTAGTGTATTGTCCAAAAATTTTCTACCATGCACAAAACCTCCCTGCTCCTAAGAAATGATTGAATCTAGAGTCTTCTTAAGTCTACTACCCATCACTTTAGTGATAATTTTGTAAGCAATATTACACAAGGATATGGATATAAAGTTCTCCATATGAGTATCTTAATGGGTCTTAGAGATTAGAGTCAATAAAGTATAGTTTAAGGTTCCCAAATTTTGATTACAGTTACGAGCCTCTACAACCAGCCAATAGATATCATTCTTAACAATATCCCAATAGCACTGGTATAAATTGATGGGAAAGACCTTAGGCCTAAGATATTTCCCTTACTTTAGGCTAAAAACAACATCTTCCACCTCTTCTAGACTAAAAATCTTAGAAAGACTTTCATTTTGCTCTTGGGTGATCATTGAGGGAATGATAGATATGACTCTTTCTCTAGATTAAAATGTTTCTATCAATGGTTCAGTTAGGAGGTATTTGAAATAGTTCTCAACCAAAATGTCAATCTCTTGAGAGTCCTCATGATCTCTCCCTCAAGGTTAATCAATATAAATTTTTTGTTTAAATTCCTATATTGGATAGTTGTTCAATGGAAGAAGGTAGAGTTTCTATCTCCTTCCTTTAATCAATTAATTCTTGACTTTTATTTCTAGAAAAATTCTTCCTTCAACTCTTGTTCATCCACTCATATACTAAGGTCATTTTCATAGTGAAGAACATAAGCTTATACTGAGAGGGGGGTGAAAATTATAAGGCCATTTTCTACTTTTCTTTCCTAAACAATAATATGCAATGTATAGATAGCAATATCAATAGCAGTAATCAAAGCAATGCACAAACCACCACACAAAATAGAGACACCACAATTTACGTGGTTCAACCAATGTGGGCTACTCCTTGAAATAATATTTCACTAAAATTTTCTAAATTAATCTCTTGGGAATCCTTTCCCTATTACAATGTTTATGGACCTTTGTCTAGAGGAGATACTAATCCCCTAAATTAAGTTAGTGGATATCTATCTATAGGAGAACTCCTTCTCCTCTGCTTTGGTTGGTGATCCTCTAGAAGACTACTACCTCCAATTCACTAGCTTGTGGATATCTCTCCACTGAAGACTCTTGTCCCCACTCAGAAGACCTGTCCTCACTGCCCTGGATAATGGATCTCTATCCACTAGATACTACTGTCCTCTCTGCTCTATCACCTCCAAAGCTTTGTCTCAAATATTTGCTAAACACAGTCCTTAATTCTAGCACAAATATTCTCAATATCTATCCTTGGTCTGGCATAAATCTGTCCTCAAATCTACACCAAACTCTATCCTCAAATATACTCAACAAGTCCACATAGAACTTGCTTAAATATGCTCAACAAGTCCACACATAACTTGCTCAAATCTTCTCAAAAATTCCACACAGAACTTGCTTAACTCTGCTCAACAAGTCCACACAAAACTTGCTCAAATATGCTCAAAAAATTCCACACAAAACTTGTCCAATATGTTCAAAAAGTCCACACAAAACTTGCTCAAATCTGCTCAACAAGTCCACACAAAACTTGTCTAATCTTCTCAACAAGTCCACATAGAACTTGTTCAATCTACTCAATAAGTCCACAAAGAACTTGTCCAATATGCTCAACAAGTCCACACAAAAATTGTCCAATCTACTCAACAAGTCCACACATAACTTGTCCAATCTACTCAATAATTCCACACAAGAACTTATCCAAATATTTATTGTAAGCTTCCACAAAAGTTCACACAAAAATTAGTCCACAATTCTTTTCAAATACTTGCCTTAAATCTACTCAATTACTTTCAATAACTCTCTTAGAAACATAAGGAGAATTGATAGAGACTCAATATGCTTTAAATTTAACTCAATGCTCAATCACTTTCTCAACTCAATTCAGAATATAGAATAGTTTGTTTTATGGAACTTGAACAATCACTTCACACATCCACTTGACTAGGCTCAACCAACTCTACTCAACCAATCATTCAATGAAATACCCCTTTCTCACAAACCCTAGTCCAAGCATATAAACATCAACTCAAAATATTTCCAACAATGCTCAACAACAAATCTCACATAACAATGATACTCATGATCTTTGCAAACCCTAGTTCAAGTTCTTCACTCAACAACTCACTTCAACAACAATTCTTATGAAACAACTCTCACATAACAATGATACTCAAACCCTAGTTCAAGTTCTTTACACAACCAATAACTTCAACAACAATGCTTATAAAACAACTCTCACATAAAAATGATGCTCATGTTCTTTTCAAACCCTAGTTATTTTCTCAAAAACTCACTTCAACAAAAATCCTTATAAAACAATCTTCACATATCAATGATACTCAAACCCTAGTTCAAGTTCTTTACACAACCAATAGCTTCAACAACAATGCTTATAAAAAAATCCTTTATTTTGTAAAACCTTGAAGCATTATCTCAACACTCTCAATAGGAAATCCTAATCAAGTCCTTTTCACTCCAAACTTATTTTCTAGAAAACCAATCAATCAACTCAACTAAGGAAGAATGTGCTCATACCTTTTTCTTGATGATGAAGGGATCTCATAAATCTACAACAACAACAAACACTCTTTTACCAAGCTCAAGAAGTTATAATATGATAAACTCCCTCAAAAATTACAATGTAAATATCAAAACATATACACCTTATCACTCCATCTTTAAGGAAACATTCTTCAACCTTTACAAAAATTAATTCACCAAATACACCTTATAATATCCCAATGATAATAATAATCAATGACAAGAATAATGTTAATGCAATCTTCTTTCTCAAAAATAACTCTATGCAAGAAATCCCTTTTATCCTTTAAATCCTCAACAAATCAATGTGACAAACACTTTATTCAAAATAAAGCTAACTCCTTATTCCTCCAATACACCAAAAATAATAATCAATATAAAAACTTTAAGCAACCCTTTTATCTCCCTAATACCTCATGTCAAACCTTAGGCACATAAAATATTACACACAAAAATTAATACCTTTGCCTTGCCTTGGAAGGGATTCGAACTCACGATGCTTCCTCAACCAGTGCCCTAGCCATGGCTCCAACCACCGCACGAGCTAGGCGCTCGCTTGGGGAGAAGAGGGCACCATATGCTCCAAAAAATCCCCACCTTTCTTAGTACAATATGTGTGCCTTTCCTTTGGTGCTCTCCAACACCAATGCAACCACCAAAACGTTGTCGCAGTATTTCGAATGTAGGTCTCCTAGTGCCCAACACTCTAATGTTTTCCTCTTTGCCACTAGGCCACGCTGCCTAGTTGGCACTTGGTCAATTCACGTTGTTCCTCTTAAACGTTATTCGTTGGCGCTAAACACATTAATCACTTCGTATATTCTGCATGAGTCAACACAATTGCATGCATACATTAATCGAGAAAAAGGATAAGTTTTAATGCCTTTTAGGCATTGGTATTTATAATGGTTTCCCTCCTTTATGCAAAATGTCGGTGCTCAAATTTCCTCCAATGTATTAGACGTCGGCGCTTGTTTATCCCTTTGACCTTATTAATTTATAAAATATTTAAATTCATTTGAATTTAAATTTTATAAATTACTTCTTTAAAACCCTTGGTTTTATTTAGGCCACCTTTCATTTTGCAACTTGGTATAAATAATATTTATTTATAAAATTTAAATTCATTTTGAATTTAAATATTTTATCAAATAAATATTAAACCTTCCTTTAGCTTTGCAATAAAATTTCTTGGGTTTTTATGAAAAACCTTTTAACTTATGCTTCCACATAATATTAAAAATATTATGGAGCCCTTTTGCCTTTAACCTTACCTTTAACCTTTGCATTGTATTATGGAGCCCTTTTACCTTTAACCTTACCTTTAACCTCTGCATTGTTCCTCTTGACCTTTGACATTATTAGAAGCTTCTTCCTGGATATTAATGACAACTTTGTTTCTTGAAAAATTCCTTGACATCAATGACAACTCGACTTAATGACTCAAAATGTCCAACAATATCCCCCTTTGTCATTGATGGCAACCCAAATTATTTTTACTGAAAACTTGGCTTTTCCTTTGTTTTGCTCCCCCTGGGACATTGCTCCCCCTGGCTCAATGCTCTCTCAAATACCAAATCTCTCCCCCTTACTCAAATCTCTCCCCCTTTGACATCAATGGCAAAGGGTCACCTTTGGGGCTTGGGGCTAAGAATGAGCCTCTTAGCTTAGCCCCTCCCCCACCTTCTCTTGAGGTGGTTAATTTCGAGGTGGGAGTATTTCTACTCCCAAAAAGCATTGTTCTTTACCTTTATCCTCTTTCCTTCTTATCTGATCCTTCCGATTCCTCTGACTATTTCTTTCCATTTCCATGTTCTTGTCCATGTCTACATTCCTATCCTTGTTCTTGTTCTTGTTCCTATCCATGTTCTTGTTCCTGTTCATATCCATATTCCTGTTCTTGTTCATGTCCATGTTCCTGTTCCTGCTCATATTCATGTTCATGCTTGATTCTAGAATGTCTGCTCTACACCACTTTGTTGTGTGACCATCATTATTGCACTTATAACACTTAATGTTATTATTCCTTGGAGGTGCAAATGTCTTAGGATTTCTCCTAGTGAATCCATACCTTCTTCTATCATGAACCCTACAATTCATTGCCTTGTGACCAAACTGATTACATGAGTAGCAATACCCATGGAAAATATGTTTGTTCTCATATTCCTATCTTTCATGTGTCCTGCACTGTGAAGCCATGTGCCCAAACCTGTGACATGAAAAACATCTTCCATTGAATCCTCCTTGCCTTGACCTCATTGGTCTCCTAGTCTCTCTTGACCTATTCTGATTGTTGTTCCATTTGTATCTTCTTTGTGCATTGTTCTTGTTCTTGTTGAACTCTCTATTGTCCAACTCATCCTTAGATGTCTCACTCTCTTTTACATTGTCTTCTTCTGAAATATCTTCATCTGAAGTTTCTTCTCCTCCAAAACTTGAGGTTGACTCTCCTTCCCATTTCTTTTGATCCTATCCAAATCCAAGACCTATTTTGCTTGATGTAGGCTTTTGTATCTTGATGAACTTATCTAAGTTCTTTGAGCTATTTTTGAACCCTTTTAGCTTGACTTTGGAGTCTTCTAAATCTTCTCTTAGTAGTGCCACTTCTTGTGCTAACTTTTCACATTCTAATATATTTACTTCTAACTTATCCTTGAACCTTTTTGCCTTAGCCTTTGATTTTTCTAAATCCTCTATAAGCAATATTCTCTCTTCATCACATTATTGAAACTAAATTTCAAGTTTAGAGTTTTGCTTTCTTACCTTCTTTACTATTTCAAGAGCATAAATAAGTTCTCCCTTGAGATCATATCCATCTTTCTCTGAATATTCCTCTATTTGTTTACCTTTGTCCACATCTTTATTTTCTATTGGCTTGTCTTCTATAGGATCATCTACTTCTTCTTCTTCTATTGCCATTAGAAGGTTTTCATCTGGTCCTTCAAGTGCATCCTCATATTCATCATCACTAAAACTATAACCATCCCTTGTACAACTATCTTCAAGATGTCCAAAGTTACCACATCTAAAACACTTGAGAATTACTGGAGTCCTTTTCTTAACTTGTTCTTTTTCTTCAATCATAAATAGAACTTCATCTCTATCATTGTCTAAAAAACTAGCATCACTATCACTTGAGTACTTACTTGCCTTATCCACATAGTAGCTCCTCTTTTGTCTTTGGAAGAACTTATTTCCTTGTCTGCTTTGTCCATCCTTGCTTTTCTTTTGGTGCCTATATCTTTCTGATTCCCTATTCTTGTGATCCTGTTTTTCTTCATCATTGTTATTCTTAGCTTCTTGATAGTTAGTTGCATAATGACCATACCTTCTACAATTGAAACATTTAACAAATTTTGTATCTCTAGATCTTCTTTAATCCTTATTCCTTCTACCATAATTAGCTTCTTCATCACTAGATGACTCATTGCTTGATTCTGACTTCTTACCCTTTGTCTTCTTGATTGATTTGAATGTTGCTTCTTTCTGGGGAATAGGATCTTTTGTTCTTATCTCATGTGTTGTAAGAATACCAAGCAACATATCTCTTATCAAAGTATCACCATCCATTGACACTTCTATAGCAGAAACCTTTTCACTGAATATTTTTGGAAGAGTTCTTAAGACTTTATCACAAACATTTGATTCATCAATCTTCATTCCAAGTCCTTGCATAGCATTAACAACCTCATCAATTCGAAGTAGATAAGTACTAATATTTTCCTCATCCTTCATTCTTAATTCTTCAAATTATCCTTTGAGATTTTGCATCTTTAATTTCTTGACACATTTATCTCCTTCATATATATTTTGCAATTTATCCCACATTTCTTTTGTTGTTTGACAATGCATAACTTTCATAGACTCTATTCTATGCAAACCTCTCAAAAGTGCATTCATTGCTTTTGAATTGTAATGTTGTAGGAGCTTACCTTCCTTATCTGTAGGAGGGTTAATCAAGGGATCATATCCAATTTCAACTACTTCCCAAATTTCATTTCCAAGTGCCATCAGGTAGATATTCATTCTCAAACTCCAATATATATAGTCACTTCCATCAAATACTGGTGTTGAATTATCCGAGGACACATTCTTAGAATCCATTGTGTTCTTTTTAGATTTTCCTTCAAGCTGTTAAACTCTTCTGAAGGAAACTAGAACTTATACCAATTGAATAACACAAGCTTATACTGAGAGGGGGGTGAACAGTATAAGTCCACTTTTTACTTTTCTTTTCCAAACAATATTATGCAATGTATAGATAGCAATATCAACAACAATAATCAAAGAAATGAACAAATCACCACACAAAATAGAGACACCACAATTTTCGTGGTTCACCCAATGTGGGCTACTCCACGGAGAAAATATTTCACTAAAATTTTCTCAATCAATCTCTTGGGAATCATTTCCCTATTACAATGTTTATGGACCTCTATCCAAAGGAGATACCAATCCCCTAAATCAAGTTCATGGATCTCTATCCATAGGAGAACTCCTTCTCCTCTGCTTTGGATAGTGATCCTCTAGAAGACTACTACCTCCACTGCACTAGCTTGTGGATCTCTCTCCACTGAAGAATCTTGTCCCCACTCATAAGACCTATCCTCACTACCCTGGCTAATGGATCTCTATCCACTAGAGACTACTGTCCTCTCTGCTCTATCACCTCCAAAGCTCTATCTCAAATCTGCACTAAACATAGTCCTTCGATCTAGCACAAATTTTCTCAATCTCTATCTCTGGTCTGGCACAAATATATCCTCAAATTTGCACCAAAATCTATCCTCAAATCTTGCTCAACAAGTCCACATAGAACTTGCTTAAATCTTCTCAACAAGTCCACACAAAACTTGCTCAAATCTGCTCAACAAGTCCACACAGAACTTGTCCAACTCTACTCAACAAGTCCACATAGAACTTGCTCAAATATGCTCAACAAGTCCACATAGAATTTGCTCCAATCTTCTCAACAAGTCCATACAGAACTTGCTCAAATATTCTCAACAAGTCGACACAAAACTTGTCCAATATTCTCAACAAGTCCACATATAACTTGCTCTAATCTGCTCAACAAGTCCACATAGAACTTGCTCCAATCTGCTCAATAAGTCCACTCAGAACTTGTCCTATATGCTCAACAAGTCCTCTCAAGAACTTGTCCAAATCTTCTCAATAAGTCCTCACAAGAACTTATCCAAATATGTATTGTAAGCTTCCACAAAATCTCACACAAAAATCAGTCCACAAGTCTCCTCAAAGACTTGCCTCAAATCTGCTCATAGTTAATTTCAATATCTCTCTTAGAAAAATAAGGAGAATTGTTAGAGACTCAATATGTTCTATACTAATCTCAATGCTCAATTACTTTCTCAACTCAAATCATAATATAGAATATTTTATTTTATGGAACTTGAACAATCACTTGACACATCCACTTGACTAGGCTCAACCAACTCTACTCAACCAATCACTCAATGAAACAACCCTTTCTCACAAACCCTAGTCCAAGCATATAAACATCAACTCAAAATGTTTCCCAACACGACAAACCTGTATAAAAATAGGGAAAAACCCGGGCAAAAAAAAAAAACCCCCCCCCCCCCCCCATGTTAAAAAAAACAATGCTCAACAATAAATCTCACATAACAATGATACTCATGTTCTCTTCAAACCCTAGTTCAATTTCTTCACTCAACAACTCACTTCAACAACAATGCTTTTGAAACAACTCTCACATAACAATGATACTCAAAACCTAGTTCTATTTATTTATACAACCAATAGCTTCAACAATAATTATTATAAAACAACTCTCACATAAAAATGATACTCATGTTCTTTCCAAACCCTAGTTCTTTGCTCAACAACTCACTTCAACAATAATGCTTATAAAACAATCTTCACATATCAATGATACTCAAACCCTAGTTCAAGTTCTTTACACAACCAATAGCTTCAACAACGATGCTTATAAAACAATCCTTTATTCTATAAAACCTTGAAGCATTATCTCAACACTCTCAATAGGAAATCCTAATCAAGTCCTTTTCACTCCAAACTTATTTTCAGAAAACCAATCAATCAACTCAACTATGGAAGAATGTGCTCATACCTTTTTCTTGATGATGAAGGGATCTCATAAATCTACCACAACAACAAACACTCTTTTGCCAAGCTCAAGAAGTTATAATATGATAAACTCCCTCAAAATTTTACAATGTAAATATCAAAACATATACACCTTATCACTCCATCTTTAAGAAAAACATTCTTCAACCTTTACAAAAATTAATTCACCAAATACACCTTATAATCTCCCAATGATAATAATAATCAATGACAAGAATAATGTTAATGCAATATTCTTTCTCAAAAATAACTCTATGCAAGAAATCCCTTTTATCCTTTAAATCCTCAACAAATCAATATGACAAACACTTTATTCAAAATAAAGCTAACTCCTTATTCCTCCAATACACCAAAAATAATAATCAATATAAAAACTTTAAGCAACCCTTTTATCTCCCTAAGACCTCATGTCAAACCTTAGGCACATAAAATATTACACACAAAAATTAATACCTTTTCCTTGGAAGGGATTCGAACTCACGACGCTTCCTCAACCAACACCCTAGCCGTGGCTCCAACCACCGTGCGAGCTAGGCGCTCGCTTGGGGAGAATAGGGCACCACGTGCTCCAAAAACTCCCTACCTTTCTTAGCACAAAATGTGCACCTTTCCTTTGGCACTCTCCAACACCAATGCAACCACAAAAATGTTTCCACCTTGTTTCGAACGCAGGTCTCCTAGCACCCAACACTCTAATGTTTTCCTCTTTGCCACTAGGCCATGTTGTCTAGTTGGCACTTGGTCAATTCATGATGTTCCTCTTAAACGTTATTCGCTGGCGCTAAACACATTAATCACTTTGCATATTTTGCATGAGTCAACACAATTGCACGCATACATTAATCAAGAAAAAGGATAAAGATTAATGTCTTTTAGGCATTGGTATTTATAATGGTTTCCCTCCTTTATGCAAAATGTCGATGCTCAAATTTCCTCCAATGTATTAGACGTAGGTGCTTGTTTATCCCTTTGACCTTATTAATTTATAAAATATTTAAATTCATTTGAATTTAAATTTTATAACTTACTTCTTTAAAACCCTTGGTTTTATTTAGGTCACCTTTCATTTTGCAACTTGGTATAAATAATATTTATTTATAAAATTTAAATTCATTTTGAATTTAAATATTTTATCAAATAAATATTAAACCTTCCTTTAGCTTTGCAATAAACTTTCTTGAGTTTTTATGAAAAACCTTTTAACTTATGCTTCCAAATAATATTAAAAATATTATGGAGACTTTTTACCTTTAACCTTTGCATTGTATTATGGAGCCCTTTTAGCTATATCCTTGCCTTTAACATTTGCATTGTTCCGCTTGACCTTTGACATCATTAGAAGCTTCTTCCTGGATATTAATGACAACTTTGTTTCTTGAAAAAATCCTTGACATCAATGAAAACTTGACTTAATGACTCAAAATTTCCAACACAACTAAGAAGGACCTTAGTAAACCCTTAGGCCTCCATCTATCACTGAATAAGAGAAACCTACTTATCCAAGGCTTACCTTTATTTGAAAATATACCCAAATACTTCATTGTTCTAGATCCTTATTTTCCTCTTGATAAAGCTAAGTCTTTTTGTTATAAGATACATATTAATGCCCAAATTTGGCTTTTCTTCTCTCCACTAGATCCTAACTTTCTCTTCCATATCAGGGCGAAGAAGCTACATGCTTTCAAATTTTAAGGGAGATTATCTTGGGTAGGTTGAAATATTCAAACTTATGGAGATGGAGCAATGTTTTGAGAGAAAGAGAGAGAGTTTGGTAAGAGAAAGGACTCGGTGATAAAGGATACTTCAAGGCAACTCTCAGTAACAAGGAATCTATCCAATCTCTCAGCCACAAAGGCCTTCCAAACTCTTCTATTTTTCTATGTATATCACCCCTCTTTTGGGATCACATAAATTTAGTTAAGTCTAGAGATGAAAGTGATAAATTCTTCACTACTTTTATCCAGTTTTCTTAACCCCCCTTCTTCTCATTCATATTTTTAATAGCATTTAAATCTCCTCCAATGATCCAATTATCATTTCTAGATTAGTCATGAGAAAATACAATACTATTCCAACACTCCAGTTTGTGACGAGCATCAATAGGACCATAAATGTTCATGATCTAAACCTAGAGGAGAAATAGACCAATCTAAACTTAATTAAAATCCACCAATTACCTACAAGATAGTCCACAAGTGTACACTTTCTATGATTTCACAGAATCACCAAACCCCCACCTATCCCTTAGCTACATTTACCATACCTTCTGCTCCTTTCCAAATTTGATCAATTTCATGAGCCATCTCTTCTAAATTAGGTTTGGTTTCCTAAAAAAAAATTATGTTAGGGTCCTCCAAGTCTATGCTTCTCTTAAGGACTCTACATTTTCTTAAAGAGTGTAACCCACATATATTCCTAGATAGGATCTTCATTGCGACTTGTGAAGGATTTTCCTAGAAACAACTCTGTGCTTAGGGGAACCACCAGTCCAGAGCCCATGAGGGTGTTCCCTGTATATTTTAGTATCTCCATAAAATATTTTCTTCCTCTTCTTAACTGAATTAATTTGTCTTACTTTATTTTAGTATATGAGGTAGACTTTAGTTCCAAATGCAGAGCACTCGAGGAGAGTTCACAACATCTTTTGATTTTTTCCTCTTCACTTATTCAATGTCCTCTTTTTTATTTCCTTCAATATTTGAGGTCTTCAATATGTTATAATTGAAAGAGATAGTGAATATATCATGAACATTATAAATTAGGAATGAGTTTGAGGTAGACGGTACCATATTTTTAGAAACAGGTATTTTTTGTAGGAGGTTTTGGTCAATATCCTTCTTTTCTAGTTTAAAAGGCCCCTTCAAGGGATAGTCTAAGGATATTCCACCCAAAATATATTCACTTTGAATGGGTTCATTAGCATCCATCAAAGTATCTTCACAACATAACCTTAGCTAGGGATTACTCTAGATTAAATCACCTACCTTCAAGTTTTTAGGATCTTTTATTCACTGCTCAAAAAGAATTTCCAGTATGTTTTTCCTTTTACTCCCTTGTTTGTCTATTATTGTTCCCCTTAAGGGATATGCATGGATTCCTCCATCTCTTCATTTATCTTTCGATTTATTTATTTGTTGATATTTTTGTTCTCATTTGTTCTAACACACATGTTTATCCTTTTTGTTTGTCAACTTTGGATATTTCCACTCTTCCTTCTTCCCTAATGGATCCTTATTTTTCTATCTCCTCCACATTTTTCTTAAAGGTATGATAGTTTCACAAGATATGACCATGATCATGGCAAAATCTACATCAAAAAAACACATTCTTATAATCTAGGTATTGGATCCATAATCCCCTACACTTAGAATAATTACCTCTGAAAGAGGGCTTGATAGGTCTACATGGATACAAATCCAGGAAAAGGTAGTTACACAAGCCTCTTTAGTTAATTTAGGCATTCATATATTCTCTAATAGTATTTCCAATTCCTTTCAAGATTTTCTCATTCCAAAATTCCAAGGGGAGATCATAAAACTGCACTCAAACTAGGGCTTTGGTTAGATTTTATTTTTTGCGATTAAAACCTATGGTCCAATTTTACATAAAGATACTAGCCCTTGCCATGAAATAAGGCCCCCATATTGAATCCTCTCCTTATCCTCCATGCAAGTGAAAATAACAATGAAGAAGCCTTTAGGGAAAAGTTTAAGTTCTACATCTCCCTTCGGTTTCTAGACTTCCCTTATCAAATTTTGTAGATCTTGCTCCATTGACCAAAAACCTATGAAGTGGAAAATTAATACCCATTAAGATAAATAAGAAATTCCTTGTTTAAATAATTTTGGTTTTACATTGAATCATGATAAATCTATAGTTGTTTTCTATATATTTATTGAGGACTAAAGGATATGTGATATCTTACATTTTTTCCTCTTTTATAATTGTATTCTTAATACCTCTCATAAAACCTTTACTTTCTCCTTTAGTACCTATATTTTTCACCACACCTTTAAAAGAGAGTGGTGGCAAGCCCCCTAAAGAGGCTACCATCAAAAAGAGAGGAAACCACACTCACATAAAAAATAGAAGAAAACAAAAAAAATAAAGGGATAGCTCATAATAGTATCTTCCTTCGTAAACAAAAACATTTACACCACCATGACATGTTTGACCAGAATATCATAGTGCAAGCATGAAATAAGCCTTCAAACTAGATAATCTAAGCCCTTGAGCTTGCATGTTGGGTAAAAAACTACATCCAAGTTGCAAGTGCAACCAAATATCACTACATCCAAGTAAAAAATTGCACCCCTTTTGCATCCATGATTTCATGAAATTAATTATAAAACTCTTAATCTTATAAACTCCAATAAATTTTTATATAATAAAAAAGCTTTTCTATACTATATTTTATTAAAATCATGAATATATAATTATAATTTAGAATTTAATTTAAACTTATATAAATATTTAATAGTTTGAATTTATATGTTTGATGGTATGAGTTACATAATTGAGTTACAAAATAACCAAAATAAAAAGTAACTAATTTTGAAGGATATGAATCATAAATGATGTAATTTTAAGATGTTTCTTAGATTTTAGGTATGAACTTTAATATTAATTTTTAACAATCTTGTAAATATAGATCAAATCTATAAAATTAAGAAGTACAATAATTCTACTAGATTTAGAAACAGTATGTGGAACAAAGATCAAAAAATTGATACACAAAGAAAATTATAAAATATGGTTATTTGACAATATTCAATGAATACAAGGATAATGTTGGAAAATATAATTCACTTCTCAAATAAACCTATGATAAATTCTCATACATGTTGCATACTTCTAAGTGGTGTAACTTAATATTATATAGGATAGTGATTTGCTTACACAATACCCTTCTTTTTCTATTGTATAATTTTGTAACAATTAACTCAAAATATTCATAGAATTGATGGATGATGTTGAAAAGTGTAATTCAATGTTCAAATAAACTATGAAAAATTGTCATACATGTTGCATGATTCTAAATGGTGTTACTTATTCTTCTATATGAGAGTGATTTTCTTATATGGTGCTCTTATTTTTCTATTGCAGGATTTTGCAACATCTAGAATATGGTAGTATTAAGAGTTATTTACTAAGATACTCAATACTTGCTGAGATGAAGTGAGATGGTAACATATTTACTAAAGTGACCAACTAAGAAGTGGAATACCCTTGTTCCATTGAAGTTTTCTTCTTATGTATGTGTATATGAGATTAGAACAAAATGATCCATGTTTATTGCTAGATTACTCATCTATTTCTATATTTATAAATTAGCTTATATTTTATCCTAAAACTTAGAAATCTAGTTAATAACCATAATGGTATTCCAAACTAAAATAACATCTTCCATGGCTATGGACAATTGTGATGCCCATGATTACGAAGGCAATGAGACTATCTTGTTGAAGAAAATGGGTACCCAATTTTATTAAGGGTAGTTGTAAAAATAATTAAAACTTGAATCATGTAGGAGTTCCCATCCCATCACAGTTTTCCAATGATGTATGTTTTAAATATTGTATAGAGGGAGAGCATAGTTGTAAAAATTATTCAAAATTTGTATCAATGTAGGATTTCTTATCCCATCACAATTTTCTAGTGATGTATGTTATAAAGGTTGTATAGATGGATATCATACAAAAATTTATAATGTATATTATGAAGATAATTTTATTGAGGTTAAAATGAACAGCAAATTATGGTTGGTTCTAAGGAAATGTAATACTAAGATAACAACATTTGTCTAACATCCTCAATAACACCAAGAGTCTTATAGCCCAACGAAAAAATCCAAAGATCATAACAATAATATTCACTTTGTACAACTTACTTGGGATCAAGTAATCATCATTATAACATCATACCTTGGGTTTAAAATAATTGGTATGACATATGGGAGGGATGTGTCAAAAAGTTTTCATAGGCGTCAAATTAGTAGCTAGTGGTTATAAGGTAGTATTAAACCGAGTTACATGAACACATTTAAATGTGTACATATAGTACTAATCAAGGGGTTTTAATGGTAATGTAAAACCTATGGGAATTTAGGCAATGCCCTCATTTATGTAATGTTTTTGTGGTGTACATTTTTCAACAAGAAAGTGATAATACATTATAATAAGGGGATCCTGAGGTGGAAGAGGAAGATATATCAAATAAAATGGAAGTTTTATGTGTGTTTCAGTGTAGTGTGATATGATTTCAATGAACCATTGTGGTAGTGATGAGATGATATATTATATGGTTGAATTAGATGATAAAAATAAATTGTAGGGATCATTTAAAAAGCAAGTAGCTTCTATCTCTAATTAACTCCCTACTCTTACAAGTTTAATACAACACTATTATAACATGTAACTTGAGAGTATTAAAATTTAAAATT
Organism: Wollemia nobilis; assembly: GCA_028583015.1. Taxonomy (NCBI): domain Eukaryota; kingdom Viridiplantae; phylum Streptophyta; class Pinopsida; order Araucariales; family Araucariaceae; genus Wollemia; species Wollemia nobilis. Next base: position 3,469,844 of record JAQPPZ010000866.1, read on the forward strand.
ATATGTTGAGTTACATCACACCACATCCAATTTATAAGTTATATCAAAAAATTTATTATCTTCTATATGGTCCCACCTTTTGTAGTTATCACTTAGGCCTATCAACTATATTTATTAAAATATCGTTAGGCTAAAACCACTTTGTGCAATTCTTTTAGTCATAAAATTTCACATAAATGTATTTCTTTTAGTTATTTGGTTAAAAATACTCAAGGATATCCTCATTCATTGCCTAATATGCCTATCTTCAAGTGTTATTAACAAAGGAAATAAATAGTTTTCCTCTAGTGTATCCTACAACTCTCATGTTCTAAACTTGTTGAAATGCATTTTAAAAACGACATTGTTTATAAAATATTCCTTCACATATTAAATTACTTGCCCACAATTCAATAACTTGCTTTACAAATATTTGTTCCTTTATTTTCTTTGGTTTACAAATATTTATCTCCTTTTTGGTTATTATTTTATTTACTTCTACTTCCATTTCCACCCGTAACGAGTAAGGTTCCTTCTAATGTAACATACTTTTCTACTATTGCATTCAAGATTTACAGTAAAAAATAAATGACTACTTCTTGTTCTTTGTATAATTATTTTTACTTCCAATTGGTACAACTTAATTGGTTTAAAATCATCACTAAGTACAACTTACTTGGGATCAAATAATCACCACTATCACATCGTACCTTGGGTTTAAAATAATTGATACAAGATATGGGAGAGAACTATCAAACAATTTTCATCGATATCAAATTGATAATTAGTTGTTATAAGGTAATATCAAACTGAATAACACGAATAATTCTAAACATGTACATAAATTACCAATCAAAGAGTTTTAATGGTGTTGGAAAACCTATGGATTTACGTAATACCCTCGTTTGTGGAATATATTCTGGTCACATACATGTTTTCAACAAGAAAGTGATAATACAATGTAACAAAGGGATCTTAAGGTGGAAGTGGGAGATATGTCAAATAATATGGAAGTTTTTATGAGTGTTTCAATGTATTGTGATATGATATTAGCGAGCCATTATGGCAGTGATGATATGTCATAGTATATGGTTGAATTAGGTGATGAAAATTACCTATTGTGGTGATATAATTTATTTAAAAGTGAGTAGCTTCTATCTCTAATTAACTTTGTGCTCTTACAAGTTCAACACATAACACTATTATAATATGTAACTTGACTTATTAAAATTTAAAATTATATCTTGAATTCCATCACACCACATCCAATATATAAGTTCTATACAAATATTATGTTGTCTTCTATATGGTCTCCACTTTTGTAGTTATTCTTTAGGCCTGTCAACTATATTTACTCAAACAACATGAAGGTAAGACCACTTTGTGTAATCCTTTAGTCATAAAATTTCACATAAATACATCTCTCTAAGTCATTTGGTTAAGGATCATCAAGGCTATCCTCATCTACTACGCTGTGTACCCATCTTCAATTGTTATTGACAAAGAAAATAAATAATTTTGCACTAGTTCATTGAAATGCATCCTAGAATGTTGTTAAAACCGATGGTGTTCACAAAACATTCTTCCACATAATAGATTATTTAACCCACAATTTAAGAACTTGCTTTATAAATATTTGTTCCTTTATTTTCTTTGGTTTGCAAATATATATATATTTGGTTGAAGGAAGGCAAATTACAACAGTGACACAATTGGGGACCACACTTCCTAAGAGCATAAAAAGGGCCTCTCTTTTTTATTTGAACTTAAATAACTTGATAACAATCCAACAACATATTATATAAAACTACTTTTGCAAATATTAAACTCCTTTTAGGCTATTATTGTATTTACTTTTGCTTCCATTTACTCGTCAATGAATAAGTTCCTTCTTTTCAAAAATCGCATTCAAACTTTATAGAAAAAAAAATAAAGCTGTACTTCTCATTCTTTGTATAATTATCTCTTCGAAAATCGCATTCAAGCTTTATAATCACGTCTCAGCGGCAGAATTAAATAAGATGTGCCGTCATCCATAATATCCACATGCTCGAATTAAGTAAAATATTATCCATCATATCCATATGCTCGAACTAAATAAAATGTGCGGTCATCCATAATATCCATATGCTCGAATTAAATAAAATGTAACGTCATCCATCATATCCATACGTTCTCGGTGTGCTGATGAGGTAAAAGTTAACGTGGGAGTTGCAAAACGCGTTTTCCAATGCAATTCACAATCAGTAGCCCACCCCATCACCTAATACAGAGTTGCAAAAACTTTTGATCTGGTTTGGAGCCCCGATTGTTTCAGCTGGACTTAAATCTTTAATGGCTTCTCCAAATGAAGAGGGGAATGCGACGGAATCGACAGAATCGGTAGTTTATATTATGAATTTACCAACTTCATGACTCCCATATTGAAAATCACACAGATTACTGATTTTGTTTTTTATGATATTTTAGTTTGCTCCAGCAAAAGTCTTCTACCATGGTGACGGTGCTGAACAACTGCAACCATTTCCTGATAGGATTAGCGCGCGCATTGTGGATGGTTTGGCTAAGCGGAAGGCAAGAATGAGATTTATCAACGAGGAGAAAGTGCCAGCCTTGGTCGATTTAAAGAAGATGAAGCTTATTATTACTCATACTGCCAAAGAGTATGACGTTGTGGTTGAAATGCCAATCAAGTCCGCGGTCAAGTCGGTCGAAGATGCATTTGGACGCACACAGGTACATCTCTTTCCCTACAATTAGTTAGATTCTATTGAATGGGATCCCAGTTCTGTAACTTCAGGGTTCTGTTATATTAAGTAGCTGGCTTAGGTTCAAGTAATTTTAAGCTGTTGATATAAGTCAGTTATTCCCTGGCAGTTATTGTCGGCACTTCTGGAAGATCTGTGCAACGAAGATTTCTTCAAGAGTATAATGGTTAAGAGGGCATATCCTTTTAAGATCGCATCTCTCAAATTGAATCAGCACGCGCAAAAAGGTGGGAAATTGTATGACCGTTTCCTGCGTGCCTTAGAAGAAGAGGCGAACAAAACACCTACTCTAATAGGTAGTTATTTCGATTTCAAGACCAAGCTATTGCGTGTTTGAAATTTGGTTAAATTCTATGAAATAATCCTGTGGTAAATTTATGATTCTCAAAATATTTTTTTGTATGAACTTCATCTGTATAGGCTTTCATTCTGTATCCGCGTAGAGTTGATTTGATTGGGCTTGTTCTGTGCTTGCTAGGCGAAATAATTGAGTTCGTGTCAAAGGATCGCATTTCTGATAAGAAGTGGTGTATTGAGTACGCCTTTCATGGGACACCCCCACAAAATGTGAGTGGTATTTGTGAGAATGGCATGGATCCAAACCTACGAAGACACGCTGGAGATTATTTTGGAACATCTGCACGGATCAGCTTGCCCTACTGTGAGAAAGGAGGATCCGTAGTGGGGATGCGCAGGCTAGTGGTATTCATGCTTCTATTCAGACCTAGCTTCTTCTCTTTAAAAGGTCCTGGCTACATATATATGACACAAGTGGATCATGAGCTTCCAATAGCTACAGTCGACATTATGAACTAGTCGGAATATCGGTTTAGCCATAGCACGAAATATCTTCGTAGTCGTCGTATGTATTATGAATGGTTGTAGACGAAGTTCGGTAACCTGATAACTATGTAAATCCGTATCTTTTTTGGAGTAGATGTACTGTAATATATATATATATATATATCCAATTTCGAAACGGAAGACATTCGATGTGCATTATATTTAATCTTGTACACTACATTTTTACCTTTTAAGTTAATATAGTTTGTTTTAATAGTTTTACATTAGATAGATTATAATTCTTATTATTTAATTTATTAATTTTATCATTTGTTTTTGTTAGTAAGCAAATAAGTTTAAAGTTTCTAAATCTTATTTTAGTTTATATGAGATCCGTTTGCCCTTAACATCAAATGTATATTTCAATAAATTCGGCGTGGAATATCAATTAACGGACAAATTGACCTTAAATGAAAGGTGTCCACTCAAAATGAGTTGCTTTTTAAAAGAAAAAATATATTTTTTATTTTTAATTATGTTTGAAGCAAGCCTCTATCATGAATGTTGGCCAACGTTTTATATTAAAATTTATTTTTCAAAAGTATAAACCATGTCCATTATAAATCTTTGAAGAAAAAAGTTTTACATATTTAAGTAAAATGTTATTGTCTAATATAATATATTTTATTAAAGTTGTATATATAAATAGTTTAGCTTTTAATTTAAATTTATATAAATATTTAAAAGTTTGAATTTATAAGGTTGATGGTGTAATTTACATACTTTGAGTTAGAAAAGCAAAATAGTAACTAATTTTAAAAGATATGAATCACATATAATGCAATCTTAGAAGTCTAATAATTTTTTCTAATAATCTTGTAAATATGGATCAAATATGTAAAATAAGGAAGCTCGATAATTTTATTAGGTTTAGATTTAGTATGTAGAACCAAAATAAAAATAGTGATAAAAAAAACATTATAATAAATGGTTAATTGTTAATATCCAAAGAATATAAGGATGATTTTGACAAATATAATTCAATCATCAAATAAATTTAATAATAAATTTTCATATTACTTATATACTTTTACATGGTGTAACTTATTCTTCTATATGTTAGTAATGTTTTTATATATAGTACCTCGATTTTTTAACAATCAACTTATAATATTAAAAAAAAAAAAATAGATAAATGATGCTCAAAAGTGCAATTCAATGCTCAAGTAAACCTATAACAAATCCTTATACATATTGCATGCTTCTAAATGATATTACTTATTATATGGTACATTTCTTTTTTTATTAAAAAATTTTGTAACAATCAAGATGTGGTAGTATTAAAAGTTATTGTCTTTACTTAAACACTTTCAATACTTGATGAGATGAAATGAAATACTAACATGTTCATTAAAGTGGTCAATCAAGAAATGACATACCCTTACTCCATTGAAGTTTTTTTCTATATTATTATATATATATATATATATATATATATATATATATATATATAGAACAAAATCATCCATATTGTTAAATTATTCATCCATTTCTAAATTATTTATTAACTAAAATTTTATCCTAAAACTTACAAATTTAGTTAATAATAACAATAGTAGTACTACAAACTAAAATACTATCCTCCATGGCTAGGGATACTTGTGATGTACGTTATTGCGAATGCAAGGAGATTATCTTTGTTAAGAAAATAGATACCCACTTTTATCTGTGCACCGAAGATTTCTTCATAAGTATAATTGTTGAGAGAGCATCTCCTCTTAAAGTCGCATCTGTCAAACTGAATCATCACGCCTAAAAAGGAGGCAAATTGTGTAACCGTTTCCTGCGTGCCTTAGAAGAAGAGGCGAACAAAACACCTACTCTAATCGGTGGTTATTTCGATTTCAAGACCAAGCTGGTGCGTGTTTGAAATTTCGATTAATTCTTTGAATTTCTTTGAAATAATCCTGTGGCACATTTTGATTCTCAAAATTATTGTTTATGAGCTTCATTTGTATAGGCTTTCATTGTGTAGCCGCGTAGAGTTGATTTGATTGGGCTTGTTCTGTGCTTGCTAGGCGAAATAATTGATTTCGTGTCAAAGCATCGTATTTCTGATAAAAGTTGGTGTATTGAGTACGTCTTTCATGGGACACCCCCAAAAAATTTGAGTGGTATTTGTGAGAATGGCACGGATCCAAACCTACGAAGATACGGTGTAGATTATTTTGGACCATAGATCAGCTTGCCTTACTGTGAGAAAGGAGGATCCGTAGCAGGGATGCGCACGCTAGTGGTGTTCATGCTTCTCATGTTTAAATGGTCCTGGGTTCATATATATATATGACACAAGTGGATCACGATCTTCCAATAGCTACAGTCGACATGATGAACTACTAGGAATATCGTTTTAGCTACATAAACGAAATATCTTCTTAGTCCTCGTATGAATTATGAATGTAGTCCAGGATGGGTGAAGACGAAGTTAGGTAACTTGATAACACTGTAAATCCTTTTTTTCTGTAGATATATATGATTGGAGGTAATACAATATAACTATATGATCAATTGTTCAACTACGTTGTTAATTCTTTTATTTATAAAATAAATAAATAAATGGGTTAATTTCAAGATGAAAAACATTGAATGTGCATTATTACACGGATAGGCGTCTTACAATGGCAGCGAGGAAGGTCAGCCACACCGTAAACAATATTAATATTTTATTAAAGCAAAGTGCTTCCTTTAAATGGATAGGGGGTCTACTCTTTAAATTTAGTCCTGACCATGTTCTACGCAGGTGTATCCAAAAGGATGAAGTATATGACATTCTTCGTGCATGTCATGATGAACCATCTGGAGGGCACTACTCAGTATAGAGTACAATTCAAAAAAATTTGGGTGTTGGCTACTACTGGCTATCCCTGCATAAATATGTAAAGAAATATGTCAGACATTGTGATGTATGCCAAAGAATGGGAAAGTCTACTTATACCAATGAAATGCCATTGCAACCTCAAGTAGGTATAGAACCATTTGAGAGGTGGGGGTTTGACTTTGTAGGACCTATTGATCCACCTTATCAAGGTAAGGTACATATTTTGGTATGTACAGATTATGTAAGTAAATGGGTAGAAGCATGTGCTTTTAAGCATGCACGAGAGGAAAAGGTTGTTGATTTCTTGTATTCATAAATTTTCTTGCGTTTTGGAGTCCCTCACACTATTACCACATATTAGGAACCTCAATTTACATCAAAGGTTGTTGAAGTCTTCACCAAACTGTATGAAATCAAGTATAGGAAATCATCGCCTTATCACCCTCAAGCAAATGGTCAAGTTGAATTGACAAATCAAGAATTAGAAAGAATATTAACCAAAACAGTATCTTCCCATAGGAGGAATTGGATGGATAAACTACCTGAAGCAGTTTGGGCTTATAATACTACCTAGAAATCTACCACTGTATTTACACCTTATGAATTGGTTTATGGTAAAAAGCCTTTTTTACCTATAGAATTTGAATTACTAACACTTCGAACTACTTTGGAAGTTGGTATTGATTTGTCACAAGCACAAGCAGACTAGATTTTGTAACTCAATGCATTAGATGAACTACAAATTGATGCATTGCATCAGACTGAGGTGATTCAAGCACAACGAAAGTTGTGGCATGATAGTCACATTCAGCAACGAAAATTTTAGCAAGGTGATTGGGCTTTTTTGTTTGACTCTCGTTATGAAGACTTTCTTTGGAAGTTACAGATTAGGTGGCTTGGACCATATCAGATCGAAGAAGTATTTGAAAATGGAGTTTTTTGCCTTTCACCTATTGATGATTTACACAAAAAGTTAGTGGTTAATGCATATCGTCTTCGGATATATCATAAACCACTAACTAAGGATCAGTTTCTAAAGTAAGTGGAGCAATTGGATGTATGCATGTTGGAAGGAACCACTTCTTCCACAATCAATTCAGCAGAATAAAAAAATGATTAAAAAAATGAAAAACAAATGAAAAAATGAATAAAAATGAATAATTCAAAAAGTGAAAACCTCTTAGGAGGTACTTCTGAATTGGCTTGCATGAAAATCTGTTGTCCGACATGTTTGCCTTGTCAAATTCACCCATTGTCCCATCTGTTCTCACAATCATTGTTTTCTCTATTCTAAGAACTGGACTTGTCTTATTCAGTAGAAGAGCCAACTGGTAGTCAGCAGAAACATCCATCAATACAAATGTAGATAAGTGGCTTAAATCATGTATGTGCCCTTTACATTTTAAACATTGTAGATAGTAGGTATGTAGTGTGTAAAGTCACTAATTAGTACATAAAGTGTGCCCTTTACATTTTAAACATTGTAGATAGTAGGTATGTGTGTGTAAAGTCACTAATTAGTACATAAATCATTCATAAGGTTTGATCCAAAAGATATCCATCTGGTCAATGGGATAAGATATTTTAGGTTTTTTAAGATGAGGGAAACAAAAAAAATTGAAAAAAATTTGGAATAATGTGATTCTCCAAAATGAGAATATTGCTTAGCTTCGAAATGATGGAAGCTCCGAAAAAATATTGTTGCTTCTAAACAAAAATAGTTTCAGAATGAAGAAGGTTTGTGCTCTGGAATGAGGGTGAATTTTTGACCTTCGGAATAAAATAATGTCACGCTTCAGAATGAAAAATAAACTCTAGAATGAGCAGGGGCAAAGGACGAAAAGTCACGTGGCATAAAAGTGTTTTTAATTTTGTCGTTTGAAGTTGGAAATAACAAATGAGGGCACACATTCCAAGTTGTAGATTTCAAGGCTGCAATGAGAAAGAGATCATGGGGAATCGTTGTGTGCTTCGCGATATGCGAAATCATTGGCACATGCAACAAGGCACTTGGGTAGAAAGAAACTTTGCATGTTGTACATGATGAAGCCAATGATTAACTGCCACCTCAGCAAGTCGTAATAATTTAATCACAAGCAAAAGAAAAAGATAAATCACGTTCCTATGGGTAATATGAGTCTACCACATTACGAGTAAAGGGGATTTAATTTTTCAAACACTCTAGCACGTTCCGAAGCTGGTTCCTGCGCTGTAAAAAATTTAAATTCCATAACCGAAATATTGTAACTCCTCAAACGCAAATTGTTCAGTCAAAACCAAAATATGACTTACTCCAGATCGGCTGAGGGAAGACAAAGCATAGGGAATTGAATATGGGAGGCAAGAAAAATAAAATTGAGCCTGAAAATGTAGAATGTCTGCAAAGAGATCCTGAATCCTTACGCATCTTCACAAAAGGAGGATTGATGCCATTTTTGAATAAATTTTATGGGTACTCTGAGGGGCTAGCGGTAGAGTTTGCGCGAAATTTCAGAAACAACCATGTAAGCTTCAGTGGCATGGCAATCTAGATAACACCATAAATCTTGAGTCAAATCATTGAATTACCGTTGCAAGGGCTACATATTTTAAAAGCTAGTAAAAATACCCTAATAAAAATAGTTAATCAGTTTAGAGAGGAACAAGATAGACCTATTGAGTTTCAAATGAATAATAATGTTTGCAAAGGGGTAAAATGAACCAGTTTACAACACCCTTGGGGGGAAGTAGCAGTATGGGTAATCAGGTTTCTGACTTGTGATGGGCAATTTGTCGTTTTTTCTGGACACCATGTTAGAATTTTAAATTATTTGAGGCTCATGGAATAAAAAATTTTGATCCACCTATTGTCCCCTTACTTTGGTCCCCTTTGAGGGGCATGGAATAAAAAATCTTGATCCACCTATTGGCTCTACAATGTCTATGCCATCGTAAAATGAGGAAAATCCAAGACCTGAATGGTTTGGATTTGATATAATTGATGATCCGATTGAGAATGTTACTTTATATGAAACAACTCAAACGGTTGATCAAGAGCATATGTTATGCGACACATCCCTAGATAGACAAGACTCATGGTTTGAAAATTATGGACATGTTTTTAATTGGGTGCCTAATTTTGGTGTCTTTGATAAACAAGTCATGGACAAAGAAGTGCTACATGATGATAAGGATGAAGATCATGAAGAAAAGAAAAAGATTACAAATGCTCACAAAGGTTTGTCAAATGAGAATATGCAAAAGGTAAAATCTCACCCTTTGTGTTCTACCATTCGAACTTCAGGTGATGGTTTACCTAATTGCTTGTTGGATTCAAATGCTATCAATGATGAAATGCCATTTGTGGTTGATAAAGAATTTGACTTAATTACTCCTCACACCACTAATGATATTGCTTTGTTGAATGAAGTTGATGTGATTAAATTGTTGAATCAAGTTCATCAACAATTAATAATCGAATCTAGGATAAAAACTTATGATGATTCTCATTTAGTAAAAATTCTAGATGCTTGCAAATTGTTACATAAGCATGACTGACCTAAAGATGTGGAAAATGAATTGGCTTCAAAGTTTTTAGAAATAGGCTCTTGTTTGCGAGATATCATATTTAAAAAGAAAATATTATTTTTAAATCATGTATTGAGTTGTGAAATTGACATCTTAAAGAATAGACAAGAAAGAATTGAAAATCAGTTATTGTCTAATCTAGTTAATGATTTGAAGCTCACCTTTAGGATCATTAATGGAATTAAATCAAATTGGTGGGGTGAAAGAGGCAAGATGAAAATTGTTATTTGGTTTGGCTTAATCTTACTTTGGTTGAATTTCAACAAAGCTTGGTGTGCATGTCATGTTATGTCCTTTGAAATGCACTAATTATGTTTGGGATCCACGAATGTGAGAGCTTAAAATTTGCACCATCTTGTACCATATTATACATTTGTATATAGTTTTGGTTTTTGTGTTTTTTGGTTTGACAAGTTGTGTGGTTGATTTCTTGATTAGTTTGTTTTGATTTAGTTTTGGTTTGTGGTTTTTAGTTTTGTGTGTTGGGTTGTTCCCTTGTTTTGAGGTGATGTTTCATGGTCGCTAACTTATGGGTGCCCATTTTTTGTGTTCCTTTGTTAAGTAGGTTGGAATATCTAATCTGAAAACAAGTGAACCTGAGAAAATGGGGATAAATTATTTTTTTATCATTCTCAGATTTTAGGACTAAGATGGTGGAGAGTGAAGCAATGAAATATTTCTCTAAAGCTCCACATATAGATCACATGCATTAAAGGGTATTTCTAAAAATTATGATGGATAAAGTTATCTTGATTTGCAACCCTACGAAAAAATCCAATATGCTCCACTTGTAGGCTTCCTAACCCTAGTGATGCATGAATATTTGTAATTTTTTTCTTTAAAAAAGAAAAAGAAAACGAGCATTGAAAAGCTTGATCAAATCAGTCACAAAGTCTAGATAAACCCTATCGGGGCTATGGACACCTGATCGACAGTAGGGCTTTATCTAGACATAGCTCGGTTATAAGAAAGGCTTTGCAAAGCATTAAGCAAACACAAGGGTGAGTTAGATAAACCCTACCGAAGCTATAGACGTCTGACTCGCAGTGGGGCTCTATCTGTAAAAGTTTTCATTTTATGAGGCATACTTCATAGCCTAATGCAAAACAAATGATAGAATCTGGAGGGTTTTTGGAGATGCAAAATGAATCACTTTTGCACACACTTAGCAAAGGTAGATGGACTAATTGTTTTTATTCGAAGCTGTTGACCCCCACCTTCTTGGGACATTGCTAAATAATTGTTATTTCGCTAATCTTTTGGTGTTCTCATTTCATATTGGGTTCTTCACCCGAAATGCTCAGGAGCATTTCCCAGTAGAGTCGCTATTTGTTGTGGTTGCTCCACAACATGCTCCAAAACTTGGGGACCCACCTTTTTAACTTTTGTATTGGGGAGTTTTGATAGCTTTGGAACAATAGTTTTGATAGGTCCCTTCCTTGAAGTTTGCATTTCAGTCTCCAAGGGTCCTAAGTGGATAGTTTCCTCCTATTTGTGTTAGTAGTGTTTGGTTGAGTTGATTAAGTTTTTTTCTTTTTTCTTTAAAAGCTAGTTTTATTGTGCTTCCTTTGATCCCTTAAACTAATGGAAGTATTATTAAAACCAAAAATAAATAAAAATAAATCATATATATATATATATATATATATATAATAAAAACTTCAAAATAAATAAAATAAAAATAAAAAATATATATTAATATAAAATTATATATTTGTATATGTATTTATAACCATATATATATATATATATATATATATATATATATATATATATATATATATATATATACTTGTGATACGTGGATGAGGCATCCTTACACCCAAATTGACCCTGTGGACGATGAATGTAACAGAGAAACGACAGGTTGGACCCGGAAGAGCGGAGCAGTGGGATACACTACGATTATGTGGTAATGTGACTTGGATGTTGACGCAGCGCTCGCCAGGAGGTGTAAACAGTGAAAACTGGATATTTTAGGTTGAAGAAAGCAAGGTCGCGGTGAATGCTTGACTGAGAGATAATTTCCTATAAAACCTTCATCCGAGAGAATTTCAAACCGACGTGAAAGACAGTATGATGTCAATGATAGAGTGTTGTGGATTGGAAGGCCGAAACAGGTGGGCCACATTGATGATTCCCTCTGGTATTCACAATAGCAGATTCGAATGGGCACCAATTCAAACAAGATGAATGCACATTCTTCGACCGAACGAACATCACAGAGTCCAGGTTCGTCGGGAGAGAAGCGCAGGCCGAAGCTAGGCTGAATGGGGTGCTAAACACCAACAGTGAACAGCAAATGTCATCGAAGATCACAGCGGCAGTGAGGACATTGGATGTTTACACCGGGAAGGCACGACAGTGGCTGGTTTAAATAGATATAGTTGTCGAATGACGTGTCTCCGGTGCATACGGCAACGAAGCGGGTCAAAATTCTTGTTAGAACAGGTAGCAGTGCATAGCGAAGTTGAAGAGGGTGGTGACATGGCCGTGACGTCGAGCATCAATTAGTGCTGGCGTCATCGTCTTACTACCAGTGCAGAGGAGTTGGACGTCCGTCATGGACCCACGGGGACGACAAATAGACCAAAGCAACATATTGGATGTGTGAAGCATTCGGACAGACCAAGATGAAGACCCGAATGCTAAAAAAGGTAGTGGGTGATAAAAAAGAAGTCAAGCTCATGTGTGACGGATGATTTGAATCGCGACGAAGTCCAAGGTAGTGCTAAAGGACGTATATCACGCAGGAATAAGAGGTTATATGCCTGCGTTAGATTAAAAAATTCAAAGGCAGTCGGTTTATGACAGGGTCTACGGTGTTGATTTACCGGGAATACGATGATCGGGCATTATAAAAAAATGTCGACGTGGATGCTGACATGGGATGACAAGTCCTCCTAGTCGAACAAATTTAAGACCCATCTTTTTCATCTTATTGAACAAATATTAATTGAAAACCTAATTTAAAAAAAAAAAACTCACTCCTCCTTATCCCTCCAAACCTAACTTTATGAGTCCAATTAGCAACAAAAAAAAAAAAAATATTATACAGTCCTACACACTCCTCATTGGTGCTATTGCACAGATCCACGTGGCGTGGGCCACCTCCAAATTCTCCCTTACCAAGTGGTAACGTCACATTCTTTTCTTCAATGTCTGGGCTTCGGATCTTCAGCTCAACTGTGTGCTAGGGTTTCCGTTAATTCCAATGCATGCTCTAATGATACATTCACCTTCCTCACTGTCTTGTAATCTTGTAACATTAGAGCATGCATTGGAATTAAGGAATTAATGACAAGACAGTGAGGAAGGTGAATGGAATTAATGGAAACCCTAGCATTAGAGCATGCATTGGAATAATTCCAATGCATGCTCTAATGATACATTCACCTTCCTCACTGTCTTGTAATCTTGTAACATTAGAGCATGCATTGGAATTAAGGAATTAATGACAAGACAGTTAGGAAGGTGAATGGAATTAATGGAAACCCTAGCATTAGAGCATGCATTGGAATAATTCCAATGCATGCTCTAATGATACATTCACCTTCCTCACTGTCTTGTAATCTTGTAACATTAGAGCATGCATTGGAATTAAGGAATTAATGACAAGACAGTTAGGAAGGTGAATGGAATTAATGGAAACCCTAGCATTAGAGCATGCATTGGAATTATTCCAATGCATGCTCTAATGCTAGGGTTTCCATTAATTCCATTCACCTTCCTCACTGTCTTGTCATTAATTCCTGTGCTAATTCCAATGCATGCTGTAATGCTAGGGTTTACATTAATTCCATTCACCTTCCTCACTGTCTTGTCATTAATTCCTGTGCTAATGACCGTAGGTCAATATGTAAAAAGTTTTTTACCAAATTTGATGACTACACAAAAAGAAGGTGCTCCGAAATGACCTTGGTCCAAAACAAACAGAGCTCCGAAACAATGTGCCACAAAAGAAACAGGGCAAATTTTTCAATTTGCGTATGCACAGGAAAATGGAATGGCACGCGTCCAAAAATTTAATTAAAAAAAAGTTGATGTGATGTTCGAGATGCCATTTCATTTGGTCGATCCTTATACGAGGGTTGGTGTTGTAGCATCTATTTTCCTATCTAACAAAGGGAATCCAACTGAGGTGTAATTCAAACACCTACACATGGTGACCATTGAGTTTTTGTCACAACGATTCACTCAATAGTGTTCCATCAAACCTGTAATCATATGCTACATCAAACCTCGTAATCATATGCTACTCTAGATGCATGTGACCACTTCATTTCAAGGTGGATGTGATAGCGAAAACCAAGGGTGATGGTACCACAAAATTTGAAGCACACGAATTACATCATGCAATCCAAATCATTGATCTGACGATCAACCATCCATGATTCTACATGAAAAAGGGTGGCATCAGTACGATGAGTGAAATTTTTCCAACTGCCACACTCCATTCGTGCTGTATTTTTTAAAAAAATTTAGAAGGCAAATCAGTAAATCATGCACATCTTGGTGTACCATGAGGATGATGCAAACTTCGTGCATGAGTTTTTTAAATGAATTTACGTTATCTTTCAAAGCTTGTCACCATGTTCAAGAATGATAAGCACGTGAATGCTTCGCAATTATCACCTTAATTGCTCTGAAAACCACACCTTACTGTATAAATAGAAAATAAGTATAGAGTAATTATAGGTAAAACAAAAATTACAAATATTGTAAAGAAAAAACCAGGAATGCCATCAAGCATTATGGAAGAGTGAGTGTATATTCAAATTGTAGCAAATTTTTATAGAAGAATGTGTAACCAAGAAATATGGGTGGTCAAAAATATAAAGCTTAACTAGACACCATCAAAAAATTGCAACACCATCCAGAGATTGTGGAAATATTTTAGCAGGAAATATGGATGTTGTTTCTATGAAATTTTGAGGATCACTTAAAAGGATTAGTGATAGAGTTTGCCAGAACCCTCTGAAATAATAGAGCAACTATAAATGGGATGCAAATAGAGGTAACCCCACTATACTCAACCAAATTTGTGAATTACGATTCAAAGAATAAAACCGGTTAAGTCATTTAAGGCAATTCTTTTGGAGGTAGGAATTTTTAAGAAAATGGGGATCCTGAACCCCAAATGTAAACCAATAAAAACATTTGTAAAGGGGTAAAACTTGGAGGTGGATTCTCCACCCAAAATGACATTACCTACTTATTATTTAGAATCTAAAGAAGCTACAGAATTGGAACCTCAAGACCCCATGAAATTTTCCAAGGTAATTTTTAAAATGTAGTAAACCTGGACAAAAAAAGCAAAGCAACCAATAAATAAAAAAGGTATATATCTACAAACTGTTGTAGAAACTGTATGACTTGAAAGATAAAATGAAAAAACTTGATAATATACCTACTAAATCTATTCAAGGAAAGAAAGCAGCAGAATTTTTGCTTAATTTAGCAAAATAGATTCAAAATGAGAGTGCACAGGAAATCACTTAGGCTCCTCCTAACAGAATTAAGGAAATTGTTTCAAAACAAGAACCAACCCTTTTTGTTTTGGTCATAACTATTATTTTAGCAAAAGAGTGGTAGACA
The DNA here is from genome assembly GCA_028583015.1 of Wollemia nobilis. Lineage (NCBI taxonomy): Eukaryota > Viridiplantae > Streptophyta > Pinopsida > Araucariales > Araucariaceae > Wollemia > Wollemia nobilis. The sequence continues at coordinate 3,485,417 of JAQPPZ010000866.1, forward strand.
GAAGAGGGAGCTATTTTCGTTTAACAAGCAGAGAAAGAGCCAAAGGATACTAGAGAATGTTCCAACCAAAAAGAATATACCCTAGAGCTTGAACAACAACAAATTTTATAAGAGCAATCAACAGCACAAGATGCTCCAAAACATCTAACTCAAGAAGATGCTCTAGAATGTTCGACACAAGAAAAAGATTTGAAATAGTAAAATATTTAGGTAATGGCTCCGGAGCACAACACTTCAATTGGGATATCTCTAGAATTATAGGGTGAGTCAATGCAGTTTAATACACCAACTGAGGAAGAGGTTAAATAGGTTCTTGCAAAAATTATAAATACACTTCATGCTATAGAAGTTGGGATGCAAGCTGCAATACCCCTAATTTCTAGTGCCCCATCAGTAATAATGCCTCAACAAAACATAATTTCACTAACAAAATATAATGCAACTATAGAAAGGTGGATGGCCCATTTTCATGCTCTAGAAGAACATCTTTCAACATCATGACCATTGGAAGAGCAAACTAGAAGATAGGATGAAGAAATTACAGTCCTACAAACCAAAGTGAAGGATTTATGCCTCATAGTAGAGCAATTGGTGTAATGCAGGCAGCCTGCCAGACTCTACAACTTGTTCCTCAAGAAGAAATTTTTCAAGTGGTAAGTAATGTGAATATGCTTTGATCTATCCTATAATGTGTCTTCTGACAAATCCTTCATTGATGCTTATTTGCATAGTCCTAAGAAACAAAAAAAATTATTATGTGAATTTTATTTACATGAATTTATAGTAGTGGAAGATGTGCAATTCTTGCCACACATATACACAAGGGATGTGAAACTTAGAGCTTTCACCTCCAAGCTAAGCAATTAGACACACTGACAACAAGAATGGAGGTAGTACAAAACTATGGAAATAGGGCCTAGACTTCTTCTTAGGCATGACCAACCTGTTGTGACTGTCGCACAACTCACCCCAAAATTGGGGATCCACATTTCATTTTTGTATTTGTGTGTGTGTTTATTGTGTTTTGAGTGGCTAGCAGGTTGCTTAATTTTTGGTTGTAGTTTTATTAGTTTGTTATTTGCAATTGTCGACGATTGTTTTTTTAATAGTTAAATTAAATTAAAAATAGGTTTTTTTTATCAAGGATCCCAAAATCTGATTACAAGTCATAAGACTATAAAAAATCCACATAAGGCCATAGGAAAGGATACAAAAATTCAGAGAAAATACATAAGGAATGCCTTTCAGGAAAGGCTAAACGATAGGCTTAAGGACATCCTTACAAGAAATGCTAAAGGATAGCCTTAAAGGATAAAAATTGTTATTTTTTATTTTATTTTACATTGAAGTAAGGGACAAAGCCATCCCACCCAGAACAGTAAAAAAAATGTGCAAAAGGATCACCCAAAAAGTACGAGCAAAGAGAATTTGAAAAAGGGCAAACCTGCCCAGAAATATTTGAAATAGGGCTAACCCGCCCATTACAAAAATTTGAAAATTCAAATTTGAAATTAAAGCGGGAAACACAGAAAATTCCCGCCTGAGGATGCACAAGGATGCAACAGAAGGATGCCAAAGTAGGGAATGCCATCCTGAACAAGCCTACAAGAGGAAAAGTAACCAAGGGACTCCAGAAGCCATGAAATCTCGTTGCAGCAGGGAGAGCTACTCAGAGGCCAAGGGAGACAGATGAAACAACAGTGTAGAAACATGAGCCAAGGAAATAGGTGGGGAGGTTATAGAAAACCTCAATAGAGGGTCTATGAAGCACGAGTTGCGACCAAAATGCATAGGGCCCTATTAGAGGCCAAGAAAAAAAGTAGCAAGACCTCCACAGCCACCACCAACGCCACCATCGAGTAGCTTCAAGGATCTAGAAGAGGATTACCTGCAGGAATGTAGCAACAATCACCATAGGGGCCCTCTCAAGCCATAAAAAGTTGAGAATCCACCATCAAGCCTTCAACTGTAAATCCAAAGAGCAACACCATAGGAATAAGCACGAGGTCCCATCCAATCCAAAAGATATTATGAAGAGTTGCTCATGAAGCCAAAAAACCCCAACCACAACGCACTGCACTAGAATAACCTCTGATCCTTAGCACCAAATAGAACCTTGTAAGAAAAAAGAAAAAGGGTTCCTGAAGAAAATTAGAAAACCTAAAAAAACTAGGGAGAACCCAAGAAAAACCAAGGATATCCCAAAAAAACCCAGTGACGTCCCAGTTCACAGGCACCCAAAGGAAAACCCAACAGAAGGCATGGAAAGGGGTAGACAAAAGAAACAGGGATCTCCCAGCCCAAAGAGATCATCTGCAGCACTAGCCAGCCAAGGAGGAAGGCAAACGAAATGTTAGGGAACTAGGACAGAATCCAGGGACATCCCAAAAAAGCCCAAGGATATCCCAATTCACAGAAACCAGGAAGAACCCTACCAAATAGCAAGGAAAACGGTAGATAAGTGAAACAGTGGCCCCCCATCCTAAGGAGATCGTCTACAATGCCTCCTAGCCAAGGAGGAAGGGTAAAGGAAGTTCCAGGGATCCAGGATAGGACCAAGGATGGGCTGTAAGAAAGTGGTGCAGGACTTTCCAGGACTTTATCATCAATTTCTAGTCGACGATTGTTTATCGTCAATTTATTGTTGATGATTTTTTATCATCAATTTCTAGTCGATAATTTTTTATCATCAATTTCTTATCAAAAAATTTTATTATCAATTTCTCATCGATGATTTTTTATCTTCAATTTCTTGTCGATGATTTTTATCATCAATTTCTTGTCAATGATTTTTATCGTCAAAATTTTTGTCGATAATTTTTTATCATTTTTTCTGTCAACGATTCTTATCATCAATTTTGGGTCGATGATTTTTATCATCATTTTTTATCGTTAGTGAGTTTCATTGTTAAGTTTAGTATTTTCTTTTAGTCATGTGTCAGTTATAGTTATAGTTATATATATATATATATATATATAAACAAAAATATATATAATAAATAAATAAATAAAGTGGTCCAATTTTTTTACTTTTGAACAACTTTGGAGGGATTGGCCTAATCAAGAGGGTGTTGATCATTTTATTAGGCAATTAGTTTGGATGGGTTCTACCATTCTTCTTTGGAATATTTGGATTGAAAGGAACAATCGAATTTTTAATCAAGATAGGAAGGTTCCTAGATGGCCATTCTTACTTGTTATGGCCATCCTCCTAGATGGTGGGCTTCGCAAATTAGGGAAGCTCTTCTTTCTATCATTTATTTGGATGGCTCCAGTTTTGAAGGTACCTAGTTTCTTCTTGTTTTTTGTTTGCTTCTCTTTGGTTCATTCAGGTTTTTATAGTTCCCTAGCTCACTCTTTTCTTTCTTTTGTTTCCTTTGTTGTTTCTTGCCTTAATAGTCTTCTGGTCTAGATAGATCATTGTTATGTTCAATTTTTTTTCTTTTTTCTTTTTTGTTTAGTTTTTTAAGGTGTGTGTTCTTTTCTTTCGTTTTGTTTTTATGTTCATTGTGTTTTTGTTGTTTTGTGTTTTTTTATGTTTTTTGTTATTGTTCTTGTGTTTCTCTTTGTTTGTGTTAATTCATGTTTTTTTGTGTGAGTGTTTTCTATGTTTTTTGTTTTTGTTTATTGTATGTTGTTGGTTGTTTTTTATTTTTATTTTTTTAATATTTTAGGTTTTGGTTGTGTTTATTTTTCATGTTTTTTTTGGGTTATGTCTTTGTAGAGTTCTGTTGTTTTTGTCTTGTTTGTGTTTTGTTATGTGATTCATGTATTTTTCTATGTGATTTGTGTTGTGGTTTCTTTTATCTTATTGTGTGTGTGTTTGGTTGTACTTTTATTTTTGACACACTCAAGGAGCATGTTTTTTATTTTATTTTATTATTTTTGTTGTTATTTACTTATTTATTTACTTATTTTTAAATTGGTTTTGTGTGTTTGTTTTCTTCTTGAGTATGTCAAAGGTGGTAGGTCAGGTCCGAGTCTTTGGTATTTTTGGCGGAATGGATACCCCTGCCTCCTTAAGTCTTACCCGAAAGTGGCATCTCTTTTGGGATGTTTTCCATAAATAAAAAATAAATAAATAAATAAATAAAAAATAAAAAACAAATAATAAGTCCATTACATTATATTATATTATATTATATTATGTAATATGATGAATGTTCATAAATGAAATAAATAACAATTGTTATCATCCCAATAAGGCTCAATTGATATGATGGATGAGTGGACTTTATCTTAACGTCAGTCATTTAGTTTTTTATTTTTATTTTTAAAGGTTTTATCTAATGTATTGATGTTGTGGTCGCTTGCAGGTTTGGAGCCAATGATAAAATGATGCAAATGTCACGGCGGACGATGGACCTCTGTAACACATAGGACATTTACGGGGACAGCATTGGCAAAGGTGGATTTGTTGAATGAGTGACAAGCTATGGTAAGCCTAGTCAGAAGCAAAGGAGACTGCCTGATCACCAGATGGGCTGTCGGGAGTGAAAAGTGAGAGCGGGGGGGTTCACGTGGCACACGACCAGGATGAAAGGCGAATGCGATGAAGGTTGCATCATTTGCATAGATGATGGGTTTTGTTTAGTTTTTGGACGAGGCATTGTGATGTGGACATCATAGCATATTCACAGTGGATAATACCAACAACATAGGTGGGATAATAATGCGAGTAAAGACCAAACAATCAAGACTCAAGCGGGTAGCATTTGAATGGAAGGTAACTTCGATATAAAATGTCTCCTACCATATACATGAGAAGCACATGGTACTAGGGCCATAGAACCGGATGTTATTGTTGTGGCTGGCGGATAGCCTCCACTGTGGTAGTATTGGCAGCAATCGATGGACGCGAGGAGATGGATTGACAAGAAACACACGGTGCCACATTGGATAAAAGGGTTGGGCCACTATCTTGTCGAGGTCCACCTAATCCTATCTAAGATATCTAGCGTGGATGGGTCATCCATCCAACAGTCAACATCAGATGTCTAATGGGCAGAACACACAGGTGAATCCAGATAAAATGTCGAGTGCCGAATGTAGGACAACGATGGACTTTTTTAGGTTTCCTCTTCAGAAGCTGCATGGGTTGGCAATGGATAGATAACGTAGAGCAGGTTTCTATTCTGAAGATACACAAAGGGTCGATTGGGGCATCATTCGGCCATTGATATTACATCGATGACAGCGTGGACAATCGAACAAGATCATTTGGTGCTAACGTTTAGACAACCCAAATGACGTGGAGGTGGGTTCATTGGATGATGATACAAATTTTAAAATGAGTAAACTATATTATGAACGTAATCAACCTATATGGTGGACACGGATGAATCCTGTTTGGATAACATAGCACCGACATAGCCACATCGTAGATAAATTGTAAGCAAGGGGAATGACCTGGTCGTAACGGTAATGCGGTAGACCTTCGCATCAGAGATTAGCCAGGAGGTGTTCTGACAGGGCAAGTGGACTTTGTGATCATTTATAACAGAAATCACACGTGAGGAACACAGCGGGTATTGGTCAAACATACACGTGGATGATGCAGTAGCAGCAGAAAATGGCACAGGTTCAAAATAGATGTGCAATTATAGTGATCCAGTTTGGCGAATAGTGGACAGAGCCGTTAAGGTCGTAGATGTAGGGGGACGTAGGTGGTAGGTTAGGTCGATGGTTTGACCAAAATCCTAAAGTAGCACAGGCAATATTTATATTCTTAGATGCCCGATAGAAGGGAGGTTGATAGGTTTGGCTCAAACGCAGTCATTGTCACAGAGGAGTCTCGGGTTTCACTGGACGAATAGAGTAGGACAAGATTTATGGGACGTTATCTCAGGCAGCTTCGAAGAGACTCGGATGGCAAAGATGCATAAGGACGGCAACGTTGAAAAAAAACTTGGTGCCTGATGATGGCAGAATCTAGATCGGATCCTGCAAGCGTTACCCGAAATATGAAGGGTAGGTTCAAAATTTTTTATTTCTCGCGTATTAAGACAATGCATTATAAGATTTCATATCAATTTCGTCACCCCCCTTATTTACTGGCTTTCTTCAAATATTTTATGCAAATGGAGATTGTATACAAGGCCTTAAATTTATATTTGTTTTATATTAATTTATATAAAAGGTCCTCAAACTATTTAGAGATACATAATAAAGGGGCTGGAAATTTTTTTTAAAAAGACAATCTTTTGAAATCGAATGCATACATTTTGGCAGGCATACACTTTGTGAGCAAAAATCATAGGAGATTTTTGGTTGAGGGTTATTGTGTTTATTGTTTATTCTTTTAATGCATCTTGTTTTAATTTGTATCTACGTATTTAATGCCTTTAGGGGGTTATACTAGGTGAAGATTAAAATTGATGCAAACATTATTGAGTCCTTTGAGTCTTGCACTTGATCTAATCCGATTGTGTTTTATGCAGGTTTGCTTAGATTTGGTTACCTTCAGACTTGTCTCATAATCTGTGGTTTTGTAGGGTAGGGGAGTGTGATACCAGGATTTATATGCATATTTTTCCAGCTTTGGTGTAAATAGATTAAATTTATTTTCTGTAACTTGTTTATTCTATTTTGTGGAAAGTCATTTTTGTTTATTGCTTTCCATTCTGGTCCATTTTCCAAAATTTTAGTTCTTTCATTCTGGTCCATTCCAGAATTTCAGTTCTTTCATTCTGGTCATTTTCCAGGATTTTTGCACTTTGTTTTCAGTTCTTTCCATTCTGGTCATTTTCCAGAATTTTTGCATCTTATTTTAGTTATTTCCATTCTGGTCCTTGTCCAGAATTTTTGTAAATTTTTTGTTCAGTTTATTTGCATTCTGGTCCTAATCCAGAATTTTTGCACCTCCAAATTGCACCAAACTTTTCAGTTTTTCAAATTTAAATTTTAAGATAAAATCAATCTAGGAGGGAGGGTACTAACGCCTACTCTACATTAATGGTAGATAATGCAAATGAATGTTGACTTACTAACTGACTAACATGTCCACAGTCTAACTTAGCATTTAGTAGAACACTCATAATGAAGATAAAATGAATCTACTAACTGTAAAATGAATCTCACATTAAAGGCATGGAGTTTAAAATGAAGTGGACTATTCCACGCATCTTTTCATTTTTACACCTTTAATTTGAAGATAAAATGGGCTTCTAACTGGGATTCAGGGTAAGACAGATTAATGCCAAGAACATTAAAAGGAATCACTTTTCACATGAGCAAAATTCACATTCACTTTAAATATTAAGGAAAGAAATCACTAAGCATGTATGAATTAAACCATCAAGGCCCCTTGTTAACTGTCACTTGCAGGTTATTGAGCTAGTTCTAGCATATATTATCTCAAATGATCTTTGCTTTCACATATATATGCAGAATGCTTGTGTAACAGAACCTTGGAGAAATTCGAGTTTTCACTTAATTTCTTTGCAAGAGAGAGTTTTCAATTTAATACTCTGATTGTGGTGATCATTTTGCAATAGGGAAAAATATTCACTCAATATTTTGGCGCTAGAAGGAGGGCCTTATTTCATAGCTTTGTGATTTAGATCTTTGGTTTTCTAATGGTTAATGTGGGTCGTTTTGTTTCCACCTTATTGTGCTTGCAGGTACAATGTTTATTCAGGTTTTATTGTGAGTGATTTGTGAGAAGCCTTGTAGAACATTAGTTTTCCCAAGCTGGCCCAACCTGAGTACATCGCTACTAGGTCCAAAACCACTAGGGAAACCATATTTCAAAGTCTTTCTCCCAACTCTAGGAAGCCAAGAAACAAAACTCAAGAGATCAAAATCCCACCCAGTATACTTGATCTAGGGTCATCTTTAGACTCAAGTACATCTAGTGGGTCTGCACCCACTATTTCCATTACGGTAGCTACATCAAGTGTATATGTCCCCATTACTTCAATGGTTTCTATTATTCCCATAGGGCCACCACCACTATTGAATAACATGGCCCAACCACCAGCTCCTTGGTACGGGGTGCTTAATATTCCATTGAACATACCCGAGGATGTCCATGAAATACCTAGGCATATTGAGAGGTCGATACCCAAGTTTAAGCATGATGGTTCTATCACAGTTGAAGAGCATGTCTAGAATTACAAAGACCACCTGATTAGACAAGGAGTAAATCATGAAGATATCGCTTGTCGACTTTTCCTCGTGAGTTTGGATCAGATGGCTCATGATTGGTATATGAATCTCACCGCAGGGTCCATCACTTCTTGGGCCCAATTAGAGGTAGCCTTCATTAATCAGTTTAGGTCACTTTTAGATCCTACCATCATCTATAATCAATTTGTGTCCTGTAAAAGGTTACCCAATGAGTCGATTAGGACATTCAATGCTAGGTTCCAGAAGCTTTACACGAGTGTAACTCACCATTTCGTGGTGGATGCCGTTGTGGCCCTTCAATTATATTTTGGAGCTCTAGATCCCATGACAACCATGTTTTCTAGGAGAAACCCTCAGGTTACAACCCTTGCCCTAGCTTATGTGGAGGCCATGACCATTGAGCAACAAATGACATCACAAGGTATGGGGATGCCCCAATTGCCCATGGTAGGATAGTTTGGTCCTTATAGTCAGTTTGCCATGATGAACCAGATTATGGCACCACAAGTGCCAACGATGAATGCCCTACCATACCATCAACAATACCCATTCATGCCCATGTATCCATCCTTCCCCACCTATCCTAACGCAGCCATTCTACCTACCACACCAATGTTGGTAAACAATCAGATAACCATGCCAGGATTCGATGCAATCAACACTCAAACCTCAACAACTTATCCTATGGTCCCACCTCTTCAAAGCATGAATCCTTTGTGGAACCAAAACGCTCATAATCAAACCATCACGTCTAGTCAAGAGGTTGCCAACGTAGGAAATGCATTTGGATCTGGCACTACAGTGCCCCAACCACAAGGATCTAATTCTAGGGTTGAAGAATTGGAGAAGATAGTTAGCAAACTAAGCAATGACATGGTCCACATACAGAAGCACGCTTGTCAACCCTCTAGGCCTAATCAAAATCCTAACCATAGAGGAGGGGGACCGTATAATACTCACCCCAATAATGGGCGCGTACCTAACCCTGTAGCCAATCAGGCGGATGCTTTTGAGGATTATGGTGAGTTAGAGCCCCAAGGTGAGGGAACATCCCATTGTTGCCAAGGGAAACAGGATGCTTTGGTAACAAAAGTTGTCCACTATCAATAAAATGAGGAAGGAGAAGAGGACGTTGAAATATTAGGAGAAGAGGATGATGAAACTATGGAAGAGGAAGTCCAAGCTATTAGATAGTTTGGAAAAGGAAGTCATGGTTATTACACGAGAAGTTCCAAGAATCCTAAAACTTCCTCCACTCTACCAAACAATCCCCTTCTTCCTCCTGATACCAAAGGTGATAATAATCCACCTCCTCCTCCGGCTATTGAATTATCCAAACCTACGCAAAAGATGCAAGATCCCAAAAAATCTACTTATGATATAGTAGAGGACATGAAAAGGACTAAGGCTAATATCTCGATGTTCGAGGTTGCTAAATTGTTGGGTCAAGGGGAATATTTGGTGAAAGGGTTGTATCCATCAAGTCAAATCCATGAGGTCAAAGGTGTTGAGTCCCAATTAGTGTTACGTAAGGAAAAGTGAGAAGTGCCTCCTTTTCTCATAACCATCAAAATTGTAAGCAAAAACTTGCATAATTGTCTGATAGACTCGGGTGCCTCGAGTAACATCATGCCCCTCGAGATTTTCCAGAAGTTAGGATTCAAGCCAATCCCTTCAAAGAGTAAAGTGATACAATTGGATAGATCGGTTGTGGACGTAGTGGGAGTCATGAATGATGTCCTGATTCAAATCAATTCTGAGCCTAGAATTCAACATCATGTGGATATACTTGTGCTCAATATCACTACCAAATATGGCATGGTGTTAGGAAGAGATTGGAGTAAGAACCTGAATGGTTACATTGTTACAGATTCTTCCCACATGTGGTTACCTTGGAGGGGAGTAGCAAACCAAATTTGGGTGGATAGTGAGTCGAGGCTCAAAGAGATGATTACAGAGTATAATAGGCCCAATGAAATCCAATTTGCTAAAACTAATTTAGGGGTCTATAACTTTGACATAGAAGAAGCTACCGAAGAACCTCAAAAGGAGAGCCTTTCTTGTGGCACTTCTGAAGAGGATAGTTTGGTTTGGATTCTCAGATTTGATGGATCCAAATCAAAACAAGGTGCTAGAGTTGGTATCAAACTTACATGTCCTGGTAGCAAGCCTATGCTAGCTGCCTATAGATTATAGTTTCCAACCACCAATAATGTGGTGGAGTATGAAGCGCTCATTTTTGGACTTCAGTTGGCTCTGAATAAGAAGGTTAAGTGTCTCAAAGTTTTGGGAGACTCGAAGTTAGTGGTTAAATAGGTAAAAGGGCAATATGCATGTCGAGATAAAATATTGAGCCTTTACAGGACTAGAGTTAGGGATCTGATAGATGAGTTTGATGCTTTCAACATTTCCCTTATCTCTAGGAAACGCAATCGAATGGCAGATTCTTTAGCCATTGCAGCAAGTATGCTCAAGCCAGTCGACCATAAAAAATGCAAAAAAATTTCAATTGAGCTAGTGCCCTATCCTTCAATACCAGACAACATTACCAATTTGCAAGTATTCAATAGTGATAGACACATTTTTAATTTTATCACTAACTCTGGTATTTTCAAAAATTAGGTGATAGATGAAGATAAGAGAGGACAGGAAGAAACAGACCTGGATAGTGAAATAACCCAAATGATGAATACAATGCCAAAAGATATTGTTTCACTGGAAAAGATATTTGATATCGGATATCAAACAAAAAGAGGCAAAAAGGTATCGCCCCTAAAGAAGCATGTGATCTAATCAACTTAGGGAGTGCAGAAAATCCACGAGAGGTGTTCATTGCTAAGGCATGTACAAGTCAAGAAAAGGAGTCTATCACTCATGCACTAAGAGAGTATGTGGATTGCATAGCATGGAGTTACAAGGATTTGAAAATGTATGATCAGAATGTGATAATGCACACGATTCCATTAAAACTAGAATCCAAGCCTTTCAGACAGAGACAAAGACCTGTCAACCCATTATTAGAGCCCCTAATAGAGAAAGAGGTGAAGAGATTGCTAGAAGCAAAAATCATCTTTTTTGTTAGGCATTCCACATGGGTTGCCAATCTAGTCCCGGTAAGAAAGAAGAACGGAGAGATAATATTGTGTATTGACTTCAGAAATTTGAATAAAGCTTCCCAAAAGGATAATTACCCATTGCCCTCCATCGATGAGATTCTTCAAATGGTTAATGGGTCAGAAATGATGTCATTCCTAGATGGTTATTCAGGATACAATCAAATCCTTATCCACCCAAATGACAGAATGAAGACAACTTTCACAACTAAATGGGGAACATTCGCATACAGAAGAATATCGTTTGGATTATTGAATGTTGGTGCCACTTTCCAATGAGCTATGGATTTTGCATTCAAAGGGCTCATTGGTAAGTGTATCATTGTTTACATGGATGACATTCCTATTTTTCTAAGAAGAGGGAAAATCATGTCAGGGATTTGAGGAAAGTTCTCCAAAGATGTAGGGAACATGGGATCTCCCTTAATCCAAAAAATGCATCTTTGGGGTAACATAAGGTAAGCTATTGGGGCACATTATTTTGAAGGAAGGAATTTCCATTGATCCGAAAAGGATAGCTACTATACAAGACATCCCTCCACCCAATAGTAGAAAAGAGTTAAGATCTTTCTTTGGCAAGATCAATTTTGTAAGGAAGTTCATTTCAGGATTCGCAGAGATTGCCAAACCTTTGAATGACATGCTAAAAAAGGATGCTCAGATTAAATGGACAAAAAAAAATAGGGATGCTTTCAAAAGCATCAAGGATGCTATCTCTAGGGCCCCTATTTTAGTTAGTCCAAATTATTCAAAGCCTTTTTATGTCTACACGTTTGCTTCGGATCATTCCTTTTCCAGTGTCCTAACTCAAAAGAGTGAAGGTAACATTGAAAATCCTATCACCTTTTTGAGTGCTCCATTGAAGGATGCACAATTGAGATATTTTGTTCTTGATAAACAAATGTATGCGCTATTCAAAACCATAAAGAAATTCAGACATTACATACTGCATAGTAGGGTTTTTGTTGTAGTTCCTGACCCTGTTGTCAAGTCTATGTTTTTGCAAAATGAACTAGGTGAAAGATGGGGAAAATGGATTTCGACTCTCCAAGAATTTGATCTGGAAATCCAACCCATGAAAATAGTTCATGGACAAGGTTTGGTCAAGTCAATCACAGAAATTGATCCATTAATATCATGCCAACATTACAATGTGGAAGACATAACTAAAGATGATTGGTATGTTGATATCGTATATTTCTTGTTGAATGGTAAGTGCCCATTACATCTCAATTCTACTCAACGTAGAGCTTTGCATTTGAAATCTGCAAATTTTCTAATTAAGTCTGGTGTTTTGTACAGGAGAAATCACGAGGGGATTTACCTTCATTGTGTTAACCAAGAGGAGGCGACCCAAGTACTTAAAGATTTCCATGGTAAGTATGGAACTGGACATGGGTCAGCCAATGCAACGATGCACCAGATTCTTAGGGCGGGATACTATTGGCCCCATATTTTCAAGGATGCACATGCTCATGTGCGATCCTGCCATACATGTCAAGTGGCGGCCAATAGAGAAAGAAATGCAGCAATGCCATTACAATCTGTGGTAGAGGCAAGACCTTTTGCACAATGGGGACTGGATTTTGTTGGGGTTATCAATCCCAACTCATCGGATTCTCATAAATATATCCTTACTGCCATAGATTACTACACTAGGTGGATTGAAGCAATTCCCACAAAGCACGCTACCACTGATGTTGTTATTAAATTTTTAGAGGATTACATTGTGACTCATTTTGGCATGCCCAACGCAATAGTAAGTGATAATGGTTCTGCCTTTTCTTCCATGCAATTTGCAAATTGGGCATATGATAACAAGGTAAGCTTGAAATTCTCTTCAAATTATTACCCACAAGGTAACGGTTTGGCAGAATCCTCTAATAAAAATTTGCTATGTGTGATCAAAAAGTTGCTTGAAAAGAACCCTAGGGATTGGCATAGTAAACTAAAGTTTACCCTTTGGGCTGATAGGACCAGAACAAAAGAGTCAATTGGAACATCTCCATACCACTTAGTCTATGGGGAAGATCCTATATTTCCCACTAATTTAAGATTGCAAACCCTTCATTTCATGAAGGAATATATTGGGACAAATAATCATCTTGAAACTAGATTAACACATTTAATGCATCTTGATGAGAAGAGAGAGGAAGCCATGCTTCACTTTAGTAAACATCAAGATGTAGTAAAGAGATGGTTTGATAAGAGGTCTACGATCAAAACATTTAAAATCTCATATCTAGTTTTGTTGTGGGATAAAGGACATGAAAAGAAAGGGGATCATGAAAAATTCGATTGTTTGTGGTTGGGTCCATATCAAGTTTCTGAAATCCTAGGTAAAAATAGTTTTAGACTAAAAACCTTGGATGGAAAGGATTTGTCTTTGCCTGTTAATGGGTTGCATCTAAAGCACTATTTCAAACCCTGAAAGGTATATGTAGGCATGTATTATATGTATATATGCTTGGTGTTGGTTTTGTTTTTGTTTTGTTATTTGTGTTGTTTTGATTTGTTTTTGTGTGTTGGTTTGTTTTAGATTAGAGTGTGTATCTATTTATCTCTTTGGTGTGTTGGGTTATTCCTTTGTTTTGGGGTAATGTTTCGTGGTCGCTAAATTTTGGTCTCTGGCCCATTTTGGTGTTTCTTTGTTTAGTAGGTTGGAGTATCTAATCTAAAAATAGGTGAACCCGAGAAAAGGGGGATGAGTTATTTGGTGATCATGCTCAGATTTTGGGACTAAGATGGTGGAAAGTGGAACAATGAAAGATTTTGCTAGAGCTCCACATGTAACTCACATACATTAAATGGTATTTCTGGAATTATGAAGGATGAAGTTATCTTGATTTGCAACCCTAGGCGAAAATCCAACACGCTCCACTTGTAGGCTGCCTAACCCCAGTGATGCTTGAAGCTTTGCAAGGCTTTTCTTTAAAAAAAAATGAGAATTGAAAAGCTTGATCAAATCAGTCACAAGATCTAGATAAACTCTACCGAGGCTATGGACGCCTGATCGGCAGTAGGGCTCTGTCTAGACATAGCTCGGGTAAAAGGAAAGGCTTTGCAAAGCGTTAAGCAAACATAAGGGCGAGTTAGATAAACTCCATCGGGGCTATAGACGCTTGACTAGAAGTGGGGCTCTGTCTATAGCCATTTTATTATGAGCGATACTTCATAGCCTAATGCAGAAAGGGATGATGGAATCTGGAGGATTTTCAGAGATGCAAGAATGAATCACTTTTGCACACACTGAGCAAAGGTATATGGATTAATTGTTTCTATTTGAAGCTATTTACCCCCACCTTCTCGGGACATTGCTAAATAATTTGTGTTTCGTTGATCTTGTGTGTTCTCGTTTTAGGTTGGGTTCTTCACCCGAAATGCTCAAGAGCATTTCCCAACAGAGTCGCCATTTGTTGTGATTGTCGCACAACTCACCCCAAAATTGGGGACCCACCTTTCATTTTTTGTATTTGGGTGTTTTTATTTTGTTTTGAGTGTCTAGTAGGTTGCTTGCTTTTAGGTTGTAGTTTTTGTTAGTTTGTTATTTGCAATTGTCGATGATTTTTTATCATCAATTTCTTGTCAACGATATTTTTATCATCAATTTATTGTTGACGATTTTTTATCGTCAATTTCTTGTCGATGATTTTTTATCGTCAATTTTCTCGTCGATGATTTTTTATCATCAATTTTTTGTCGATGATTTTTATCGTCAATTTCTTATCGACGATTTTTATCGTCAAAATTTTTGTCGATGATTTTTTATCGTCATTTTTCTATCAACAATTTTTATCGTCAATTTTGTGTCGACGATTTTTATCATTTTTTATCGTTAGCGAGTTTCATTGTTAAGTTTGGTTTTTTCTGTTAGTCATGTGTCGGTTAGTAATGAAAAGTCCAAAATAAAAATATATATATATAAACAAAAATATATATATAATAATAAATAAATAAAAATAAAAATAAAAAACAAATAATAAGTGGATTACATTACATTGCATTATATTATGTTATATTATATAATCTAATGTAATATGATGAATGTTCATAAATGAAATAAATAACAATTGTTATCATCCCAAAAAAGCTCAATTGATATGATGGATGAGTGGGCTTTCTCTTAACGTCAGTCATTTAGTTTTTTTTTTAAGTTTTATCTAATGTATTGATGTTGTGGTCGCTTTCAGGTTTGGAGCCAATGATAAAATGACACAAACGTCACGGTGGACGATGGACCTCTGTGACATATAAGACGTTGATGCAACGTTGGAAAAGGTGGGTTTTTTTTGAACGAGTGACGAGTTGTGGTAAGCCTAGTCAGAAGCAATGAAGACTGCATGATCACCAGATGGGCAGTCAGTGGTGAAACGTGAGAGCGAGGGGGTTCATGTGGCACACGACCAGTATGAAAGGCAGTATGAAAGGCGGATGCAGTGAAGGTTGCATAATTCACGTAGATGATGGGCAACGTTTAGTTGTTGGATGAGGTATTTGACATGGACATCATAGCATATTCACAATGGATAGTACCAATGATATAGGTGGGATAATCGTGCAAGTAAAGGCCAAAAAATTAGGACTCAAGTGGGCAGCATTTGAATGGAAGGTAGCTTCGATAGAAAACATCTCCTACCATATGCATGAGAAGCACATGGCACTAGGGCCATAGAACCTGATGTTATTATTGTGGTTGACGGACAACCTCCACTATGGCAGTATTGGAAGCGATCAGTGGACATGAGGAGATGGATTGGTGAGAAGCACACGGTGCCACATCGGATAAAATGGTTGAGCCACTATCCTATCGGGGCCCACCTAATTTCGTCGAAGACATCTGGCATGGACAGGTCATCCATTCAACAGTCAACGATAAACGTCTAATAGGAAAAACATAGAGGTGAATCCAGATAAAACATCGAGCACCGAACATAGGATAGTGATGGGCATTTTTAGGTTTCCTCTTCAAAAGCCACATGGGTTGGCAATGGATAAAATATGCAGAGCGGTTTTCTATTCTGGATATGCACAAAGGGTTTATTGGGGCATCATTTGGCTGTTGAGAGTACAGTGGCGGTAGCACGGACAGCCAGATGGGGTCATTTGGTGCTAATGTTTAGACAACCCAAATGATGTGGAGGTGGGTTCATTAGATGATGATACAAAGTTTAAAATGAGCAAATTACATTGTGAGCATAATCAAACTACATGGTGGACACGAATGAATCCTATATGGATGACATGGCACTAGCATAGCCACATTGTAGATAAATTGTAAGCAAGAGGGATGACCTGACTATAATAGCAATCCGATAGACCTTCACATCAGATATTATCCAGGAGGTGTTCTGATAGGGAAAGCGAGCTTTGTGATCATTTATAACAGAAATTACGCATGAGGAACACAATGAGTATTGGTCAAACGTACACGTAGACGATGCAGTAGTAATGGAAAATGGCACAGGTCCAAAATAGACGTGCAATTGCAATGTTCCAATCTGGTGAATAGTGGTCCAATAGTGTACAGAGTCGTTAAGGTTGTAGATGTAGGGGGGGACATAGGTGAGATGTTAGGTCGATGGTTTGGCCAAAACCGTAAAGTAGCACAAGCAATCTTTATATTCTCAGATGCTCGATAGAAGGGAGGTTGATAGGTTTGGCTCAAACGCAGTCACAGTCGTAGAGGAGTCTTAGGTTTCACTAGATTAATGAAGTAGGACGGGATTGATGGGACATTGTCTCAGGCAGCTTCGAATATGGACTCGGATGGTGAAGATGCATAAGGGCGACAACATTGAAAAAAGAAACTCAACGCGTGATGATGGTAAAATCTGGTTCAGATCCTGCAAGCATCGCCTGAAATATGAAGGGCAGGTTCAAAATTTATTATTTCTCACGTATTAAGGCTATGCATTATAAGGGTTCAAATCAATGTCGTCACCGCCCCTTCTTTACTATCTTTCTTCGAATATTTTATGGAAATGGAAATTGTATAGAGGGCCTTAAATTTATAGTTGTTTTATATTAATTTATATAAAAGGCCCTCACACTATTTAGAGATACACAATAAAAGAAAAAGGGGTTGGAAATTTTTGTAAAAAAGAGAATTTTTGAAATCGAATGCATACATTTTGGCAGGTATACACTTTGTGAGCAAAAATCACAGGAGATTTTTTTGTTGAGGGTTATTGTGTTTATTGTTTATTCTTTTAATGCATCTCGTTTTAATTTGTATCTACGTATTTAATGTCTTTAGGGGTTATACTAGGTGAAGATTAAAATTGATGTAAATATTATTGAGTCCTTTGAGTCTTGCACTTGATCTAATCCGATTGTGTTTTATGTAGATTTGCTTAGATTTGGTTACCTTCAGACTTGTCTCATAATTTGTGGTTTTGCAGGGTAGGGGAGTGTGATACCAGAATTTATATGCATGTTTTTCCAGCTTTGGTGTAAATAGATTAAATTTATTTTCTATAACTTGTTTATTTTGTTTTACGGAAAGTCATTTTTGTTTATTGCTTTCCATTCTGGTCTATTTTCATACTTTTAGTTCTTTCATTTTGGTCCATTCCAAAATTTCAGGTCTTTCACTCTGGTCATTTTTTAGAATTTTTGCATTTTTTTAGTTCTTTCCATTCTGGTCATTTTCTAGACTTTCTACATTTTATTTTAGTTTTTTCCATTCTGGTCCTTGTCCATAATTTTTGTAAATTTTTTGTTTAGTTTATTTGCATTCTGGTCCTAATCCAAATTTTTTGCACCTCCAAATTGCATCAAAATTTTTAGTCTTTCAAATTTAAATTTTAAGATAAAATCAATCTAGGAGGGAGGGTACTAAGGTCTACTCTACATTAATGGTAGATAATGCAAATGAATGCTAACTTACTAACTGGCTTACATGTCCACAATCTAAATTAGCATTTAGTAGAACACTCATAATGAAGATAAAATGAATCTAACTGTAAAATGAATCTCACATTAAAGGTATGGAGTTGAAAATGAAGTGGACCATTCCACACATCTTTTCATTTTTACACCTTTAATTTGAAGATAAAATGGGCTTACTAACTGGGATTTTGGGTAAGATTGATTAAAGACAAGAACATTAAAAGGAATCACTTTACACATGAGCAAAATTCACATTCACTTTAAATATTAAGGAAAGAAGTCACTAAGTATGTATGAATTAAACCATCAAGGCCCCTTGTTAACTATCACTTGCAGGTTATTGAGCTAGTTCTAGCATATATTGTCTCAAATGATCTTTGCTTTCACATATATATATATATATATATATATATATATATATATATATATATATATATGCAGAATGCTTATGTAATAGAACCTTGGAGAAATTCGAGTTTTCACTTAATTTCTTTGTAAGAGAGAGTTTTCAATTTAATACTTTGATTTTGGTGATCATTTTGCAATAGGGCAAAATATTCACTCAATAAAACCCAACCCAACAACCCTAATCAACCAACATTTATCTTTGATGGGGAGATTAAACATTAAAGCCACTTACCTTTAAAATATTAGAGAAAGTGTGGTTAACTTTCAAAAAATTTATAGGAAATTTTTTGACAATGCAGTTGCAGCATGCAAAAGCAGATTGGATGAGTTGCTAATTTATCTAAGAAAATGAGAGCCCATTTCACCAAAAAAATTAAAATGGTCTCGCAAGAGGGCAGTAGCAATGATAGAGGTGATATTGTAAATGAAGCATGAGTGGATAGATCTTCGATTTAGACCACCCACTATACTCACACCAATGTCATATTATTTTGATTCAGACCTTGAACTAGAATAATAGTTTTAGATAACTGGGTTCATGACCAAAAATGGAATCAATCTGTAAATGAGCCCACTCCTCTTGGTAGCCCTTAGGATCCATGGATCTAGTTGTACTCTCAAGAGGTTTATTTTTTATCCATTTAAACAACCCTACTAATTCTCATCAAATCCTTATAGTAGCACGAAGAAGTCTATTCTTGTGGAAATGGGGTGTGGATTTTAACCCATCTAATTAGAACATCAAGTATGCTCTAATTTGGGTTCATCTCCCAAGACTACCAGTTTAGTTTTGGAATGAAGATATTCTTTGAGGTATTATAAGGAACATTAGAGATATGATCGCTTTTGATCCCCCCACTTGAGCAGAGTCCCGTATGATTCAGGCCCATATATGCATCAATAAAAATTTGGATTGGGTCCTCCCATATTTGATCAATATTATTTCAAAGGTTTGTACCTTCTCTCAAGTTATTGAATACAAAAATAAACCTGCTTCCTCTAATTTTTGTTCCAAGCAAGGCCATCTTTGTTCTCAATACCCTAAGATCCCCAAACCACCTTCTAATGAATATTGTATTCATTCTAAATATGTTCCTCGCCACTCCTCTGCTTCTATTTCATTACTTCCCCCTTCTAATCCCCTGGTTGAGACCCCTCCTTCCTCTTGAGATGTTGGCCAACATCAGGTGAAGGGTAACATTGCCCCTTTCCTAATCCTATTTTCTCTCCTCCTTGTAGTCCATCCATTCCTATGTCCAACCATTTTCCCCATTTTCATTGATGATGCCACCACTGACCTCATTAATCCCACCTTTATCCATCCCAAGAGCCTCCCTACCTCCCCTAAGAGTCTCCTAGGATCTTCTAGTGGCATCCCCATCTCCCCAAATCCTTTCTCCCCTAGCCTTCCCATACCCTAACCCAAAGAATTTTTTACACTGACGTGGGTTTTGGAAAAAAATGAGGTCATCCTTCTACTCAATATATCAAAAATAGAGAAGCTTTGAATGAGATTGTGAATGGCACACAACTCACCCTTAGGGGCAAAGCTTTGAAAACACCAATTGAAAATAGATCCAAACTTCCCCTTCCTCTTGGGAGAGGGAAGAGAACATCTTCAAGAGTTTCTAAATGAAGATCCTCTCATGGAATGTGAGAGGCCTCAATGGTCAAAACAAGCAATACTTGGTTAAGTCCATGAGGAGAGACTTAAGACCCACCATATTTTTTCTACAAGAAACTAAACTAGATTCTCAGAGTACCACTTGCATATCAAAGTTTATTTGGAAATATTTTGAATCTCTTTTTAGTCCGGCTAATGGAGCTTCAAGTGGACTGTTATGTATGTGGGATCCTACAAAATTTGAGGGGACCCAATTTTTTGTAGCAAATAACTACATAAATGTTCTATTTTTTAACAAAGAGGATGGTTATTGTTGGGTCCTTTCAAATATTTATGCTTCCAACTCCCCTTCTTGGAGGAGCCTCTTATGAAGTTCTCTCAGCCAACTCAAGGAAGTTTTCTCTTTAGAGGCCAAGATGTTGGTAGGATATTTCAACTCCCCTTCACTCCCCACTAACAAAAAGGAGGATCCAAAATCATTGGTAATTCATATGAGAACTTTGTAGCATTTGTGGACGATTATGAACCTATGGATATTAACCTCGGGAGGAAAAATTCACTTGGAGCAATCACATGAAAGGAGATCAACTCATCCAAATTTTCCTTGACCGCTTTCTCATCTCAACCAATGTTATCTCTAAATATGGTGATGTTATCATGTGACCGTTGCCCAGGATTGGATCTGACCATAATCCCCTACTTTTGGATATCTCCTCACAAGTTTATCCCTTCAAGCCACCCTTCAAATTTAAATCTATGTGGCTTTAAGATCCAAATCTCAAATATCTGATTTCTCTATGGTGGTCTTGTAAGTTCTCCAGATCTCCAGTATTTCAGGTAAGCAACAAGCTTTGGTACATAAAAATCGAGCTAAAACAATGGAACTGAGAGGTATTCGATAACATATTCCATAAAATCACTAGATCTAGTCTCAAATTACTAGCATAGACCTCTCAATGCAGCATGGCAATCCTGACCCCACTCTTTAGGACACATAAAAGACCCTCCTGATTGAATTTCATAACATCCTCAAAAGTGAAGAAGTATTTTGGAAATAAAAATCTCGGGTCACGTGGCTTAAAGAAGGAGATTCTAATACAAAATTCTTTCATGCCACCACCATAAGACATAGAGGGTGTAACAAAATCAAGGAGCTCATCCAAAAAAATGGGGAAGTAACAATAGATATCTCTGAAATCAGAGAAGAAGCTACCAATTTCTTTGAAGAACTACTCGACCCTAGTCCTAGGTGTGATCACCAAACATATGAGGTCCTCCTCCAAAACATCCCAAGGCTAGTAACGCTAGAACATAACCATAGGTTTCTCAAACCGCTTTCTATTAAAGAAGTCCGTGCTACTAATTTTTCCATGCAAGGTGGGAAAGCCCTAGGCCTTGATGGCTTTCCCCCCATACTCTTCCACTGGTTCTGGAACATTGTGGGTCCGAATGTTTTTTTTGCCATCCAGCATATGCAAAGGTGCAAAGATATTCTTGGAGATGTCAACTCCACCTTCCTAAACCTCATTCCCAAAGTCAAAAAGACCCACACACTTACCGATTTTTACCCCATCAACCTCTGGAATGTTCTCTATAAAATACTCACCAAAGCCCTGGCCAACAAACTTAAACCCATCCTCCCCCACATAATTAACCCTAATCAAGGTAAATCTGTCCAAGGGAGGCTCATCATGAACATCATTACCATCCATAAAATTATCCACTCCATGTCTAAAAGTGGTAAGGTTGGTTTTCTCCTAAAACTTGACATGAACAAGGATTTTGATAGATTTTTCTAAATTTTCCTATTCTCTGTCCTCTCCAGATTTGGTTTCCATCCTGATTGGATTACCCTCATCAAGGAATGTATCACTACTTCTAATTTCTCTATTTTTTTCAATGGCTCTCTTACGGGCTATTTCAAGAGTTTTAAAGGCTTAATACAGGGTGACCCCCTCTCTTATTTTATTTTTATTATCATTGCTAAATCCCTAGGAAAAACCCTTACCTCTGTGTGTTCCAAAGGATATATATTTGGTTTCAAGCCTGTGTCCTCCCTTCAGCCTGTCTCTCACTAAAAGTTCATTGATGATACAATCTTGGCCACCTTGGCCTCAGTTCGTCAAGCTCACATTATCAAATCGATCCTGCTATCATTTGAGGTTGTAGCTGATAAAGAAGTCAATTTCTATAAAATTAAGGTTTACTTCATCAACAATCCTACTATATTCCAAGCCCACATCACTGCTATCCTTGAGTGTACAATTTTTGAGCTCCCTACCACATATCTAGGTTTTCCTCTCTTCAAAGGCCCTTCCAAAAAGTCCCTCTAGAACACTGTCATTGATCATATTCAAAACAAATTGGCTAGCTAGAAAGGAAGCCTTCTCATTCAAGCAGGTAAGGCCACCTTATATAAATCCACCCTCTAAAGCATCCCAATGTTTTTCCTCTCAATATTCCAGATTCCAGTCGAAGTTTGCAACAAAATTGAGCAACTCGAAAGGAATTTTATGTGGTCTAAGTCAAAGCTGAAACAACGTATTCACTTAGTTACCTGGGACCAGGTCTACTCATATAAGGAACATGGTGGCATTGGGCTTTGAAATATTTGTAATATGAATCTAGCCCTCATTACCAAACAAGGGTGGCGAGTTCTTACCAATGAGAACTCTTTATGGGTCTCCATCATGAAAGTGAAATACCTTTGGCACAACACCAATTTATTGGATGATCCTTCTCCCATATATGGTTTGACAACATGGAATTCCATCCTCAAATATAAGGATATTATTAGAAAATGCATTCACTGGAAATTAGGCAACGATGAAAAGATCATATTTTGGGAGGATCTCTAGCTTGGCGACTATCCCTTGCAGACTCATGCGGACCTCCTTTATCTAAAACCATTCATCGACTCCTTGTTCTATTTAAGGTTATGTCACTTATTTCACCTCAATCGTAAATCTTAGAAGTTGATCCCATTCATTGGTCTATCCAATGAGCAAAGACAAGGTGCCTCCGTCCAGTCTAACCTTTTGTATATTTGTGCCATTCCTAGTTTATCCTTCAAGGATTTGATCCTTTGGGCTCCCACTTCCAATGGCCTCTTCATCGTCAAGTCCACCTACACCCTCACTAAGAACCCTTCCCCTCCTTGGTTTCCTTCCAAGCTCATCTGGAAGAAACATCTCATCCCCAAAGTAAGTTTCTTCTTTTGGCTTATTGTTTAGGATAGGATCCTTACCATCCCGAACCTCCATCATTGTGGCTTTTTATTACCCAATAGTTGTTACTTGTGTCTCCAGGATTGTGAGTCTACCCACCATATTTTCTTGTCTTACCCCTTCTTTCATTCCATCATGGCATCCCTATTCTCCTTTGTTGGCATTTCCTGGGTCCTGCTTGCACTCCTTAGTGACCTATGTGTTCAGTGGCCCAATCCTTTCAAGGGCTTTTACCTCAAAATATTTTGGTCCTTCTATCTCCCTCACTTTCTTTGGGATATTTGGCATGAATAAATTTCTCACGCTTTTAATGATTCAAAATATGATTTCTAATACGTGATTTTCATAATCCTTCATGTCACTGCTAAGAATATTTTCATTACTCATGGTGATGGTGATTTTGAATCTAATGTTGAAGCTTTTTTGGCCTCTTCTCTTAATATTCCTAGCTACAACCTCTATACTCCATATTCAAAGGTTGATCGATTGATGGTCAAGTGGTCTCCTCCTCCTATAGGTTTTCTCAAACTAAATTTTTATGGAGCTACTAAAGGAAACCCTAGGCCCACTTACATTGGAGGAATTATCAAAGATCACACAAGCAACATCATTTTGGCTTTTGCTAAGAATCTAGGACACTAGTCTAGTCACTTCACTAAAGCCAAGGCACTTCATCAAGGTATTATCCTCCTCCATAGCATGCAATGTTCTAATTTTTTGGTCAAAGGGGACTCCAAAAATATCATCTAGTGTTTAATCTCGGAGACCCAGTCTGTTTCATGGAACATTACCAACATGATCTCTAAAATTAAATATCTTATGCAATCCTTCATGAGTATCACTTTCAATCATGTTTATCATGAAGGCAATCATGTTGTCGACCTGCTTATGAATATGGGGATTTCCAAGCAGAGTATCATTGTTTGGAGAAGAGCTTTCCCCCATCTCTAATTGAAATCAATGCAATTGAATTTTGTGAGCAGCAAGACTAGGGGGGATTGGTGGTGGGGCCTCTTAGACTCCACGTGGAATTATGCACACTTTTTTCATCATCATATGACCAATCACACTATGAGTGGAAGGCAAGAGTCAAGGAGTACTCACATGAGAATAAATTACATCAATGATGCAACACTACAGTCCAATGGTGATGACATATTTCAAAGGGTGAACTATTATATGGTGGAAAAAGATAATTTTTAGAGTGGTGGAAAATTTGATGTGAGTCATGTGTCTGAACATATCATAAGTCACTATATCATTATCTTAGGGCCTTGTGGGACTACATGGCAATTCCACCACAATTTGATGACGAGGCAGCTTTGGCACTCTACCAATCCTTGTGAGCACCATAGTGTCTTATTTAAATGAGCATAGATGACTACCTCTATGATTTTTGGTCCTCATTCATGTTTTTCATTGGTGATGCTCTTCTCAACCTCTCCAGTCTCATTGATTCTTATGCCAATAGTTTTTGTAATCACCATCCAATTACCTCGAGTGACTGTGTGTTTAGTCCTCGAAACTATTAGTGGAGTCCTCTTTTAATTTTGTTGATAACTAATGCTTTCGAATCTGACATCGAATCATCGAGAGAAGTTTTTTCTTCACCTTGTACTTTCTATTTTTTGGTTTGGATTTCCTATTGGGTTTCCATTGCTTGCATCAATCCATTCATGCTATTCACTTCTACTCTACTTGCAATCATGATTCATACTTTTTTGAAGCGTGGTATGCATGTTTTGTGCCATCGCATATGGAGTTAGGTAAGGGAAGTATCCCCTATATTTTTAATCACTACCTTTTAGTACCTTGTGATGTTATCTTCCCTCCATAGTT
Source organism: Wollemia nobilis (assembly GCA_028583015.1). NCBI lineage: Eukaryota > Viridiplantae > Streptophyta > Pinopsida > Araucariales > Araucariaceae > Wollemia > Wollemia nobilis. The sequence continues at coordinate 3,510,649 of JAQPPZ010000866.1, forward strand.
ATCCTGCTCTGGTGATTTCGCTTGAAAGTCCCTCCCTCTGGTCTAGCTCTGTTCTGATGGTCAAAGTCAAAACCACTACCCTCCACCTAACTACTTTGGTTGAGGATATTTTTTGTGATTATGGCCTACTCAATTTATTTCAACTATTTAACGACCATGACCCTGACCTTTCCTTGGATTTTGTGCATACGTGGGATGGAGGGCATATTGTCATCCATGGGTTGAGCTTTTCTATAACTATGAACCTCCTTGTAGAGATCACAGGGATACCAAACGAAGGGAAAATCATTAATCAAGAGAAGCACTCGCTCTAGGGTGAGTTGGATTTCTTCTATGATTGTGATGAATCCTTAGGCAAGGACAAAGGTGGCATCTTGTGAGATACTCTCGCAAAGCCATAGGATGTAGTAATGGTGATAGTCCTTCAATACTTCACATTGAATAGTCCTGGTGCAGTGCTGCAGAGTTTCCACCTTGCTTTCCACAACCATTTATGAGGGAATAAGACAATTAAAATACCTGAGTATATCTTTTGATTTGTTGAAATATTGGTTCTCAACATCAAAATAGGGATCTCTTCTCTTCCCATGCATCAAGGACTGCATTTATTGATGTACTGCTATGTTTTGGAGTGTCAAACTCGAAGGGCCATGGGAGTGGTGGTCTCTACCATGGGACCTATATACGATGTTGGAGTAGATGGGGTGACACTTCTATGTCTTCAATAACTAATAAGATGCTCGATTTTGACACTAAGATGGATGGTACATCGGGCACCCATCGCTTCACCAAATCCAAAGCTAGTAGTGGCAAGCGTAAAGTCCCAATTATGGTTGATAATGATGCTTCTGATGATTCACTCTCTTTTTAGGTTAAGTAGGAAACTGCCCCCAATAAAAGCCACCCTCTCGAGGGAACCTCCACCAAACAACCCTCTCTATTGGCTTCCAGAGTGTCCTATTGGACTAATCTATCTAAAAGAGGCCACCTCCAGGACCTCCACGACATCATGAAGGCCCTAGGGAGAGAAGCCAAGATGACTTCCTCTCTGCTTTCTCAAGAAGAGACTCTCTTGTATGAGTACAAGGATCAATTTGAGATCCTAGAGGAGTTTAAAAGTCTGGTGGGGGCTAATGGGCATGATGTAGTTGGTCAACTGAATAGTTAGTGCCTATATTTCTCAGGTGGATCTCTGTCCTTTTGGACTCTATCTCTTCTCAATTTCTCCTACGTGGGACTCTTTTCTTTTTTGAATTTTTTCCATTTTGCTACTGCCCCTATGTGGGTTTTTGAGAGTGACTGTTTCTGGCTCCTGTGTGGGCACTTTGTTCCTCCTCAATGGCCATGTGAGGGCTTCCTTTTTTATATAGGAGGCTTACATTTTTTGGTTTGTTTTATTTTGTTACATCTATCCTATGGAGTGTTCCTCGATATGAATAATTTTTGTAAAATATTACAAGACCCTTTTAAAATCCCTTTACCAATAAAAAAAAAGAATAGTAGTTTCAGCACTAGTTGGTAGAAATACAAAAAAATAAGGGATACCATTCAACAGATCACAAATTTTAGACAATTTGCATAGAGATCTAGACCTAAACACTGTTGTAGCCAATAAAAATGCATGAGGACATGCATCAGGCTAAGTAGGGGGGGATTGATGAGGCACTCAAATGTCTTATTATTTTAGCTTTGTTAACATGTGAAACTACCATTTTTTCCCAATATCATAGTTAAAATGCCAAATATTTTGATTATTATGTATTAATATGTTAATGTTGGCATGATAATATGAAAAGGAATATTGTTTTACTATTCAAAATTTTTTTTACTTTTTCATGATTATTTTACATATTTTTAGTAGTTAAATAGTATAAATAAGACATTTTAAAAAGTACTATCAATAGAGTTTTATTGAAATCTATTTGTTAAGAGTATTTGAAGTGTTTTTCCCACATTAGAAACTATTTTTGGATTATGTGGCATCAAGAATTCCATGTTGTAACAAAAATAGGGCAACCAACCTACAAAACTGAACCTGCAAGTTTTGCTCCAAAACATTTGTGCAGCAACCTGTAAGATAATTTAAGAATGAAGATGTGCACTTGATTTGGTGTCTAAAATGACTTGTGAGTATGAAATAAGGAAAAAATAATGTAACCAATCACCCAACATTGACCCAAATCGAACTAGTCCAAGCATCTGCATCTGACAGTTGTTCACCAGGTCTTTCGGAGTAGTTGCAAAAAAAGTTGTAGAAAGGGTTGAACTCACCTTTTTAGCTAGTTTTCAAGGAAGGTAATTAAAGTGGCATGTGGATAACAAAAAATCAAGTTAAAATTGTTCTAAGCATCATCCATCATATTTGAAAGAAAAAAAAGAGGATAACTGGCTGCAACAAAATTTTATCCTAATTTTACACAGAATTTGTTGACTGCAACTCAGCAAATAACAACTTGACAACAAGAAGATCACAATGTAACTTTCAACCATAGGAAATATAAGTGGGAGAAATTGTATAAGTATTCTTATTTACCTGCATTGAAGGATAATAGACAAATAGGGAAATAGTAACAACATTAGAATTTGTCAACATTTTTTGTAATAGCAGTTTTCATTTAATAAAGTGTAGTTTTCTTTTAGCATAGTCTTTGTGCCTATTTGACCTTAGGAACTTATTACTTGGTATTTTTTACTCCTACTAGATCTAGGAGCAAGGGCCCACTCTCAAAGCTAGTGGAGGGACCTCTGTAACATAATTACAATTTTTCTTATTTTGTTGTTGTTCTTGTCAAAAAGTTGCAGTTATCATTTTGTTGTTATTTTTCTATAATTTATTGCAAATCAGTAAATATTATGTTTTTCCCCTATTTCATGTGTGAATGTTTTCATGTTATTTTCAACTAGCTAACCTTATTATTTCCTGTATTTTTCATTTTGGTTAATGCAATTTCATTAGGCATTTCATTATAGTTTTTAGTAGTAAATTTTTGCTTCAACATTCTAGTTTAAGCAGCATTAATTTTTAGCATTTGTCAATTCTGTTATTTTCATTCAAAGCATTTTATTTTCTATCATTTAAAATTAGCAAGTGTATTTTGGTTTCATTATTCCTTCAACAAAGTTAATTTCTACAAATTAAATAGGTTTTCAATTTGCAAATACGTGCTAGCTAAGTTTACTTGCTATAAAGACATTATGATTCTTAGTTTTTAGACAAGAAAGTACCTTGATTTTTGAACTGTAGATCCACAAACATCCTCTATCGTATATAGCCTTGGACACCACCATTGATTAAAAAAATGAATTAAATGATGAGCATTAATGACACCCAACATTCTTCATTTGCATTTCTATCAAAGATATTCTCCATCTTCCTCAAACTGCCAAGTTTCCACAATCAACTCCTTCATATCATTTTCTTTTATTTGGATAGTATGATCCTTTATATCATGTTTATTAAGAGATAAAATAGCATTCATATAAATGCCTTCCTAGTTTCCATTTCTATAAACATCTTGTCTATAACAACCTCACAATTTCTTAATACCTTTTTCTAGGGTTCTTATCCATTCCCCTAATATTCCAAGATATTATTTTCATTGTTATTTTTTTTTATTTGTGGGTTTAACCCCACTTCTAGCATTGGTGATATTTTCTTTTGTTTTCCCATATCAATATCCCTCTAGATTTCTTTTTCTATTTTTTTACTTCTTCGGTCTTCCTCTCTTTTTTCATTATTGTCAATACTTTCATCTTCATCAATCTCTTCAATCTTCTCACACTGCTCATACTCAGACTTATCATATTTTAATAGTCTTGCTTTAAAGGATATAAAGTGCAATAAATAACCTCATAAGCATATTCTTCTTTATGTTGCCTTAGAAACCCTAAAGTGAAAAGATGCTCTTCCATAGCATTTACCTTCTTACTCTTTCAAAAAAATCCTAACTTATTATATATTTCCTCCATTTTTATTTCTTTATTATGCTACTCTTGAAACCCTAAATTGCAAGGGATAACCTCTATATCACTTTCACTTTTATTACCAAGAGAGGATTATATAGTACTTGAGAAAAATGAAGATGATTTACTTGGAATAAACTTTACCTCTTTTATCATATTTGTTTAAGGATTTCCCCCATCTTACTTTGCACGTCTAATTCCTTCTAAACTTGAACTTGTTAATATTTTTCTCCAAGGTTCAGGTATGTCATGTCTTGGCCAACGTGAGTAAACCCAAAGGTCATTGATTGTTGTTCTTTCAAGGTGCCTTTGTTGGTATGACTCTAAAATATGGATTTCTTAGACAAAGTGTCTTAAAATTAAAATGTTTAAATGTATGAAAATAATTTCATGGCACGAGTATTTAAACATACGTGAATTGAGTGGAATTAAAACTGGACAACAGAAAAATAAATTTTAAGCTCTATAAATTGTGATTGCTCAATAAATATTTTTCATTGTGTTAAAGAATTATTATCATATATATAACAACAATGATTAATTTGAAGTTGTATGGAAATTTAAAATGAATTGCAAAAAAATAGCTTCAATGCTTCAAACAAAAATTAATCTAATCCTTATATAAACAAGATCCAAAGAAAAGTCAAAGTTTTAAGGGTAAAAGAAAAGAAAAAAAATAAGCAAGCCCATACTACCTTGAAATTTTGTTCTAATCCGATAAAGCAACAATTCTGATTTAAATCAATCTTGTCCCGATTAGTATTCACACAACCGAGGTTTGAGACAGTGCAATCTTCAGAGAAGCAACAAGCTATGAAATGGACTAAGTGCAACCACCATCAACATGTGCATATTAAACATAGCAAATTTCAAAAGCTTTATATTATAAAAATAGTCATTGAGTACATTGATTCAAATTTTTCCACTTCGATGGATTACAAAAATAGAGCCCAAAATGATATCTGGCTTGGTTCAAAATAATCATCCAACAAAAAAAGAAACACCAAGAAAAAGCAAAATCTAAAGGGCTTGCTAAAAGATGGTTTTTGACCTTTGTAACAGACTAATGAGCCACTATTTATTCCATTTTTGGCCTTCACATAGCAATATATTTTGCAATAAATAATTTTCCATTTCCAGGATGTGCTTCATGAAATTACTTTCAACCATACTTTGGCCATGCCTCATTAAATCTCCATTTGTATGATGCTTGGGGTCTTTGGAATGGACATACCTCATTAAATTGCCATTACTCTGCCAAGTCTAGGTTGACCATTAATTTCACCATGTCCACTACCCAATACATTTGTTCTTGCCCAATCAGCATTAAAATTTCATGTCTACCATTACATTTATCATATTTTAAATTTAAAGTTGCCCCAGTAAATATCTTGCAAAGCAAAACAAAAACGTAAGCATTAGAAAATATTATTACAATTGCTCTTAAAATATATTTTTATTATTATTTTAATATTATAAGCTTTATACATATATTTCTTTTTATTTTATTTATTTTTAACATTATTTTAGAACGTTCTTTTTTTCTTTTTTTTACATGGTGGAATCAGTAGCCACCACGATGATCCAGGAACGTTGTTCGTATTTATGGCCACCACAGTATTCTACGTTGTCTACCCCAAAAGCCGCCAGATAGTACTTCATGTAGTCTGCCCCTATAACCACCATGCCACATTCATTTTAAACCTTTTACGCCATTGAAAGCACCAAGAAAGGGACAAAAATTTAGTTCGGCAAAGCTCGATATTAGAACCCTAGGTGTTCGTCCCGCATACAGGGTTTCGCTGAACCAATTGGTCTACACCTCGAACGTTCTTTTTGTTTTTATTTTTTATTTTTTTTAAAACATGCTTTTCTATAAATTTTACTCTCATGGTTATCTTTGGCTACACTTGTCTTTTTGGCAATTTCTTTACACTTTCCAACAATTTCTATATTTTCTATAAATTTTATGCTTTCCAGCAATCTATGAATAATATTGTTGGGGCTAAATTCCTATTGTCGGGATTATTTCCAATTTTAAATGGTCGAAGTAAATTTTTCAATTGCTACAGTAATTTCCAATTTCCAGTAGTTGAGGCAATTTTCCATTGTTGGACTTTTGCGATGTTTCTGCTTAAGTCAACACTTAAAAAAGTTTGACATTGAGGCATTTTTCTCTCTTACTAGGCTTTGGCTTCATTGAGTCTTTATTTTTAGCAAGTGTTCAGAGGCTCTGGCTACTTATTTTTTTATTGTTTTTTTCTTTTATATTTCCACGGGCTTTCGATATTCTGTTTATATTTCTCAAGCTTGGATTTATTGGCTTCTTTTTTTCCCCTTTGGATTTACGGGATTAGCATTCTAGGGATTTTAAACTCTTATGCTTACATCATCTTAAAAGCCCCAGATTTTGGCTTTTTGCTTCCTATGGCAATTTTAGGATTTTAAACTCTTATGCTTACGACATCTCAAAAAAACTCTAGATTTGGATATTTTTGCTTTTCGGGTTCAATATTTGGCTTCATTGGCTTCTCTATTTCCCCTTTGCTTTTTGGGAATGACAATTCCAAGATTTTAAACTCTTATGCTTACATCATCTTGGAAAAACTTACATTTAAGTTTTTTACTTCCTAAGTCTGGGCCTTGGCTTGTTTGGCTTCATTATTTCCCCTTGGCTTTCTGGTATTCACAATTTTAGGATTTTCAAACTATTATGCTTACATCATCATGGAAAAAATCCTGAATTTGGTTTTATTTTTTGCTTTCGATATCCCAAGAGTGATTTCCAATAGCTCAAGCATTTTCAATGGCATGGGATTGATATTATTTTTTCCTTATGAGTGTCAGACTTCTGATGGGGTAGTTGTCATTTGAGTGCACGAGTTCTAGTATCGCATAATATTTTGATTTGTCAACAAATTTAACCTTGCATGCTTTTAAAATTCTCCTTAAGTTGCTAGACTTCTGACTGGAAAATATCCTCACTTAATTTCCAGACTTACATCTATTTTCTTATATTTCCCTAGGAGTGACCTTGGTCGTGGTAGCTTGGATAATCGATAGGAACAAGCAATTTTAGGCCTCGAATCTCCTTGAAACATAAAAAAAATTATACTTTTAAAAAAATTATTTTTGAGGAGCATATAATGGAAGTGGTTTCATGCAATTTTATTATGGCAAGAGATATAGAGATCCAAAAGTGCTTTTTTAAAAGAAAAAAAAAATTGGAATTTTTTTGGCTACATTTTTAGTATTTTTTTGTAAATTTCTTTACATTTTCTAGCAATTTCTAATTTTTTTGAAAAAATTACCCTTTTCAATTATATTTGAATAATATTGTCAAGGCTAAATTCTTATTGATAGGTTGATTTCCTATTTTAAATGGTATTTTTTCCAATTACCAAGGTAGTTTCTAATTTGGGAAAATTTATCATTGTTGGACTTTTGCGATGCTTCTGGTTAGGTCAACACTTTAAAAAGTTTGGCATTCATGCATTTTTCTCTCTTACTAGGCTTTGGCATCATTGAGTATTTATTTTCAATAGGTGTCGAAAGGCTTCTAGCTACTTATGTTTTGGTTGTTTTTTGCTTTTATATTTCCTTGAGCTTTTGACATTATGTTTATATTTCTCAGGTTTAGCTTCATTGACTTCTTTATTTTCCCTTTGGCTTTCCAAGATTGGCATTCCATGAGTTTTTAAACTCTTATGCTTACATCATTTTGAAAACACCTAGATCTGGGTTTTTTTGCTTCTTATGGTAATTTCATATTGTGCTTACGTCATCTTGAAAAAATCCTAGATATGGGGTTTTTGCTTTTTAGGTCTAGGCTTTGGCTTCATTGAATTTTTTATTTTCCCTTTACTTTTTAGGATTGACAATTCCAGGATTTTAAATTCTTATGCTGATGTCATCTTGGAAAAACCTCGAGGTATTGCATAAGATTTCGAGTTGCCAGCATATTTAACCTTGCATGCTTTTAAAATTCTCCTTAAGAGGTCAAATTTATGATTGGAGCAATATCCTCACTTAATTTTCTAACTTACATCCATTTTCTTATATTCCTTTGAGAGTGACCTTGGTCATGGCAGATTGGATAGCCTATAGGAACAAGCAATTTTAGGCCTCGAATATCTTGGAAATATAGGTAAATTTATACTTTTTGAAAAAAAAAATTAGGAGAATCTAATGGAAGTGGTTTCATGAAATTTTTTTGAGAATGGCAAGAGATATAGAGACCTAAAATTGAATCCATCTATGTTGTCGAGAGGAAAATCAAGTCTACAATGTTTGATTTTAAGTAGTTTCAAGGTGCTAAGGCTATGGGAATATAGGCAAGTTGGGTACTCGTTGGAAATCTTATTTAACCCAAACTAACAGGAGAGGTTATTTGCAATTTAAAAATGCATCACAAAAATCCCAAGGCAAACAAAAATTAAGCACCTATAATTAAAATCTTTCAGCTAAAAAAACAAGAATTTTTAGATGATTGGCTATCATGTATAGGACCAAGAAAACAAGAGAAAATTTCATCAAAATTTAAAAAATGCATCCCCAATCCATGCAAACTAGGATGTGTTGTGCAAGCACAACAACAGAACTTACACATTGTACTTTCTCATCCTTTATATCTTTCTTTGTTTTTTGTAATGGTTGATCTAAGTGAGCTATGGTGACCTTTGTCAAATGATGTTGTAGATAAGATTTTTTACCTCTTATTTTGGAGTGGAATAACCTAGATCTAATCTAGCTTCTATTACTGTATAACTTCCTTGCTTCATCTTGAAGTTTATCTCATGACCAAAATTTCCTGTCTCTTTCTTCATAGTTTTCACTTTATAAACTCTTTCCATGTGTCTAGTCTCGTAAAAATTGTGGCATTAAATACGACATTTTTATAATCCACTTGTTGATCTCGTTCTCTTGATTTAGATTTAATCTTAATGGATTGTAGTAAAATTTTTAAATTATCTATAGCAATACATATTTGGATATATAGCATGCTTTCACTCGTTAATAGTTAGTCATTCCTTGATGAATTCTCCTGGGGTATTTTCAATATTCTTCAAAACATATTTATCGATAAGTCGATATGGAAGTCCAAAGAGCCTAACCCCCATCAAAAAATTGTTAATAGTTTTTGTCACAATAGAAAATTTTTAATTTCATGGTAGTTAATAAAGGGCATCTCTCCCCCTAAGCCATGGACCATCACCCATTGTTTTATCCCTAATTTTTGAACTAGAAAATATGATGAGGAAAAAAACCTCTAGGAAGAAAAATCATAGAATAATTTGAATTCAATCCCCACCTCTACTTGATCCAATTTTGAATCTCCAAAAACCCTAGCCAATATCTATGGAACTTACATATTAACCCTCTACTTTTAAGAAACATTATATCATACTCAATCATCTCATCTTTGATAGTCATTTCTAGTGTAACATTTGTTGCCTAGATCGAAATTACCATATATTTACACTTTCGCTTATCTTCAACCTGGGCCCCCATACTTCCAACCAAGGCATCTTGACTTTCCATTAGGGCTTTCAAATATGATGTTCATTCCATACTAGCTAATGGGGCTTGCTCTTGGCTCACATTGCCTCCCAACTCACACTTGCTCCTAACTCACACTCCCACCTAGCTCACACTACCTCCCAACTCATGCTCACTTTTAGCTTGCACTCCCTTCTACCTCACACTCACTCCTAGCTTTCACTCTCTCCTAAATCACACTCACTCCTATCTCTTATTTCTTCCAACGCTCCTTTGCTTTAATAATTTTTAAAAAATAATGTTTGATGCATTCATGGTAAGTATTTGAACCATTGATGGACTTTGGATGAACCCACTGCTCACACTCCATCATAGCTTTCACTAGCTCCCAACTTGCACTTCCTCCTGCCTCGCACTCCCTCTTGGATTGTACTCACTCATGTTTCTTATTTATTTCAATGTTCCTTCGCTTCTATGATTTTTGAAAATATTATTCAATGTGTTCATGATCATATCTCCCTTCCACCTCACACTCACTCCCAACTTTCACTCTTTCCTATATCTTCTTTCTTCCAACGCTCCTTTGCTTCGATAATTTTTTAAAAATAATGTTTGATGCATTCATGGTAAGTATTTGAACCATTGATGGACTTTGGATGAACCCACTGCTCACACTTCATCATAGCTTTCACTAGCTCCCAACTTGCACTTCCTCCCGCCTCGCACTCCCTCTTGGATTGCACTCACTCATGTTTCTTATTTATTTCAATGTTCCTTCACTTCTATGATTTTTTGAAAATATTATTCAACGTGTTCATGATCATATTATCATTATTATATTATATATTGACAATTTAATTATCAATAGGAGATTGATTTCTATAATAAGGAAGATGAAGTTTTAGCTTTAAGACTCCTTTGAGATGATAGATTTGGGACTTCTTTATTATTTAGATTGAGTGATCTCCTTCAAGGATATATTTATGATGTCCTTGGTATGCTTTGCATCTTTTATAACATATTTGGGTGGATTATTGTAAGTCATTTTATACTCCCTTTACATTTTGGTTGAACCTTCATGCTAGGTGTATCACTTTGTTGGTTGACACTATTGTCTATCAATATCTATTATGGGTTATGTTACTGCACTTGTACAACACGCCCTAGTCTACATGGATTGGAGACCCAGTTTTAAAATTTTAATAAATTTTATCTTGTTTTCTTGGGCTTGTGCATGATAGTTGATCATCCAATAAATCCAATTTTTTTAGTTGAAAGCTTTTAGTTATAGGTACCCAATTTTTGCTTACCTTGGGGTTGTTGTGATTTTTACTGCCATTGTTGTGTATGGTAAAAAATTAATTAGAAAATCATCTCCTGTTAGACCGGGTTCAGAATAAATATTCCAAAAAGTACCCACTTGCTTACATTTCCATAGCCTTAGCACCTTGAAACTGCTTAAAATCAAGCATTGTAGACTTCATTTTCCTCCCGACAACATAGATGGCTTCACTTTTAGGTCTCTATATCTCTTGTCATACTCAAAAATTTCATGAAACCACTTCCATTAGATGCTCCTCAAAAAAGGATTTTCAAAAAGTATAAATTTACCTATGAGGAGATTCGAGGTCTAAAATTGCTTGTTCTTGTAGGCTATCCAATCTGCCATGGCCAAGGTCACTCTTCGAGAAATATAAGGAAATGGTTGTAGGTCCAAAAATTAAGTGAAAATTGCCCCAGTCAAAAGTTTGGCAACTTAAGGAGAAGTTTAAAAGCATGCAAAGTTAAATCCGCTAGCAACTTTAAATTTTATACAATACTTGAACCCATGCACTCAAATGAAAACTATCCCACAAGAAGCCTAACACTGATAAGGAAAAAGGGAAAATAAATACCAGGTTGTTGAAAATGTCTAAGTTATTGGAAATCACTCTTAAGCTATTCGAAAGCAAAAAAAAACCCCAATTCAAGGTTTTTTTCCAAGGTGATGTAAGAATAAGAGTTTTTAAAATCTTATAACTAGCTTAGATGTAAAGGATATATATCTAAAAACGCCGAGAGTTATCAATCTCGAGGTGCCTATCTCATTTCTTGGGGATGTGATCTCCAAGATAGGCACCTCGGGATTGATAACTCACAACATTTTTAGATATATATCCTTTATATCTAAGCTAGTTTATTAAACAGTTGCAACGGTTGGTTAGTTGGATATTTTAGTTTAAATATTTTAAATGTTTGCAATAGTTGGTTTAAATATTTTAAATGTTTGCAACGGTTGGTTAGTCAGTTGTTTTAGTTTAAATATTTTAAATATTTTTGTTAATGTCAGATTTTTTAATAAAAAAAAAATTGTTTATGGCATGACATGACCTCTTTGCCTCCCACCTCCCCTGTCTGACATTGTAGGAACACCTCTCGACATAATTATGAATCCTAGAAAGCCAAAGGGAAATAAAGAAGCCAAAAAATTTAAGGCCCAAACCCTAGAAGCAAAAATCTCAAACCCAAGTTTTTTCCAAGATGATGTAAGCATAAGATTTTAAAATATTAGAATTGTCAATCCCATATAGAAAAATAGAAATAAAGAAGTTAATAAAGTCAAATCCCAGACCCAATAAGCAAAAATCCCAAATACAAGGTTTTTTCAAGATGACATAAGCAATTTAAAATCTTGGAGTTGTTATGGGAAGCAAAAATCCCAAATATGGGATTTTCAAGATGATGTGATCATAAGAGCAATGAAGTGAAGCCCAAGAAATATAAACATAATGTCAAATGCCCAGGGAAATATAAAAGTAAAAAGCAATCAAAACATAAGTAGCTGAAAACTTCCAAACACTTACAGAAAATAAAGACTCAATGATGCCAAAGCCTGGTAAGAGAGAAAAATACCTAAATGTCAAATTTTTTAAGTTCTAACATAAGCAAAAGCATTGAAAAATTTTGACAATTAGAAATTACCCCACCATTGGAAATTGGAAATTGGAAATTATCCCAACAATTAGAAAAATTACCTCGACCATTGAAAAGTGAAAATCAGCCCGACAATGGGAATTTAGCCTTGACAATATTATTTAGAGATTACCAAAAAGGGTAAATTATTTATATAATTTTTTTTGGAAAGTGTAAAATTATCAAAAATACTAAGAATGCAACCAAATATTATTGGGAAAGGAAAATTCCCAGAAAAGCACTTTTTTTAAGCATTGTTTTTGAGTGAAAAGGTAAAAAATCTACTAATGAAACTTTGAATAAATTAAAAAGGAAAGTATTCTCCCTTTTTTAGCCAGGCCCGTATTACAAATAAGCTTTCATTTCGGTATAGACATTATTACCAAATAGCCTTCTAGCTAGGAGAGGATTCCTTTTGGCTTTCTCTTTTTATCTTCTTGTCATTATCTCCTTTTTCTGTAGAAGGTACGAACATGTTTGATCATCTCCATTCGGTGCTCTGTTATCTATGGTTTCTTGTTTACCTTGGATTTGAGTCACTTGTGTTGCTCCTCTCCTTAAGATATTCTATATTGATTCTTCCTTTTCAAGTATATGAGTTTCTTCTGATATTTTTGCCTCCACGGTTTATGTTAGCTTCCTTGTTAAGGTGTTCCAGGTTCTCTTCATTGATTTATAGTCTTCTCTAAAATTTCTTCCATTTCTCTCTAGTTGCAGTTGACACCATATAAAAATAATATCTAGATCCCAGGCACATTTCATTTTTTGGATATGAATATATTGTCTTTCCAGTAGTTCTAGAAGTTTTCCATGGTTGGGAGTGAGGTCCCCTGCTAGTTGAAAATTTTGAACCACTGGTGTCGGATCATTTGGACATATGGGCATGTAAAGAGTAGGTGGGGGATTGTTTCCTCTTCATGATACATATTATGCAATGGTTTAGGCCTTTGAAGCTTCTCTTACATAGGTTATCTTGAGTCAAGATACTATTGTGGGCCACCTACTAGGAGAAACAATTGATCTTTGTCCAACCTTTGGGTTTCCACAACTTTGACCAAGGGAAAGGATTGATGGATTCAGGGGAAGAAGAGATGGATCTATAACCCTCTTGTACTAAGTAAATACTAAGGGTCCCAAAACCCTAGGCTATTTTATCTTGTTCTAATTTCCTCACCCAAGTTCTTCTGGTCAATATTTCCTATAGTTTTACCTTCTTTTTCTCCTATCCTTCACATGTCCATTCCTCTAGAGGGCATCATAGGAGGTATCCTAAGGATTGGTTGTTCAATCGTTTTAGGTAGTGGCCCACATTGACCTATCCATGTTAATATAATACCAATTTTAGGATAATTTTATGAAGATATTCGACATCCATGGGGGGGTAACATTTTAAAGAGTCATCCTAAAATTTGGTTTTGCTCCCATCTCCAATTCTCCATAATAAGCTCTTCTTAATGATAGGAGCTTCTTTCTTCAGTGATTTCCAAATTTTTGAACCTTCCCCTATTACTAGGAGTCAAGGAAGGTTAGCTCTTGTGTGATATGGGTAGTATTTCACTAGGATAACCTTAGACCAGTGTTGGTCTGGGTGGGATAACCACCTCCAATAGAGTTTTCTAGTTAGATCTTGGTTGTTTTTTGTTATCGCTCATATTCTATGACCTCCATCTTATTTTGGATGACAAATTTTTTCCAACTAATGAAAGTCATATTTTGACTCCCTTTGACATTGAACCATAAGAATCTTTACATTATTTTGTTGAGGTCTTTCAACACACCTTTTGGGGCCACTAAGACTAGGAATTTGTACACAAAAATTTATTGAAGGACTGATTTTAGTAATGTAACTTTACCTCCAAAACTTAGCCATATGTTCATCCAATAATTTAGCTTAGATAAGATTCTATATTTTATTGTTCTTCAATCCTTAGCTTTTAAACTTCTTCCTGAGAGGAGGATTATTAGGTATTCCAAAGGAGGAGAAACTTCTTAGAATATTAGGATTTAAGTAATCCTCTCCCAAACTCTCTTTTTAACATTGAAAAAAAATATTTTTTGATTTATGGTCATATATGAGTTGACTAGTGGCCTTTATATAGCAATCGAGGATGTTTCTTATGCTAATTGTTTTCCATATCATTGCCTCCCCCCAAATTTTGGTATCATCCATAAATTTCAAGTGAGTAAGATCTAAACTAGAGCTAGTACTTATTCTTGTAATGATGTTCTCTGCCTTCTTCTATTTGATATATCTCCCTAAGCCTTCCACATAAAGAATGAACAAGTATGGTGAGATAGGGTCTCCTTTTCTGATCCTCTTGGAAGATTGGAAGGGTTGGGATGGAACTGTTAGAGTTAATGTAATGTGCACTATGCCAGTTTGAAACTTATCAGTTTCATTGACAAGTGTCATGTTCATCATATAGGCTTATGCCTATATATTGTAACCATTTATCAATAAAATAAATTCCCTTGAGTTTCACTCCTAACATTTGGTATCAGAGCAGGATTTCCCTACCCTGTGAAACCCTTGAGGGGGGATTTCCCTCATGGAAATCCTCCCTCCCCCATCCTTTCCCCTCATTTTCCCATTTTTCATTTTCCCCCATTTTTTTTCAAAATAGGGAGTATGCTCTCCATTGTTTACAATGGATCAGAAACCAAAATTTTTGGAAAAATCATGGCTTCCAATTTTTTTAGTGATCCATAATGGCCTTGTAGTGAAATTCGTAGTATTGGAATATGGCCATTTGTAGATGAGCGATATGAAATGTCGTTCCAAGGTACCATTGCTATTTTATTATTTGCAGGTCACAGTCAGCAGCACCTCTCAAATATTGAACTACGAGAGAGAGAGAGAGAGAGAGAGATTGGCACTAGCATTGTGACGGTGAACTACGAGAGATGTAGAAATTGGCACTAGCATTGTGACGGTGATAATGGAATGCATTTCAGCTTTACGTTCAAGATTTGCGGTTTCGAGGTTTCGAGTACCGAACTTGCAGTAGCAGGAGTCTGGAGAAGATATCCTCAGCTGCTTCATTTTTCAATTTTCACGTCGTTTTTACCTCTCTGTGTTTCGAACACTGAACTTCGTCAAGGGTTTCGAGTTTGTTAAAGGTGTTCTACATGCACTTTTAGATCTTGTTTGCTTAAATTTGAGCTTTCAAAGCATTCGCTGGAGCTTGCCATGGAGGGCGTGTACTCTAAGATGCGACCGAAGCGGCCATATTTGGGGGCCAAGGATAACGGGCCGGCAAGCAGAAGTATGTGACCGTCATGGAAGAGAACATCTGCAAGGCAGGAATAGTTCGATCGATCGGGTTCGACAAAAATTTTGGGTTTGAATGGCAGAGTCGCTAGTCGTCGGTGACGAGATCGCAGAGGACGAACGCGTTAATGATCTGTTTTCTCTCAAAAATTTGAGAAGATTGATTTTTTCTGTACAGGCCTTGTTTTTTTGTGGATTATCAGGGATTGAGGGAAGTGCAGAGCAGCCGGTTGATTGCACAGCAGCTCCCTGATTGCAGCGACGACCCCGCGTCTATGGGCGGCGAATCCTCAAAGGGCGACGTGAATGTCGAAACTGTGGACATTGTTTTCTATGAATCTGAAGAAGCAGAAGCAGCCATTGTTTCGTCCTCGAACCAGTATTTTTTTATCGTGTTGGAAACGGAGTTGCAGTTCTGGAGTATTTTTTTGTCCCTCTCCGCCTGCGTCTGCCTGGGCTTCACAGGGCTCCCTTCTCGGGCCCGTCTCTTGACGGCAATTTGCCACTCACAGACACCGCCATTGATTCCAATTTTTTTTTCGGCACTACCCATCAATCAGATCGCACCGGCGCTCAGAACCCAGGGCCACATTTTTCAGCGGATATTCCTCTCCACCGGTTCGCAGATCGCCAAGGCCGAGGAGCTGGAAGAGGAGTGTTTAAGCGGTCTCCGTTGCGGCCACGTGGTGCACAACCTGACGCCCTTTTTTCGCCATCGGACCCCTATTTTTTACGGTGGGTGCTTCCAGGTTTTGCAGGTAGAGGCCCTCCAGTATGATCAATACAGCGATTTTGCGGTTAAGTTTCAACATCAGAGAAGCTGGCAAGATCCCTACAATCAGTTGGAACCGGACCATGGACATTAAATAATTTAGATTTACTACATGAACCATGACCTGGGCAAGGCGCTGAGCGGCGGCCTTGGCGCTGTAATTCTGTGAGCGCTTGATGTTGGATAAGCCCGTGACCGATCCAGAGCGAGAATGGTGATCATCGATGGCAGTAGTATGAGCAGGTGACATCGCAGGGGTGGTAGAGGCGTTACCGCTATTCGTGGTAGCGCCGCTCCTTTGCCAACCGTACACGGGGCTCCACCTCTCATCATGGTTTCCCTTTGGCTTCTTGTGGGTTTATTATTTAATGTATAGGGATGGCCAATTTATTGATGACTTTAAAACTATGGGGACACTTAATTTATCATATGGGTAGTTGAAGAGAAACGCTCACTCCCCTACGAGGGAGATATTCCCCTGCGAGGGAGATATTGATGCTATTTTTTTTTTTTTTCCGCCGGAGTGCGATGCCGGGAATTTTTTATTCCTAAGGTTAATTTTGCTGCCTAGATAGGCATGCTGTTGTTTTTCATTATGATGAAGCCCCCTTTGATGGTGGAATATAGGGGTATTTATAGTCATTGGAAACGGTTTTCCGCGACGGACACAATGGTGGTGTCATATTGTAATTTTGAGGCTATTTCAATTCATTCTTTTAGCCTCAAAATTATTCTACCTTGGAGTGCACTTTCGATTGTACCCGACACTCCCAAGGTACTTTCATATGTGATCCTTGTAACTAGTGATCTTTTCTATACACTTGGCGAATGCAGCGGCTAGTTACCCATGCATTTCGATGGGATGACATGATCACCATAAGGACACTTATACTAGGGACTACAGACAAGACACCCTAGACTCTATCCGAGGTTGTTTTCGGATCTACTTCTGAAGACTACAGACGAAGACACTTCAGAAGATTCTCTTCTTTTCTTCTTCTCTCCTCCTATTTGGATCTATGGCTCATTTTATTGTATTGAGTGCATTTTTTGCAGAGACCGACACCTTCTAGATTGAGTTCACCATGAGGAGGGATTTCATACTCATGGTGAATCTAGTCAGTGACCTACGAGAGGCAACATCTTCTGAGGATGACCTGTAGAGGCAACAGACCCAGAAGTGGCTGACCCTGAGGCACCCATGATGACCCCGAGGCACTTAGATGGCTGACCCAGTGGAAACATACCCGTGGAAGTGGCTGACCCTGAGGCAATAGACCAAGATGTATACACAGTGAATCTAGCATTATTCACAGTTGGAGAGCCAAGCACAAAGAGCAAGAGCCTAAGACCAAATCAGCAATAAATGAGGATGTAGATTTTTGTTAGAGAAGTCAACATTAAGGGGGAATGTTACCTAATGTTGACTTGTTTTTTTTTCTTTAGTTAGGATAGTGCACATTAAGGGGGAATGTTAGAGTTAATGTAATGTGCACTATGCCAGTTTGACACTTGTCAGTTTCATTGACAAGTGTCATGTTCATCATATAGGCTTATGCCTATATATTGTAACCATTTATCAATAAAATAAATCCCCTTCAGTTTCACTCCTAACAGGAACTTCATTTATGAGGATTGACAAGGAAGAGGATGAGATGCTTTCTAGCACCCAAAAAATCCATTCTCTTTTAAAACCAAATTTCTTGAGGAATTTGGCCATGAAGTCCCAATTGACCTTGTCATAATATTTGGTGAGATCAAGTTTTAGGAAAATTCCTTTATTTTCTTTATTGATGAGGGTGTGAAAATATTCTTGAGCCAGGATGATGCCATCTAGAATTCATATTCCTTACACAAATCCTCCTTGATCAAGATATATGATTTCTAGGAGGATTTTTGTAAGCTTTTCTACCATCATCTTGGTGAGGATTTTGTACATCACATTGAAAAGAGCAATGGGGTGAAAGTTTACAATGTCCTAATTGTCTTTATCTTTTGGGATAGAAGTTAGGTGGGTGTGATTGAGGGCTCTAAGGATCTTACTATTGGATCTGATATCTTCTAATGTTGTTGTAACATATTCTACTATTGTATCCTAGAAATATTTGAATAATTTGATAGGAAGACCATCTGATCTAGGTGATTTTCTAGTTTGTACACTGAAGATAGTTTATATAACTTCCTTTGTAGTGATTGCCTTGATAAGTTCCTCATTTTATGTTGGAAGACCAAATCTAGGATATTTTCCAGCATCTCCCACTGGTGGGTTGGAGATAAATTTGGATATGTAGTAAACAAAGTAATAAATAAATTATTAGTTATTTTTTGCATACTTGGGGTAGTGTCATGTATAGAACCTTGGTCATTGAGAAGAGCATCCATTTGATTATGAATATTGTGGGTAGTTGCATAGTAGTAGAAGAATTTGGTATTATGATCTCCCTTTTGCAACCATGTTATATGTGCCCTTTATTTCGAATAAGCTTATTCCTTCTGGTCCATTTCCTAAAAGGGCTTCCTCCTGAGAAATAAGCTCTTCAAATACTACCCCTTCTGTAATTTTGGCAGCCACCTATTGTAGTTCTACTATGATATTTTTCCATTTTTTTTGAAATTCAGTGCATTGGAGTCAGCTCCAATCTTTCAAATTTTGTCTTACATGCTTGAGTTGTAAGTGGAGTTGAAATTGGGTCATCCCATGGGGTATTTTCCCTTGCTACCACCATTTATGGATTGGATCTGGAAGGTCTTTATTTTGAATCCAAAAATTCTCAAGTTTGGAAGACCTTTTAGGTTTATGATTTCTTTTGTCTATGGATAGACTAATCATGAAGTCATCAGAGATCAAGTGGTTAAGAATATCTTATTGACACTACCATTGGTGGAATGCTTCCTCTCCTACTAGGAACCTATCTAGCATAAATTTTATTATGTCCCCTCTTTCCTCTTATTTTTCCAAGTATTGGCACAACTTGGAGGAGGAATATTAATAAGCTCTAGTTGATATACTTGGGTAATGAGGAGTCTGTCTTTGTCATTCAATTGTGCTCTTCCCTCTTCCTGATTATTTATCAATATTTTAGCATTCATATCTCCACCTAATATCCAAAGGTCATCTGGGTAGGATTCTCTAATATCTTGAATTGCTTTTCATTGGATTTTTTGGTCTTTGATATTCTTTATTTGATATATATTAATAATCATCCATATTTCTCATGTATTCCTACTCTTAAGTCTTATCATAATAACTCCTTTGGTGGCTATCAAGTTGATTTCCTAAAAAGTATGTTTATACCACAAGATTAGAGAGCCTCTTGAAAATCCCTGGGAGGCTTGGGCTATGTAGTCATACTGCTTCCAGTTTCTACTTGATATGGTTCTTATTGATTTGAGAGAGGTTCTAGTTTCTTGCAGTAACATAACATTTGACTTGGTTTCTACTAGCATTCTTGTGATGACCAATTGTCTAGGGTGATCATTGAGTCCCCTCACATTCCATGTGTGTACTATCATTGGAAATCAATGTTGTAGAAAGTTTCTATTGACTTGACCAATCTTATTTCTCTCAGTTCTCCTTGTTGAATATTTTCTTTATTTGATTTTCTTCTCGCTCCTTGTAAAGTTTCATTATTTTATCTCTTCTGAATTTGGATGATCCTAAGAGTTGGTTTTTCTCTATTTTTCTTAGCAATTCCTATAATCACATCCTATGGTTGGTGATGGTCCTAGTTGTGGACCACAATGGCCTTAGACCAATCATGAGGTGAATATGGAATGGGAGAGTTCACTTGATTAACATGGGAATAAATCAACTGATGTGGGTTATTAATAGGGGGACAAAGGGACATGCTAGGATCAACTAAATATTTTGGATTGGAATCCTTGGATTTTGAAGGGGAGGGAGGATTTGAAGAAGGATAGCTCAAATTTATAGGTGTCAGATCTGGATTGGGAGATGGAGGGAACTTTGTCAAGTCTTCTTTTTCCATTAGGTCATCAAGCCTAAAGAGCTTGTATTTGTTTGATGGGGCTCTTCCATTTAAGTGGTTGTTTGGATTACCTACTTTCGATTGGATTCTTCCTCTATCTTGGATGCTATATTTTGTATTTCTCCTCAAGATGGTTTGGAATCCTTCCTAATTTTCCTTTTGTGTTGATTGGGTTGTAGTTCCTGGGTTTGGTTGACTTTGTTCCTCGACCATCATCATTAGTTTTGGGTATTGTCTCACTAGGTGACCATATTCATGACATGCTCTACATCTAAAGGGGATTGATTCATAGTCCACCTATTACCTCCAAGAAATATTCCCCACCCTTAGATTTATTTTAGTCAAAAGTGATTTTCCCAAATCCATATCAACATAAATTCTAGTGTACGCTATCGAACCCCCTTCTACTATTTCTCTAAAATACCCTATGTAGGTTCCTAGAATATCACCTATCATCTTGAGGATGTCATCCCTCCAAAATTCTAGGGGTAGGGCAAATAGTTTGAGCCAAATGGGCACTACAAATGGCTTAATGTGTGGGTCAAAATTCAGATTCCAAGGTTGCATGAAAAGACCTATTGGATCAATATTATAAGAACCCCCTCAAAATATTTGTCTCTATCTATAGGCATAATGAATTTTTTCATAAAATAACCATTGGGTAGGAGAATTATTTCAAATTCCCCTTGAGGGTCCTAGTGTTTTCAGGCCCAATTATAAAGGAACCTGTTTGAGGGTCTTAGACCTACAAATTTGCAAATAAGTGCATGGTTGGATCTATAGACAATGTCCTCAGTAATTAGTTCCTCAACTATCTACAAAATAAGGATAGAGTATTTTTAAGGCAAACATCCATTTTTCCTTGGTTGTTCTAGTTCCTTCTATTTTATTTTTTCAATTTCTTGCATAATCTTATGGGCTTTTTCTTCAGTATTAATATTTTTTTATCGATGCCTTTAACTACCCCTACAAAAGTTTACTTCTTGGTTGCAGCAGAGAAGATGGATTTTGAGGCATCATTGCTCAAAGATTCATCCTTTGCTTCTTGTCTCTCCCTCACTATGTCTACAAAAGACCACTTGGGAGAAGGGGGTAGAGGGAGGACCCCTGAAGGGCCCTCACTAGTAGCCATGGATAGGTAGAAAGCAGTTTTAATCTATGTTCTTTATGTGACAAGATACAAAAAATAAAAATTATGTGCAGATTTTTTGAATAGTGTCGAATAAAGCCCAACCTAAGCCCTGCATTCCATATCAATTCCACCTTATTGAGGCTTTGGCATGCAATAGCAATAGAACTATGAAAAAACCCTAGCAGAGCTCCATATATGAGGGTAGTATGGTTTTAATATCCCTTTTAATAGCGTTAAATATAAATAAAACAAAAATAAATATATATGTATAAATTATATAATATAAAAAATTAAAATAAAAATAATGGTAATAAATAAATAAACCCACATGTTGTAGGTGATTTGGATATGGTAGGGCAATCCTCCAAGGGAGGTACCTGGTTTGAATCTCCACCCTACCAAATGCACATCGGGTACCCAAAATCTAGTTGATAATGCTAGTGCGATCAGGGTCGGGCATGACTCCTAGGTGATTTTGACGGTGTAGAACCCCCTAGTCATGGTTTCTCAGACCAAGGCAGCCCCGCAAGGGATTTTTTGCTAAATTCAAAAAAAGTAAATAAATAAATAAATTTAGTAATTGTAATAATATTTTCTAATGCTTGCATTTTTGTTTTACTTTGCAGGATATTTATTGGGGTTGCTTTAAGGATAAAATATGGTGAACGTAATAGTGGATCTGAGATTTTAATGCTAACTAGACAAGTACATACATACTAGGTAGTGGACATGGTGAAATTAATGGTCAACTTGGACTTGGTAGAGTAATGACAATTTAATGAGGCGTGGTTGTTCTAAAGACCCCAAGCATCATGCAAATGAAGATTTAGTAAGACATGGCCAAAGTATGGCTAAAAGTAATCCCATAGAGCATATCCTGGAAATGGATAGCAATTTATTGTAAAATATAATGTTATGTAAAGGCCAAAATTTGTATAAATAATGGCTCTTTAGTATGTTATAAATGGTCAAAAACCATATTTTAGCAGGCCCCTTAGATTTAGCTTTTTTTTATGTTTATTTGACTGTTGAATGGTTTTTTTTGAACTAATATAGATATCATTTTGGGCTCTACTTTTGTAATCCACCAAAGTGGATAAATTTGAATCAATGTACTCAATGAATATCTTTATAATATAAGGCTTTTGAAATTTGTTGTGTTCAATTTGTGCATGTTGATGGTGGTTGCACTCAATCCATTTCACAATTTGTTGATCCTCTGAATATTGCACCCTCGTGGACCTTAGGTTGTGTGAATACTTGTTAGATTAAGATTGGTTTAAATCATAATTGTTGCTTTACTAGATCAAAACAAAATTTTAATGTAATATTGGCTTGTTTATTTTTATTTCTTTTTTCTTATTCTTAAACCTTTAAATTTTCTTTGTATGTTTTTTAGATGAGTATATTAATTTCCATTTGAAGCATTGAATATGGTTTTCTATAGTGCATTTTACATTTCTATACAGCTTCAAAATAATCATTTTTGTTATATATGTGATAATAATATTAAATGAAATAAAAGATATTGATTGGGCAATCACAATTTATAGAGCTTAAAATTTATCTTTTTGTTGCCTAGTTTTAATTCCACTCAGCTTAAGTATGTTTAAATATTAGTGTAGTGGAATTATTTTCAGGTAGCTAAGAATTTTAAGTTTTAAATATTGTGCCTAGGAAATCTATCTTTTAGGGTCATACCAACAAAGGCCCCTTGAAGGAATAGCTATCAATAACCTATGGGTTTACCCACATCATCCAAGACTTGGTATACCCAAACCTTGGGGAAAAATATTTTAGTTTTAAGAGGGAACAGATCTTGTTCCAAGTATGTTGGCTTACCCTTGACAATGTGTCATTTGCACTCTCAACGGGTTATTCTTTACCTCATTCACACTCAAGAGAGCATACCATTTGCTATTTGTTATTGTTATAGATATGTGCAAGCACCTTATGTGATTTAGTATAAGGTGCCTACATAAATTATGTACTATATCAAACACACTCTTCAAATAGGCATTCATTATTATTTTAGATCTCCTATTATGGTACATTAAATTTTCTAATTTAAACTAGTCCAAATATGTTGATGAGAATAGATCCACTATTAATTTTTATTTTCTCATTTCATTTGAGACCCCTCTCTTGGTGTTCCAAGTGGTACTCTATTATATTTATATATTCCATAAGAATAGAATATTGTAGTGCTAATGAGTCTGTCAAGCATCTTCAATAATAATAATTATTATTATTAGGTCCTTAAAAGGATCATATTACTTTATTTTATGACAACTAAAGTATAAATAAG
The DNA here is from genome assembly GCA_028583015.1 of Wollemia nobilis. Taxonomy (NCBI): domain Eukaryota; kingdom Viridiplantae; phylum Streptophyta; class Pinopsida; order Araucariales; family Araucariaceae; genus Wollemia; species Wollemia nobilis. The sequence continues at coordinate 3,534,535 of JAQPPZ010000866.1, forward strand.
CTTGTTTTAATCTAGTGTTGCATCAATAGACTAAGTACATTAATATATGGATGCATTAAATTCATTTACTTCACTCATAATGGATTATTGTGTTAGTCTATGTCCCTCAAATAGATCAAATAATAGATATTTTGACCAAGGTTATGTCCAAGATGTTGTTTACCAGATTATATAATGAACTTGGTGTGGAAAAATAACCTTTATATGGAATGACTCTCTATTTACCCATTCCACTTAAAGGGGATGTTTGGATAATGTTAATATTTGCTTGAGGAGATAATAAATTTATCTTATGACTATTGTTTTTAACCCTATACACCCATGTTCACCTTACAAGGTGATAGCTGGTTTTATTATTATATTTTATCCAATGGTCAATTTTCACTACTAACATTGGAAGACTTATATCATGGATTGGTAGTAAAACCTATATTTCCCCAACCAATATGTCTTTGGTTGGATAGTATTTCTTATTTGTGTTATCACACAATCAATTCTCTCACAAATATCAATATTAATCTCTCTCACAATTTATAAGATTAAAATCTCATAAAATAATATGCACAAATATTCACATAAAATGAATAAAATCTCTATATTTTATGGGTTACATATATAGTATTTTAGTACCAATTAAGTACTAAAATTTCATTACATAAAACTCATAGGCTTACTCTACATATAGCCTTTACAATGAATCTTGACATTTTAACTTCAACAAACTATTCATCTCCTCAAACACCCAAGAGATATGACTCTTCATATTTCTCATAAGAGAAATATATTTTATTGACTCCTAATAATGACAAACCTCTAATAATTACTAAATATATTTTATTTATTCTTACTAATATTTTGGAGGTCTTGTCTTTAGCCGCCCCCATTGGACCTCCCTAGCAGACAATAGTAGGGGGGGTGTTGCCCCCCTACACCCCTCCTTCATGGAGTGGGTCCAAGTGCAGCTGAAAACAAGACCTCCAAATTAATTAGGCTCCATAATAAACATATGCTTCACCTTCTATGGGTGAATGTATCGGGCTTCTTTATTTTTTCCTTGTTACAATAACACACACACAATAAATTTATTTTTTTGCTTTCGCTTCTTCCTTCAACATCATGTTAAACTTCAATTTGTAGGTACACCTTTCTATTTTGGAATGCTCTCAATGAATAAACTTACACACAATTCTATCTTGGAGTTCTACACTCTACAGTGCTTTCTTCATAGAACTTCCACGTTACCTTCTTTTACCAATCACTTCCACTCGGTGCTTTTTCATCGTAGCTTCTTACAAGTTTTACTCCTCTCAATTCTAAACTTCAAACAAGGTTTATCTCAACCTTAGACGTCTAACAAATGTGGCTCCAATACCAATATAATCACACAATCAATTCTATCACAAATATCAATATTAAACTCTCTCACAATATATAAGATTAAATTCTCACAAAATAATATGCACAAATATTCACATAAAATGGATAACTCATCGTATTTTATGGATTACATACATAGTATTTCAATACCAATGAAGTACTTAAATTTTATTGCATACAACTCATAGGCTTGTTCTACATATAGTCTTTACAATGACTCATGACATTTCAAATTTAACAAACTATTCATCTCCTCAAATGCCTAAAATATATGACTCTTTATATTTCTTAGAAGAGCGGGAGATATGAGGAGCGGTGGAGGAAGCAGAGAAAACGGAGGACAAGAAAAAATGGTAGGCAGGAATTTTGAACCAACAGAAGGAGAAGATCCAGAGGCAGGGCAGAATATTATAGTTGGAAAGGAAAAGGATTCCCTATCAGCTCAGTTCGAAAAGGCTAAAGGTACAGATCCTCCAGATAAACCCTCAAACAAAGGGTCCCACCGGGGTTTGAGAGCTGGCAACAAGGGCCCAACATTTTTCGAAATGCTGAAAGGAAAAAAGGAGCCAGTCAGTGAACTACCGCACCTAATACCAAATAATAATAGGTTAACTACACCAGTGGATATTATGGAAATATTCTTGGATATGGAGGCATCATCCTTAGTTGGCAAGTTTTTAGGAGGAAGGCCGGACATTGAGACTATTCGCTCATGGGCCGCGAAAAAGTGGAAAACTTCAGGAAGCTTAGAAATCGTAGCCATGTCAAGAGGTTTTTTTATGATAAGACTCAATAACAAAGATGATGCAGAACACATCTTAACAGGAGGACCCTTGTTTCTAGGAAGGCGTAGCCTCTTTTTGAGGAAGTGGGGGGAGGATTTCAACCCTGAGAAGTAGAACATTAATATAGCACCCATTTGGGTCCGCTTACCAAACCTCCCAGCCTAGTTTTTTAATGAGTACTAGCTTAGTGGCATAGCAAATATGATAGGAGAGCTTGTGGCAATAGACCATTCAACCCGGGCAAGGACTAGACTGACGCATGCCAGGATCTGTGTAAATGCAAAATTGGATTCTGATCTACCTTCTCAGGTGGAACTAGCATATGGAGAGTTTCTAAGGATTCAACCTGTGGAGTATGAGAACAAGTCGGCATTTTGTAGCATGTGCAAAACCCAGGGCCACCTTCAAGCCCAATGTCTAACAATAACTGCAAACAAGGAAGCCACGAGCGAAGGTTTTCTGGGGAAAGCTAATGGGAGAGGGATCCCAAAGTTTCAAGGACCACATATTAACTTGGAAGGATACAGATAAGTTAAGAATAACCAGGTTGACCAAGCCAACACATAACTGGAAAAAATCCAAGAGAAAGGAAAGCAACATAATGAGGGAGGCAAAAATCATAAGGTATGTAATAAAGATCCCAGCTTGAACATGTTTGATATCCTAGAAAATCTAGAAGTTGAAAAAGAAAACAGTAAGGATGATACCATCAGTGTCAAGTTTCCTAAAACCCTAGACTCCCCATCCAAATTGGGACCATCCACAGCTATGACAAAAAGCCCCAAAAGCTATGCTCAAAATGAAGAAAAATTGCCAAGTCATTTCAGTTTAAACATGGAAAAAATAGAGTCAAGAGTTGAAGTTGTGGAAACAAGAGCTAGGAATGTAGCTCCTAATCCGGTAGTGGAGCAAATTATCCCTTATCAGACGAGCCCAACGATAAAAGTTTCCTTGAAGGAAAGCCCCCTGTTTAGGAACCAGATAGGAGAGGTGAACCAAAACAAGGCTAAGTATGAAGAGGGAAGTGAAAACCCCAAAAATTAGGAAGAAGGTTTGAGCCCTAGACTATCACAGTATATGCCCCCTCATTTCAGTCCAAAATAGACTAGAAGCACTACCAAGCCTCCGATAGATTATGGAAGTGAAAGAAAGAAAGGGAGAATATCTACAGCAGAGCACTATAGAATGAGAATCAACGAAGAAATTGCAAACGAAAAGCAAAGAACATTGTTACAGCAAGATATTCATGGCAGGATAATAGAAAATTTGATAAACCCCCTTTGGATCAGGGAAGGGGGCGAGGAAAAAATATCAAACAGTCTAAATGAAGGTTCTCTCATGGAATGTGAGAGGCCTAAACGACCCACCAAAACAAAGGATGGTGAAGTCTATAAGGAAGGATTGGAATCCTACTATCATTTTTCTTCAAGAAACCAAAACATATGCGACACAATCAACACTTATAGCTAGAAGGATTTGGAAGCAAGGGGAAGTGGCCTTTCAACAGAAGAGGAGCATCTGGGGGCCTCATGATCTTATGGGATCCTATTAAAATAGAAGGAAGTATTATTCAGGAAAATGAAAGATTCTTAAGCATATTATTTCATGATTTTGATACTAATAAGAATTGGATTATGTCAAATATTTATGCCCCCACCTCTGTCCAAGGGCGGTCTGAACTGTGGGAGTTTTTGGGGTATTTGAGCCAAGATTTTAAAGATATTCCTTGGGTGATTGGGGGAGATTTCAATACCTCCCTTTACCCATCTGATAAGAAGGGAGGATCTAGGTTACCCTCAAGGAGCATGGAGGACTTCAATGAATTCATTAACACAAATGAATTGATGGATGTAAGACTAAAAGAAGCCAAATTTTCATGGAGTAACAAGAGGATAGGAAGTCAGTTGATTCAAGAAAGGTTCGACAGGTTTTTTTATCCAAGGAAGCTATAACAATGTTTGGTGATTCATCATTACAAGCCCTTCCTAAATGCGCTTCAAACCACAATCTTATTCTATGGGAGGAATTTTAGGCTAACTCCTTTAAAAATCCATTCAGATTTCTGCCAATGTGGGTTAAACATTCAGACTTTAAGAAACGAATAGAGGAATGGTGGCAGTAGCCTATCCAGGGAAGTGCTTCCTTCAAACTCTCTCAAAAACTTAAGATGGTGAAAATAACCTCAGAATATGGAATAAATAAGTCTTTGGAAATATTTTGAGAATAAGAGATCAGTGGGGAAAAAACTAAGAATAATAGGAAGAAAAATCCAAAATGGAACCTATGATGAGGCGACAAGGACTGAAGAGAAGGAAACCCTTTGTGAGTTTTATAATATTTTATCTTGTGAAGAGATGTATTGGAGGCAAAAATCAAGGGCATTATGGCTAAAGGAAGGGGACTCTAATTCAAAAATGTTCCATATTACCACATTGAGCAATAGAAGCAACAATAATATTAGAAATTTAACTAAGGTGGATGGATCCTCAACTCAAAACATTCAGGAGATCAGGGATGAGGCTGTTAATTTTTTTAGTTCATTATTGGGTGAAGAACGGGCCTGTAATGCCCAAGAAAAGGACTCTCTCCTTCAATTCATTCCACAACTCATTGATGAAATGATTAACAAGTCTCTTACAGTAGCTTTTTCAGATGAAGAGATCAAGGAGGCTTTGTTTAACATGGATCCTGACAAAGCTCTTGGGCCGGATGGGTTTTCACCATAGTTTTTCCAAGTTTGTTGGGATATTTTTGGAGCAGAAGTTATTGCTGCAATCAAGGAGTTCCAAAGTTCAAATCATATTCCAAGGGGTTTCAATTTAACTTTCATTGCTTTGATCCCTAAAGGCCCCAACCCCAAGACTATGGCTGACTTTAGGCCGGTTAGCCTGTGTAATATATCCTATAAAATTTTGTCCAAAGTTTTAGCCAACCGTTTGAAGAAATTTCTACCGGTTATCATTGATCCAAGTCAAGGAAGTTATATACAAGGAAGATCAATCTTAGATGGATTTATTACTATTCATGAGGCTCTTCATACAACTACTCAGACCAAAAAAATAGTCATGGATTTAAAGTTAGACATGAAAAAATCTTATGACAGGATAAATTAGGAATTCCTAGAGGCAGTTTTATTAAAATTTGGTTGCAACATGAAATGAGTCAAGTTAATAAGAGAGTGTATTTCTAGGCCTTGTTTTTCAGTTTTGGTTAATGGGTCTACTGCAGGTTTTTTTCAAAGCAAATGTGGTCTAATACAAGGATATCCCATAATTCCTATGTTGTTCATCATTGTAGTTGAGGCCTTGGGAAGAACCATTAAGGCAGCAGCGAGTAGCTGGACTCATATCAGGTATCAAGGCCACATCACTAACTACCCCAGTGACACATCAGCAATTTGTTGATGATACATTGCTACTGACTTTGGCTTCTATGGTTGAGGCAAGAAGGATTAAAAATATTCTCATAATGTATGAAAAAGCGACTAGACAAAAAGTGGATTTTGATAAGAGCAAACTTTATTTCATCAATACCCCCATTCCTAGCCAAAACAACATAGCAAGGATCACGGAATGTCAAATTGCATCCCTTCCCACCTCCTATTTAGGTCTTTCCCTATTTACGGGGAAACCTGAAGGATCAATGTGGAACATAGTTCTGGAGAGGATCCAAAAAAAGCTAGCAGGTTGGAAAGGACATTTGTTATCTCAAGCAGGAAAAGCATTTTTAACTATGGCTTCACTTCAAAGTATACTCGTTTACTTCCTATCAGTCTTCAGAGCTCCCAGCAAGGTGTATCACAAAATTGAGCAGCTTCAAAAAAAAAATCTCTGGTCAGAGACTGAGGATAATAAAAGGATCCATTTAGTAGGTTGGAACAAGGTTTGCAAACCTAAATCTTATGGAGGGTTAGGATTGAGGAGAGTTGCTCATCTCAATACAACTTTGTTAGCCAAACAAGCATGGTGGTTATTGACTAAGGTTGATAATGAATGGACTACCATAGTTAGGAGGAAATACCTCCAAGGTGTGAACTTCCTTAATGACAACTTAGCAAGTAGGGGTCTGATTTTTGGAAGGCAATTCTCACGAGCAGGGATCTTGTCAAGAAAGGTCTTAGATGGATTCTAGGAAATGGGTAAACAATAGAATTTTGGAAGGATCGGTGGGTGAGAGCTGAGGAGTTATCCTAGAATCCTCGTTTGGCTAGGATTCAAGAGCATATGGAGCAGCATATTGGGAAGAAGGTTGCAAATTATATGTGGTAGGATATAAATATCAACAGGTGGAAACACATCAGAGTATAGGGTTTTGAAGCGGAGTCTGGAGAGCTTTATAACATTTTAACTCAACAAATTATTCCCTCTAGAGAGGATGAAGATCACATTGTTTGGGCTGAGATTGAAAGTGGTGACTTCACAATTAATTCTACCTATAATTTGCTTCTCAATGTGGAAGGTCAACAATTTCAACCGAGTTTGGTTTGGATCAAAGGCTTAATTCCTAAAATATCATTTTTTTCATGGCTGGTGATTCAAGGAAAAATCCTCACTATGGACAATATGTTATCCAAAGGTATGGTTATTTTTAACCATTGCTACATGTGCAGGGCAGGATGGGAGACAACCCAACACTTGTTTCTGGAGTGTCCAGTAGCGGAGTCCATCCTGGATGAATTTTTCCAAGCCTTTAGGATCTTGTGGGTTAAGCTTGCTCTTATATCCAAAGTGTTCCATCAATGGCCTCAACCCTTTGTTAGCCTAAAACTTAAGTACCTATGGAAAATCTATTGGCATCATTTTCTCTAGAAGATTTGGCTAGAAAGGAACCATAGAGCCTTTAAGGATACCATTCACAACCCAAAAACCATCCTCAACAGGATTATTGTCTTTGCGAAAGAAAACCTTAGCACCTTAGTGGATGAGAACCACTCAATTCTTCCCCAAGAAAAATAATTAGCTCGGGCCTTAGGTATTGAGGACAAACCTTCCATTCCTTTGCCCAATCCCATAAATGGGATTTCTTGGGAGCCACCCCCCCAGGGTTGGTTTAAACTAAATTTTGATGGTGCAACCAAGGAGAACCCGGGAAGAGCTGGAGCTAGAGGAATAATCAGGGATCATCAAGGAAATCTGGTCAAGGCCTTTGCTGAACCATTGGGAATTAGAACTAATAATGAAGCAAAAGCTAGAGCCCTTTGGAGAGGGTTACAAGTAGCCCAAGAAACTCAAGGTAAATTTATGATTGAAGGTGATTCTATGAACATCATCAACCTGCTAACCAATGGAAAAAAATCTCCATGGAGAATCGAGGGAGTCATCCATGAAGTGAGGATCCTTTTTACAGCAAGAAAGAATAGGAGGGCTCGTCACGTGTACGGTGAAGCCAACAGGTCAGCTGACAAATTAGCCAACATAGGTGTTGATGTTGGTAGTTTGGTGACATGGACACAAGGTGTGCCACGTGAAGTGGAAAACATTATTAGTCATGAAAAGAAACTTACATGTTAAGGAGAAATATGAATGGGTGTTATTTCCCCATGGAGCTGGTAATAACTATTGGGTTTCCCTCTAAATTATACCAAATTGGAAATGAAGGTAACAGGGTGTAAGCCTTGGAAGATTTCGACAGAGAATAGAAAATGGGCAAGCAACAGGTTTCACAAGTGCAAAGTTCCAAACTTCAATTCCTATCAATGTAAGTAATGTTTATAGTTATGTTTAGGTATGGGTGTGCTTTGTTAGTAAGATGTTGTAGGTAATTCAACACAATTTGTGGTAAGAAAGTTTCAAGGATGACTAGGATCTACAATCTTAGCAGAAGGCTGGATATTGTAATAGGTTTTGGGTTAACCTGCAAAACCCGATAATTAATGAAGACTTTTATTTATCAAAAAAAAAAAAGAGAAATATGTTTTATTTAATCCTACTAATGACAAACCTCTAATAATTTCTAAATGACAAACCCTAAACAACTCATATTTACAAGACTCTTTTTGCACTACATATTTACAAAATATTTAAAAGTACCAAATAATGTAATAGAATGCTAACAATTTGTTAGTTAGATATAATTGAGTCTCGACATGGACACCACAATGGTAAAAGGTAATGGGTTCTCCTAGCGGATACCCAAGATCAAATCATGGGGAGGGTGGCCCCAAATGTGCCCCTGCTTTTCAAACTCTTCAAAAAAAAATTAGTTAGAGATAATTAGTCTCTTAAGACACCTTTTCATTTTTGTGTTTTTCCTTATATATGAGTGTTGATTCATTTTCTTTGGTGAGTAATATGGTTTATTTTATTTGTTCTTTAAAATTATATAGTTCAACATCAAAAGCACATATCGCATTATATCTATTAGGGACCAACAAATGGTGTTAATTTGTCTTCATGTGATTCATATTCTTTGGGTTTTATTTTTTCCTTTATTCACCTATAGCTTGCTACCCATAAGAGATAAATTTATATAAGTGCTAGATTCTTTTATATGGATGGTAATTAATTGCATGGCATAAAATTGGGCTTATTTCTTTTTCCAAGTTTTATGTTTCTATCCATAAGCTAAAACCTTTTATTTATCTAATATGAATTCTTATTTTAATTATTTAGAAAAAATATTTTTTAATGTCATCTTATTTTATTTCTTCATTACACCTTCGGTGAAAATAAGTGGCTATATAAAATGATTGAAAATTCCTAGAAACTATTTTAAGACCTATTAGATAAAATTCATTTTAATTCTAAAATAAATATTATTTATCAATATTCAATAAATTATTTTCACATATATGTATAAATTGCCTTTCCTAATCCTCTATAGCAAGGTTAGGAGGTTAATCGTCATTAATTAATGTATATTTGGATTTTTGAAATTTAGAATTTACTAATATGGGAACCCTTGATTGTGGCCCATTAGCCCAAAATTTTTGGGTGCAAAATATTTTCTAGGTTAGCTTACTGAAGAACATGTGCTTATACTGAGAGGGGGGTGAACATTATACAATAAAACTTTTTGCTTTTTAATACAAATAACAGCATCAGCAATATTAAAGCAGTAAACAACACAAAAAACATCACACACATGAGAGACATGATTTTACATGGTTCACCCAATGTGGGCTACTCCACGGAGAAAATATTTCTTATAAATTTTTCTCAAATAAAATCTCTTGGGAATCCTTTCCTACAATTTTTATGAACCTCTTTCCAAAGAAGACACCAATCCCCTAAATAAAATTCATGGATCTCTATCCACAGGAGAACTCCTTATCCTCTGATCTAGCTGGTGATCTTCTAGAAGACTACTTGTGGATCTCTCTCCACTGAAGAATCTTGTCCCCACTCAGAATACCTGTCCTCACTGCCTTGGATGATGGATATCTATCCACTGGAGACTATTGTCCTCTATGCTCTATCACCTCCAAAGCTCTATCTCAAATCTCTACTAAACATAGTCCTTCGATCTAGCACAATTTTGCTCAATCTCTATCTTTGATCTAGCACAAACCTGTCCTTAAATCTATACCAAACTCTGTCCTCATATCTACTCAACAATTCCACACAGAACTTGCTTAAATTTTCTCAACAAGTCGACATAGAACTTGCTCAAATATGTTCAACAAGTCCACACGAAACTTGCTCAAATATGCTCAACAAGTCTACACAGAACTTGCTTAAATCTACTTAACAAGTCCACACATAACTTGCCCAATCTCATACAAACATAAAGAGAATTGTTAGAGACTCAATATGTTCTACAATGCTCAATTACTTTCTCAACTCAAATCAAAATATAGAATAGTTTAATTTATGGAACTTGAACAATCACTTCACACATCCACTTGACTAGGCTCAACCAATCACTCAATGAAACACTTCTTTCTCACAAAACCTAGTCTAAGCATATAAATACCAACTCAAAATATTTTCAACAATGCTCAACAACTAATCTCACATAACAATGATACTCATATTCTTTGCAAAACCCTAACTCAAGTTCTTCACACAACCAAGGTTTCAACAACAATGCTAATCAAACAAGGTTTTAACAAAAACACTTTATTCCAAAAAACCTTGAAGTATTTACTCAAACACTCTCGAAAAGGAAACCCTAATCAAGTCATTTTCACTCCAAACTTATTTTCTAAAAAACCAATCAATCAACCCAAATTATGGAATAATGTACTCATACCTTTTTATTGATGATCAAGGGATATCATAAATCTGTCACAACCACAAACACTTCTATGCCAAGCTCAAAGAGGTTAGAAGATAAATATTTCTCACAATATAATGTAAATACTCAATTACACCTTATCACTCCACCTTTCAAAAACAACCATAAACATACCTAAAATATTTATTCAATAACACCTTATAAACTTCCAACTAAAATAAACTTAACATCCACTAAAAATTAACTCAAACCTATTTAATTTAATTTAATGGTAAGAGAAAATTTGATAAAAATCAAATCAACTTTCTTTATAATTCCAATCAGTCATAAATAAAGCAACCTCTCATTAAACCTTATTACTCCACAAAAATATAAATCAACTACCAAATCAACAACCTTTCACAAACCCTTATAACTCCAAAATAATATAAATCAAGCACACAACTTTTCACAAACCCTTATTACTCCACATTATCCTTTAGAAAAACCTTAGGCAAATAATAAATTAATTATTAAAAATTACCTTTACCTCTTAATGGGTTTCGAACCCACAATCTATGCCTCCACGAGTGCTCTAGCCATGGATTTGACTGTCGTGTGCGCTAGATGCATGGTTAAGATCTTAGATGCTCTTTGTCCCCTTTATCCTTGGTTGTCATGTAAAAACAAGGTACGTGCAAAAGATTTCCTTTGGCACTCAAGACACACACCACTCCATGCTAATCGATCATGGGCTTCTCAACTCCCAAAACCTTCATAAAATATGTGTTGCCAATGGACCACCATGTCTTTTACGTTTCAATCAATCTGCTCTCTCCCTTATCTCTTTCACCTGGTGCTAAAGACAAGTGAAATTCTTGTCTTCTTCCTCAACAAACAACGATTGCACAAAAACATTTCACTTTTTCGCATGTAATAAAAATGTTGAGGGGTAAGTTTCGAATGCCTCTTTGGCATTAATTTATACATGAATTCCCTTTGTTGCTTAGACGTCGGTGCTCCCTCATTTTTGATGACGTCGACGCTTTCCAACCTTTATAATTTATAAATTATTTAAATTCTAAGGAATTTAAATTTTATAAATTATTTTTATAAACTTTAACTTTAGGATATTTTAACCTTCCTTGGGTTTAAACTTAAACCTTTAAATTGTAATTTAATCTGTCATCGTGGGTCTTTTAATATCTTAACTACCATCTCAATGTGTGCTCCAATGATATTAATGATGTCTTCATATGTTTACTTTGGCATCAATGATGACTTTTCACCTTGACATCAATGACAATTAAGTAAGCTCAAAATGTCCAAAACTTACCCCAATTTTCTAATAATTTAACCATTTTAAGTTTAAATTGCCAACATTACCCCAATAATAGTGGACCTTTTCATCTTGAAATTATAAATAATTTTATTTACACCAACAAAATCGCCTATTATACCCCCAATATATATACTTAATGCGATAGTGATACTCCTACATCTTAAACATTATGTTAGGTACCTAAGTATATGCATGTGGGGATATAATATAATATTGTATTATGGCATGGGTCACACAAAATTATAATATTATGCACTTTGTAACTCATGAAAGGTGAACCACCATATGGGTGACCTTATAACTCATTTAAGGTGAGTATAAAGAGAGATGTACCCCTATTGTAAAAAGTAAGTCATATATGAAGTATTTTTGTAGAATTCTTGGCCCATAGAGCTAGAGATATTATGGAGTGGCTTCCTTCCAATAAGGAGCATTGTACAGTGTTGCCCTACCTCAAGGGTATTATCAATATCTATTTTATTGTGTAATTTATTTGTGGATGCATGTTGAATATTTTTGCATATTGATGAATAATTTATGGTAATGAGAATAGAGGTTATTAATATTTGGATTATTATTAGAATTCTTAGCTTGTGGATCTGAAGATCTTATGGAGTGGATTCCTTCCAATAAGGAGCATTGTACAATTTTACCCTACCTCAAGGGTATTATCAATCTTTATTTTGTGCATTATTATTGTGCAATTTATTTGTGGATGCATGTTGAATATTTTTGCATATTGGTGAATATTTTATTGTTGATTAGGATATAGGTTCTTAACATTTTATATTAGAGCAACACTTCTAGTAAAGTGGGGTTGTCTTTACGTAGCTAGGGCACGTTTTTTCATAAAAACATCACATTTTATGGGAACCATATTTTTTTTAGAAATCATTTTAAAAATGCATTTGCACAATTATGTAGATCTTTTTTATTACTACAAAAATGACTACTCATTTGTTAAATTCTTATAAGTATTGAGAAAGTTATTATTGGAAAATGTTACATTATTTGGTATATGTTAATGTACCCTCATGGTACAATCTTGTAAATATTAGATTAGGATTGTGTCCTATATTAGAGTGTGAGTAAATATTTTATGTAATGTAATAATGTGTAAGAAATACACAAGTTTCATGTAAATGAGTGTGCAAGTGTTATGTGTGTAGATGTGCACAAATGTCTCATATGTAAGTGTGCACATGTGTTCTTAGATTTGGAAGTGTTATGTGAAGAGTCATGTTCAAGTGTGCATACAAGATAGAGTCATGTGTATTCAAGTGTCAAGTAGAGAATCCAAGAGTCATGAGACTTGGCATAAGGAAAAGAAGAGTCAAGTAACCAAAGAGTTATCCTACAATGGCTATATATTAGTTCATAGTGGGCATAGCCTACATAACCTCCATTGTCTATATAGAAAGTATTGTTATTGTCTGGGAATTTTATGATATATTTGTAAGATGAGTAATAAAAATTGTATACATTTGAGCAACTAATATTGTAAGTTGTGCTATATGCTTTTTACATGTATGATTCAAGCTATTACATTCATATATTTCTGCTTATTAGTGAATGTTAGTTTTATAAGCTTTGATTTTACACATTAGATGGCTCATATTATTCTAGTTATATTATTATCTTGATCTTACTATATTGTGGCTATCATATATTTGATCCTGTGAATATTTTTTTTGTGAGTTTACATTAATATTAAGGCTTCAAAATCTATCAGTTATGGTTGTTTGAAGTTGGGTTATTTGTGTTGTTCTTTGGCCGCACAAATTTTTTTCAAAAAAAAAAATTTAAAATTGTATTAATTTTTTTAGCAATCATTTCCAGAATATTTTGGCACCAACATGTAAGATTATTTTTAGTACTACAAAAACAACTACTCATTTGATAAATTTTGATAAGTATTGAGAGAGTTACAATTGTTTGAAGTTGAGATATTTGTGTTATTTTTTGGCTGCACAAATTTATTTTCAAAAGAAAAAATTTGTATTAAATTTTCTAGCAATCATTTTCATAATCCTTTTGCATCAACATATAGGTTATTTTGAGTACTACAAAAATGACTACTCACTTGTTAAATTATGATAAGTATTGAGGGAGTTACAACTATTGAAATTTTAGCTTTTGGTGTTGTTTCTGGGTTGCATAGAAAATTCATGCAAAAAAAAATCATATCTCTCAATCCCAGTAAGCAAATCAATTGTCATTTGAATTGTTTTGAAGAAAATTTGTAGATTTCATTGTTTGAAATAAGGAATAGATAATATTTGAGATATTTTAATTTTTGAAAATTTTTAGTTATTTAAAACCCTAGCTACTTTTAAAAAATAAAGTCATGGAGTTGCTAAAATTCTATGGAAAATTTGATATTGATGCAAGGTAATGGTTGAAAATCTTTAAATGTATTAAAATCTATGATTTAGAATGGAAGATTGAGCTTTGCATTGCTTTGAAAAGAGAAGCTCTATCGTATCTTTCAAACTTTGGTCAAGCCCATAATTATACATTCATGTTGGAAGAATTTGAAGTTGCATTTTTAAGCAAATGGGGATTGAAGGAAAATTATAAGGATAGGAAAGCCAAGGAAATCACATATATGGAGCCAAACAATGTCCAAAATAACTGTTTGACTATCAAATTTCTATTTTATAAACTCATGGTTGCATCCAAAAGAAAAATGGTGTTGTCTCCACAAACCCTAGTAACAAGCAAAATTTTATTATGAGGGACATGGTTAATAGGTTCCAAGTTCCAACAAAAAAAATTAAAAACATAAAGCTTGAGGATGAGGATGTTTAGATTTTTGAATATTTGAAGATCGTCATGGATAAATATATTTTACACTCATATTTTTATGCTATTGAGATGGGTGATATAGATATTATTCTTGTCTATCCTTGGTTGTATTATTTGGGCACTATTAATATAAATGTGCAAATATATATATAAATATGGTATAGAAGAAATAAGATAACATTGCATGTTATTTCTTGCTTAAATAGCAAGTATCAAAGGAAAACCAAGAAACCATTGTAAGAGAACAAATTGTAGAACACATGTAGGAACTTGTAATAGAATCTGAGGAAGCAGTGGCAGAGATCAAAGGTTAAACCAAAATCCAAAAAGGATCCAAAATAGAGGAGTATGAGATAAAATAGAGGTACAAAATATTGGAGCATATCATCATCCACATCACCATGAGAGGCAACAATCATAGAAACAGGGATATACTTGGAACCAAAAGAACAAAAACTATGGGTATTCAAATGGCACAAGGGCAGCTTGGCATCACCAAAGAACAACACCAATCAGAGTTTCATTAGGATGGATGGATGATCAAGATTGATACCAATTCTTATCTTCACTTAGAAGATCATATTATTTAGTTTCTTCCTATGTTTCAAGGATGAAGCATTTTGTAAGGGAGATGGAATGTTAGATACCTACGTATATGCATGTGAGGATATAATATAATATTGTATTATGGCATGGTTCACACATAAAATTATAATAATATTTAATATAATTTCATACTATAATACTATGCACTTTGTAACTCATGGAATGTGAACCATCACATTCTTGTATAAAGAGAGATGTACCTCCATTGTAAAATGTAAGTCATATATGAAGTATTCTTGTAGAAGTCTTATCTCATGGAGATGGAGATCTTGTGGAGTGGATTTATTCCAATAAGGAACATTGTACGATGTTTCCCTACCTCAAGCGTATTATCAATCTCTATTTTATTGTGTGGATGATTATTGGGCAGTTTATTTGTGGATGCATGTTGAATATTTTTACTATTGGTGAATGATTTATGGTAATGAGAAGAGAGGTTATTAACAAATTGATTATTCTCGAGATGACCAGTAGCATGAATAGATACCCAATAGCAATAATAGACTATCAATAGCAAGAATAGACAATAGACAAGTGGTAGTAGGAATAGACGACTGACGACTAGTAGTAGGAATAGATGACATTTTTAATTTTTACAAGTTTTTTCAAATAATATTATAAATTTACCATATTTTTATAATTTTTGGTGGAAAAAAAAGGTAATTCACCATGTCTTCTACATGATTTTGGACACTATTCGCCTGGATTTCAAAACTAATTCACCCCATTTTTATAAATACATTTTGGGGTCAACCCCTTATGTATAACTCTGCTCTATAGATCTTAATAGAAAATACATTGATCTAACCTGTGGTTGTTTTACTTTTTAATTACTCTATTCCCTTTAGAGTTTGGATTTACAATGACAAAATCCTATGTTATTAATCTATTTATCATTTTATGAAATAAATTATTGTAATATTACACTTTCAAAAATCCCATGAAATACATAACAATAGATTGATGGTGTTACTGTAGTGGTATATTTTTGGGTTTTCATCCAAGATATCCAAGTTCAAACCTCCATATAATGGGAATAGGACCCTTTTAAAATTGATGCCTTACCCTAAAAATTTAGGGTATGTCTTTGAGTTTTATTTAGGAGACCCAACATCAAACCCCCATACAAGGGGACCAGGACCCTTTCAAAATCCATGCCTTACCCTAAACTTTTATGGTTAGAATGAAAGTTCCATCTAGTAAGAACCAAAGGCCACACCGAGGGTATGAATATTTGCTAGAACCAAAGGCGACATCGATAAAATGAGTATCTGCCATAACCAAAGGTTATACCAATTTTTAGGGTTTTAGTGATAATTTTTTAAGAGTTAAATTTCGATACAAAATGCCAATCATATGGCATCATCACTTGTACAATTGCAAAATAACTTTTTGAGAGTGTTGGATTTGATTGAGGTACTATATAAATTTGTAGATATATAAATAACAACATGGTTATGAGTGCTAAATTGGATCGAGATACTGTGGAAGGCTATTGAGCTATGAAGAATAATGTGACTAAGAGTGTTGGCTCTATTTGAGATACTATGAAATATTTTCGAGCTATGAAGAACAATGTGGCTAAGAGTGTTAGATCTAAGTAAGGTACTATGGAAATTTGTGGAGCTTTAAATAATAATATGGTTAAGAGTGTTGGATTTGATCAAGGTATTATAGAAGGTTGTGGAGAAATGAACAACAATGTGGCTATGAGTGCTAGATTTGATTGAGATACTATGGAAGGCTATGGAGCTATGAAGAGTAATGTGGTTAAGAGTGTTGGATTTTATCAAGGTATTATGAAAGGTTGTGGGGATATCCAGAACAATGTGGCTAAGAGTGTTGGATTTGATCGAGGTATTGTGGAAAGTTGTGGAGCTATGAATAACAATGTGGCTAAGAGTTTTGGATATTATCAAGGTACTATGGAAGGCTATGGAACTATGAATAATAATATGGTTGAAAGTGTTGGATCTGATTGAGATACTATAGAAGGTTGTGGAACTATGAATAACAATGTGGATAAGAGTGTTGGATTTGAGTGAGGTACCATGGAAAGATATGGAGCTATGAAGAATAATATGGCTAAGTATTGGATATTATCGAGGTATTATGGAAGGTTGTGGAGCTACACAAAATAATATGGTTGAGAGTTTTGGATTTTATCAAGGTATTATGAAGAGCTATGGAGCTATGACTAACAAAATGGCTATGATTTTTTAATATTTTGAGATATTATGGATAGTTATGGAGCTATGAAGAACAATGTGGTTCATAGTGTTGGATCTGAGCGAGGTACTATGGAAGGTTGTAAACTTATGCAAAATAATGTGACTAAGTGTTGGATCTAATTGAGGTACTATGGAAGGCTATGGATCTATTAAGAACAATGTGGCTAACAGTGATGGATCTTATCGAGGTGCTACAAAAGGTTGTGGAGCTATGAATAACAGTGTGGCTAAGATTTTTGGATGTGATCGAGGTACTATGGATGGTTGTGGAGCTATGAAGAAAAATGGGGCTAAGAGTGCTAGATCTGATAGAGGTATTATGGAAATTTGTGGAGCTATGAAGAACAATATGGCTGAGAAACAAAATTTAGGTGGTGTTATTATCTCCTATTTAGTCTTTGGGATTTCAAACCTCTATGTAAAAGGGTAAGGGACCCTTTCAAAATCACTTTCTTACATTTATAAAAAAATAGATTGATGATGTTTATATTAAATTAAAAAAAAATACTTTGTGAATAAGGTGAATACCCATTGTAGCTACACCCTTTTGTTGTTTTTCATATCTATAAATTGCATATTATTCTTAGTTGTTAATATTTTTAATTTAATAAGGATAAGAATAAATAATCATTTACAATTTAATAAGGATAAGATTCGAACCCTAAATATTATTGGCGAGATAATATTAAGGGCAAGAGGAGATTTACAAAGGAAGATATTGCTAATAGAGAAGATTATCAAAAGAGAATTATCGACAAGATTACTTGCAAAGAGAAACAAATTGAAGATTATCACCAAAGAGAAGTGATTTGAGTTTCAACTGTAATATCTTGTTTATCGGTAAAATATTTTTCTAGCATTATCATTGCCATCATGAAAAACTATGTCGCCACTAAAGTCGTCCATGATTCTTTGCAATAGTAATAGTAGTCAACGCAATAGTGTTGAACCCTTTGGAGGAGAAGGTTGGTAATGGATTAATAAAAATTTATAATGGATAGTTGTATTCTTTTTTTATGTCAATTATTTTGGATTTAAATTGTTCTACCAGTGATAGCAAGGATTAGAGAAGATTTTTTAAATTTTAAAAAACCTTAGTTTTTTCCAAAACCCTAGCTACTTTTGAATTTTTTTGGGGTTGAGATCTGGAGCTACCAATTTTCAATGGAAAGGATGACATTGGTGCTCGAGAAAGGTATATGAAGTTTATATCTCTATATTCTAGTGACCATTTTTAGATATGTAAAGTTTTCTATCTCTTAAAAGAGGAAGCTTATGATTGGTGGGCAACTCTTACTAAGGAAAGGAATTTCACTTGGGATGAAATGGAGCATGCATTATTGAGTCAGTGGAACCTATATAAAAAGATAGCTAGTTTTAAGGTCACCATCAAAGGATATGAAGAATAAATAAAAAGGCTTTGGAGGGTAAAAGAAATGAGTAAAGAGGATATAATAGAGGGAAAAAATATAAATCATAATGTGTAA
This sequence comes from Wollemia nobilis, assembly GCA_028583015.1. Classification (NCBI taxonomy): domain Eukaryota; kingdom Viridiplantae; phylum Streptophyta; class Pinopsida; order Araucariales; family Araucariaceae; genus Wollemia; species Wollemia nobilis. The sequence goes on from JAQPPZ010000866.1 coordinate 3,553,328, forward strand.
TTCCATGGTTGCATTTAGAAGAAAAAATCTTAAGAAGCAAGAAGCAATTATGGCAAGGGAACAAGTTGAAGAACCAATAGAAAACTCAAAAGTTGATTTTACAGTAGCAACAACGATAGAGTCCATGGAAGAAGCAATAGCAAAATCCAAGAAAGCCTTGTCAAAAGTGCATAAGGATGCACCAAAAGAAAGGTATAACAGATAAGATTGTGAAAAATTATTTAAAAAATAATAATTGTTGAAGAATCAAAGGAAATAAAATGTTAGGTTAATGTTGTAGCATATCGGCACCCACACCACCCTGAGAAACAATAATCTTGGATACATGGCTTAAGGTTTCAACATGTTAGATCTACATGGATTCAAAAAGGTATCAAGTATAGAAATTTTTGGAAAAACAAATAAAATATTTCTAGATTTCAAAGGGGTGCAGTAGCATCAGGGAACAACAGGACCAACCATTCAAAATATCAAAGCAGAGTAGTAGAACCATGAAGCCAACAAAGCAGTTGTGGATATTCAACTATTATAATGGCAGCTTGGCATCATCAAAGATCATAATTAATCAAGACTTCACTTGGATGGATGGATGAACAAGATTAGAAATTGTCAAGAAAAAGGATGTTAAATATTTGTATTTACAAGAGTTGCAAGCTTACTGCAGTGGTAAGGAATTTGACCTCTCTTTGGGAGGTCCAAGGTTCAAACTCCACTCAGTATGAGGGACCAGGACGCCTCATAAAAACCTATGTAAACTCATTAAAAGACTCATTGAAAAAAAATGTATTTACAAAAAAAATTGAAGATCCATAAAATGAATATACAAAATTCAGACTTTCTGCAAACAATATGTAGGTATCTAGTTATAGCATATCAATTGAGATGAGAATTGAATATGTTTGTAAACTCTCAAGCTTTATATAAGAGATTTCTGATTTATCAAGGGTGGGGGATATGAGTACAACCCTTTTTCCAAAAACAAAACAAAGATTTGAAACTTGATCTCATCCTTGAAAATTAAGAAATCTAACCAATGGAGCTAATGTTATTTGATATTTACATGAACCACTTTAGCTTTCCTCTCTATAAAAATTATTTTTTATCTTCCTTGAACCACTACTTTTCTTCTATTAAATACTTTGTATCATTTCATTAAGAGATAATCTCCCATAGCTAATTACCTTCTAGAATATAAATTGAACCAATATGGAGATCAACAATATGATCAACTAAATTATCTATTATTAAATTTACAAGATATTGTCTTCATTAATATTCGATGGACATCAAATTTTATCTAATCTATGTATCAATTTTTCTTGGTAGCATTTATAATTTGTTGATAATCATGTTCAATTAAAATATATCAAATCTTGTAAGAAGTGCTTTAGCCCCTACATAGTTGTTTATTGAAGTTCTATATGATTCTAAGTAGGTGAGGAGAATTTTGTTGTTGTTCCAAATAATATTACCTCCATTAGTTTTTCTATGGTTTCCTTTAGAAGAATCATCAAAATATTTTTTTATGAAACCCACTTTTGTACATTTATATTTTAACATGGATTGTCATAGATCCTTTATTTTAACTCCATTGTTGTAGATCATACCTATATGCTTAGTTATCAAGTTCGAGTTCGTATTCGAATTCAACTCTCTTAAAGTTCGAAAGAAATTCGTCATGTTTAAAAATTCAAAATAAAATTTGACATCAAATTCGATATATTATAAATGTGCATATATAAACTTAAGTGTATGCACAGAAATTTTTTTTAATAAAATATAAAACAAACTTTTTCCAATTTAACCCCACACTAACTGGAAATAAAAATAACAGTAACAATAATAAATTTTAAAAATTGGGTATTCGTCCTTAAATTGTTTGGTTAAATCATTAAAAATAAAAATAAAAATTGCACGCAATTTGGTGCTAGGTATTGAATGAACTAACTTCATTCCTTTTGCCAGTAAATTACATAATTTAAATAACTTTCGCATCGTACAAATTACATAAATTTTAATGATTTTAAATTTTAATAAAATTAATATTTTCTCATATATATAATTTGTATTCTCCTATCCTCGTCTCTGTAAACTCCCAAAAAAACTCCAGTGCACAATCTGCAACAATAAAGCCACAAACCACTCGTAATAAGCCTCCATTAAAAAACAAAACCATATTATTAACATACCAAGTTGTCTAAATTTGTGAGGACCAAAAAAAAATTGTGCTTATTTTTTCCCCACATCGAATTTAATGTTTGTTCGTCGAATAAATTCGTTAAGATTTTAAATTTGACGAATTTTGAACTTCATTCAAAAAATTCACCGAATTTGATAACTAAGCCTATATGTGTATGTGTTTAAGTGTTTTCAAATCCTAATAATGAAGAGATTCACACATACTTTTTGACATCCAAAACTTCCCATGATGAGCATAATGCCTATAAACTCTTTATAAGAAAAAGTAAATATGAATCAAAACTTGGATATGATCTTGAGATTTGTTTTTGAAAAATTTATAATTCCTTGTAATCCATAAATTCCAACAAATAATGGAAGGACCAATCCTCTGTAGAATACTTAATATTTTATCTTTAAAATAATTATTTCAATATTTCATCAACTCTTCCAATATCCATCAAAAAACCCAATAGATTAACATATTTTAAGAAAAAGAGATCCCAGAAGGAGAAAATGAAGGGACAATGAAGAAATGTATAATCTAATATTTCTAGCTTCTTTTTACATAGAGTACACATAAAAGGTATATTATATATTCTTATTTATAGACTAGTACCTATAATAATTTTGCTTTGGATTACTAATCAAATAAATGTTGAGGCCTTAGAAAGGGCCTTGAAAATATTTAGAAGTAGAAAATTTTAATAGCTCCATATCCATATATCCCAAGTTTGATAGAGTATTCATCACTGTTTCTTTTTAAAAAATAGGTGAATATAAATATTGAAGCATATTTTAGATATATCTATTTCTTTTTTCCCCTAGAGGAGTTTTAAAAATTAATACTGATGGGTCATCCAGGGGTAATCCTAGACACGCTGGAATTGGCGGTGTTGGGAGAGATTCTGATGGCAGTGTCAATTTTTTATTTTCCATTTATAAAGGTGTTCACTCCAACAATTTTATGTAAGATCTTGCAATTCTTGAGGCCTTGCAGAGGGGGTTTTATCTTGGCTGGCGTAAGATTATTTGCGAGTTTGACTCTCAAATTGTGGTTAATATTTTAAATAGTAAAAAGGTGGAGTAAGTTAATTTGCAGTTCCCCTCTGTAGTCGTTCATATTCTTAAAATGAGTGAAGAGTTCAAATTTATATCCTTTGTGCACATTCCAAGGGAATGGAATGGGATTGCTAATTACGTGGCCAAAAGGGCTTCTGAGCTATTGAATCCTTGGATTATCGATAATTGGGAGAGTCTCTCGTCTGGAGACTCTCAACGCCTCTAAGATTTGATCCACAAGGATGTTCGGACTTAATATGATTTGTTCTTGTTGTCTTCTTCGGGTGTCAATCTAGTCTAGTGGTTTTAGCCTGTTTTGCTATTTATTTGAGTCCTAGTTGGAAGATTGGTGGTACTCTGTAATCCAAAATTTTATCAATAAATTTTTACCCCTTTATTTAACAAAAAAAAATATTATCCATTGCTTGTTTGAGGTCCTCTCTTGACTAAATTGCAAATAGTAATTCATGATCTATAATTGTTTATAACATCAATATAATTTGACTTTTGAACCTCTACAAGCCAAAGATGCCTAAGCCAATGATTGTCATTTTGATCAAAAATAAGAGGACAAGGCATCAACTAAGCATTAGATAAAAAAATAATAAAATATACCCCATTAGTTGACCATATAATATGTTTATTAATTATTTACAAAATCTTTTATTTGAAATTCTATGTTGTCACTCCCCCAAGGCAAGGTTCATTTCCTTAACAATTTTAATACATCTAGAGAGCCTATATATTTTCTCAACTAATATTTTTACCTAAGTCTTTCTTTAATATTTGAATGATATCCAACCAAGTTTTATTCCTAATGTCAAACTCATAAAATTTATCGCTTTCTTAGTTTATTTCTCTAATATACTTTTCTTTATAAACCTTATCTCATTTGTAAAGAAGAAACCCAAAATTCTTATTACATCCTTTCTAAATAAAATCTTTTTAAATTTTATTAAATTCAAATGCTACACTTATTGGTAATCCTAAAGGTGACATCATTTATATAAAAATAGATTATAACATATCCTTTATGAGTCATAGTTTTCTATCCATGGTTAAGAACTTTCCAATGACCATTTTATTTTATTCAAAACTAATTTTCAAAGCTCCTTCTTCCTTCTTTTATTAGACGAAGGAATACCTAGATGTATTGATGGTAATTTTCTAACTTTAAACCCTAAGATATCCACAATAATTAATTATAATCAGGGGTATTATTGATAAAAATATATTCTATAGTTTATCATATTAACCATCTTTTAGCCTTATCATAGCATGGTAGTACTAATTTAAATTATTTAGTCTTCTAACCATGGGATGAATTAAAACATTAGTATGAAAAAAATATTGATGATCTTCAAGGGGACCATTTGTCACAACCTAAGCCTTAAAAATATCTCTTCCTAATGCCTCAATGGTAGTAATGAAAATATAAGAAGATAAGAGTTATCACAGGGGAGTCCAAGGGATGATTCAAAGTATCTAGAATGGAATCCATTGATCAAACTAGAAAATTGTGGAGTACTACAATAACATTTAGTTTATTCACATAATCTTATAAAAAATAAAAATAAAGTATATATATCATATATAAAATTCTAGCAATCATATATCAAATTTTATAAGCATAGTTTTTCCATGGATTAAAAAGAATGTATGACCTCTTCTTCAATGTTTATAACATCAAGGTTTTTTTACCATTTTATATCCAATTTTAAAGCTATACCAAGTTAGTAGATAGAAGAGAATGTATGACCTCTTTCATAATGTTTATACCATCAAATATCTGGCTATCACAAAAATACCACCTCATTTCTCCAAGATAACACAATCTAGAATGGTCATCAATATATATACCACACTTTTTAGAAGTACCTTATAAATAATATTACAAAGGTTTATTGAACAAAAGCTATTCAAGTATTTTCTCTCACCTTTTCTTGGAACCATATAATAAATATGGAATTGATCTCACGTACTATGGACTTGGTTTTCCTATCCTCTTCAACCCCACCCAATATACCACTTTTCAACATATCAAAAAAATGAAAAGAAATACTATACACCCATCAAGCCCAGACATATTTTCAAATTACCTCTAATAGCTCCTTCATAAATATCTTCATCATCAAGCCATTATTTTCTCTTTGTGTGATAATTGATGAAATATTTTTCAAAATATCACCCTAGGTCTTAATTTCTCTCTGTGTGATAATTGATGGAATATTTTGCAAAAGATCTCCCTATGCCTTTTTATCATGTGTGGTTTTTTATCTAATATTTTTTGAAATAATTAATGTTTTTACTTCTTAATATCTTTCTCCTCAATATAACTTATAGTTTTTTTCTTTCTTTAATCTCTTCAAAAAAGTAAATCAATGTACATGAGTACCTCATCTGGACTTCTTGTCGGGACTCATTTATAAAACCACCCCTAGAATATATACATGCATAGTATTACATAAAATATGAAGAAAGAGTAGAACTAATTGATTTATTCCAAGGATTAACTTTGTATAAATAGCAAAGTTGATCATTGAGAGTCGTTGGATAACAACTCATCAAACCTAATGAAGACACCACTAAGAGTTCACCTGACACATGGAGTAGTGTAAACTCAAGTGTGTCTATCCTAGTAGAAATTAAGAGAATATTCACTTATTCTAACACCCCCCCCCTTAAGTGATACTAGGGGTGGTTCTATAAATGAGTCCCGACAAGAAGGCTGGATGAGGTACTCATGTACAATGACTTCCTTTTTTGAATATATGGTAAAAAACTTATGGGAAAAGCCATCAAAAAAAGGAATAAGGAAGAGGCTTGTCTTTGGATGGCGAAGATTTTCCTCTTAATACAAAAATAATGATGAGTCCCAACAACATGGCCTGATGAGGTACTCATTTACATTATAGAGATGGTGAAAAAACCCTTGGTGAAAAACCATCTATCACAAGAAAATATTGAATATAGAGGCATGTCTTCGGATGGTGAATATTGTCCTCATACAATTATAGAGTCCCAGTAACTTGGCATGATTAGGTACTCATTTACAATTTATAGATGGTGAAAACACATCGTGGGAAAAAACCATCTGTCACAAAAAATATCCAAGATAGAGGTATGTCTTCGAATGGCAAATATTGTCCTCATAATATACATGCTACTAGAGAGATGATAAAAAAACCGCAAGGGGAAAAACCATTCTCCAAAGAATATAATGAGAGGTGGAAGACCTTTGTGTCAATGCAACTGTATTACTCCAATTTTATCTCGCAATTGAAGGTAACACGGAAAGGAAATAACTTGGTGAAGATGTCTGCAATTTTATTTTCAGTTGGAGTATAGTCCAAGTATATGTCTCCGTTCTGAATGTGTTGTCGAATGAAGTGCATGTATCTCAATGTGCTTGGTACGCTGATGCTCAACTAGATTTCGTGCAATGTGAATTGTGATCTTATTGTCACACCAAAGAGTTATATGTTTGTTATGGGATAAACCAAATTCCCTTAGAATTTTATGAAGCTAAAGAGCTTCCTGACTTGCTAAAACTGTTGCCCTGTATTCTACCTCTATATATGATAAGGCTACTACTTGTTGTTTTTTGCATAACCAGGCTATTGGTGAAGAACCAAGATAAAAGACAGCCATAAGTTGAACATATATCTTCTACTAAACCTGCCCAATATGAATTTGTGTAGCCAATGATATCCATGGATTTTCCCTTATATAAGAGCCCAAATTGAGTAGTTCCTTACAAGTAGCGGAGGATTCTTTTTGTTGCTTGCCAATGACTGAAGTGAGGTTGATGGGAGAATCTAGATATGAGGCCAACAACATATGAGATATTTGGACGAGTATGAGTAAGTTATAACAGACTCTCTACAAGCTGACAGTATAAAGTTGCATCACATAGAGGAGATGAGCAAGAAGTACTTAGATTTATGCTAGATTGAAAAGGTGTAGGATAAGGTTTGTAGTTTGACATTTTAAACCTCTAAAGAAGATATAGAGTGTATTTTTGTTGACACAATGAAATACCTGCATTTATTTGATTTTTTTGGATTCCAAGGAAGTAATGAGCTAAACCTAGATCAGCCATATCAAATTTTTCAAAGAGGGAGTCTTTTATAGTTTGAATGTGATCAAAGGTACTACCAATGATTATAAGATCATCAAAATATAAAACAAGAATGGTGATTTTTATTTCATCTCTATTAGAGACTGTGTTATCAAAATTACAATGAGAAAAACCTGTGGAAAGAAGGAAGGATTCCATATTTTCATACCAAGATCTAGGAGCTTGTTTGAGACCATAGAGAGACTTGTTTAGCCTACAAAAAAGAGAGGAGTCTTGAGTGAAACCAACAGGTTGTTCCATGTATATATCTTCCTTTAAATCCCCATGTAAGAAAGCACTTTTTACATCCATTTGAAAGACAAGCCACTTTTGGAAAGTAGCCAGAGCAAGAACCAATCTTACAAAATCCATTTTAGCAACTGAAGCAAAGGTTTCGGTATAATAAATTCCTTCAACTTGAGAGAAATATTTGGCTACTAGGCGAGATTTGTGTTTGTCAATTTATATATTAGGACCATACTTTGTTCTGTAAATCCATTTACAACGAAGTAATTTCCTTCCTTTAGGAAAGAGAACTAAATCCCAAGTTTTATTTTTGATTAAGGAAGAGAATTTGTCTTACATGACATCATCCCATTATTTAATACCAGTTACTTCTTTGAAGTACTGAGGATCAGAGGAAATAGACTGACAAACAAGACCAGTGCCTATGGAGTTGGTTGATCTGGATGATGGAAGATTTTTGATGTAAGGATTAGCTTCTTTAACAATGGTGTAGGCCCATTTTGGCATAGAGGAAGGAGTAGAAGGAGTGGAAAGACATTGAGTTGGAGTTACAGGTTCCTCATCTTGATTATCAATCTAAGTTAACCTCTAGAGTTGGTTCTTCATAATATTGATGTTCTATTATAGGAGAAGGCTCAATGGAGGAAGAGGAGAGTTGAGGATATTTTTGAGGGAATGTTTCATCAAATTGTACATTCCTATGAAAAATACATCATGATTTGAGGGATAAAGGATCCTGTATGCTTTCATTTCCTCACAATAACCAATAAAGATGAGCTTTCTACTTTTCTTATCTAGAGCCTTCCTTTTCTTCTTTGGGATGTGCACCCAAGCAGTACACCAAAAAATATTAAAGAAGGAAACATCTGGTTTTCAACAAATCAATGCTTATTTAGGTGTTAAATGATCAAGAGCTTTATGAGGTTTGGTGTGCAGTTTTAAATATAATTGGCATAGTTAATAGCTTCTTCCCCAAAAAAATTAGAATATCTCTTGAATGGAGCATACAATTTTCCATTTCCTTTAATATTAGGTTTTTTCTATCTACAATGTCATTTTTCTGAGGATAATGGGAGACAGAATGCTGATGAATGATGCCATGACTTGATAGGAAGATGGAGAACTCATTACTACAGTATTGCCCCCATTATTTGTACGAATTTTCTTGATTTTTCAAGAGGCCTGATTTTCAACTAAGGCTTTGAAGACTTTAAAGTGGGATAGAACATCACTTTTAAATTTCAAGAAGTAGACCAAAGTTCTTCTAGAAAATTCATCAATAAAGGTTAGATCATACTTTAATCCTTTGAAAGAAGGTTCTGGCAAAGACATCAAGTCACTATGGATTAATTCTAGAGGGGATGAGGCTTTTAGAGAACTACTTGGGTGAAAAGGATCTTGATGTTGCTTTCCAAGGGCACATCCAAGAAAAAATCCATAAATAGAAGAGACTTGAGGTAAACTTATTACCATATCATGGGTGCTCAATTCCTTTAGGTAGTTGAAACTAAGATGACCAAATATTTCATTCTAAATTTTGCTTTCAAGATCTCCATGAGCCACAAAATAGGAGGCCCCTTCTAGATTTTTGAATTCTTTGAAGTGAAATAGGTGAGGGTTGTGATAAATAACTCCTTTGGCTATGAGATAATGGGGATCTTGAAAGTCTCTTATCTCAACTCCTATTGGAGAGAAGAGAATTGTTTTCCCCTTTCTAGAAGTACAAATATGATATACAGAGAGGAGATTTGTGGAAATTTTTGGAACATAGAGAACATTATTTATAGAGCCACCATCAATGGTTATGTCCCCCTTTCCTTTGACTGGGATAAAGTAAGAGTCATCCACTTCTATGCTACATGTAGGACTTGAGGAGATAGAAGAGAATGACTCATCTAAAGCAGTCATGTGATGAGTAGCTCCAAAATCTAGGACCCAGCAATTAGAGAAAGAATTGGAGGTTTTCCCTTGAACATTTAGGGCTTTCCCTATTTGATTTTTATTGTCTATATTTTGATCCTTCATAGCTGCCTCTAGTTGTAATATTTTCTAGCATTTGTTTACAGAGTGACCATTCTTTTTGTAGTGAGTACAAGTTATGGGATTCTTTTCCTTCTTTTTGAATTTTTCTTTAGAAGAGGTGGAGGCTACTAAGGCTTTTGAGAAAGAGGAAGAAGAAGAGATTTCATATCTTACAAGTTTTATTTCTTCCCTAGTTAGTCTATCATAAAACTCTTCTAAAGAGGGCATTTTAAAGGTTGCACCAAGAGCATCTTTGGTAGATAGAAATGTGGTAGCAAAGATTTGAAATACACCATTTAGTTTAGAAAGAATTAGATAAATGCATTCTTATTTAGAATTAATCTTCCCATTGTCTTTGTATTGAGTGAGGACCTCTTTGAATTTGATGAGGAAGTCAAAAATATTGTTGAAGTCCTTAGGATATAGAGTTGTTAATTATGCTTCTAGTTGCATTGATCTAATTTGATCTACTTTCCCAAACAAGGTCTTTAGTTTCTCCCAAATTTCATAAGGAGGTTTACAATCTGTAATGTGAAACCATAAACTTTCACTTACATTAGAGCTTATAATTCCCATAGTTTCATACGTTTTCCCTTTTTGAACAAATGTTTCATATTATTTTTCAAACTGAGGTTGTTTTTCTTCTAAAAGGTGAGTGAGCCCTTTTTGAGAAATGAGATTTAAAATTTTGGGCTTCTATGTATGGTATTTATGAGGAGTGAGAGGATCAATTGTATTCATTGAATTCATTTTGAATTGAATTTAACCCAAAGTTCCCCCATTTAACTTTAATTTAGAGAATGCAATGGATATTAGTTACAGAATCCTGAACAAATAACCAGATGCCCCAAAATTACCCACCCTAACGAGAGGGAGACTATAAGTAATTTGAGGAAAATTGATATGAGTTTGAGGCTAATGAGAACAAATATGCCAAATATTTTAAGATACACCAAATAACTCAAAAATACCCACCCTAACGAGAGGGAAACTATAAGTATTGAGGAGATTTGGAGTTTAATATTGTTTTAAAGAGAACAAATATGTCAGGCCTATATATCTATCTATCTCAAATACCCGCCCTGACGAGAGGGAAACTATAAGTATTTATTAGATAATATACTTGGAACATAGGCTATATATTCCAAACCTATAGTGGTAATCTTAATAACCTACCCTTACATGAAGGAAACTATAAGTTATATTAGATTTCCAATATGGTGAGAGGAGATAAAATACTTGTCTCTTGAAATATTCAAAAAGGATACCATGTTAGAATAAGTGAATCTTCTCTTAAGTTCCACTAGGATAGACACACTTGAGTTTCCACTCCTCCATTGTCAGGTGAACTCTCAGTGATGTCTTCATCAGGTTTGATGAGTTGTTGTAATCCAACGGCTGTCAATGATTAACTTTTCTATTTATACAAAGTTGATCCTTGGAATAAATAAATTAGTTATACTCTTTCTTCATATTTTGTGTAATGCTATGCATGTCTATTTTGGAAAATTCTAACATGGTACCAAAGCAGGATAGATCTTGCTAGCATTCCTTATTGGAGGTTCTAGGAGTTGGTTCTTTGATTCTTATGTTGGCTTCTCTAATTTTTTTTTCCTTGGATTTAAGCCCTCAATAAGTTCTTCTCATATATATTTTTCTATTATATATGTGTGTGTGTGTGTGTGTGTGTGTAGGTTATTCTTTCTAATGTTAAAAAATAGAAAAGTTTGATTGACTATTGAAGTAAATATTTTTTCTTTCCATATTTTATCCATTCTACTATATATTAAATTTTTTTCTCCAAAAAGGAACACCTTATTCAAGCATTTTTTTTTTAAATCTTGATTAAAAGGAATTTATTTTCCTTTCTTTAAGGTCATTCCTATTTGTAGGAGAAGGATTTTTTTTTGTTGCTACCCTCACATTGCTCTCGGAGAAGTATTTCCACATTCTCGAATCGAGGCACCCATATTTTTTGGGCACCATCGATATGTGATGCCAATGATTTCCATGTCTCCTTTCATAGAGATATGAAATCGTAGCTCTCCATATATAACACTTGGTGCACCTTAGAGTCTCTTTTAAATTTTTATTGCTACCTACATGTTGCTCTCGAAGAAGCGTTTCGACGTTCTCAATCAAGGCACCCATATTTTTTGGGTGCCATCGATCATGATGCCAATGATTTTCATATCTCCTTTCATGGAGATATGAAATTGTAACTCTCCGTATATAATGCTTGGTGCATCTTAGAGACTTTAAAAATTCATGATTTTTAAAATTTGTCTTTTTAGTTGTTTTTGTCACGTCTGTTGCATTTACTCCGTCTTTAATTGATGTATCTTGCTCTTCACTGTCGTTACTTTTTCATATCGACGATCTCCATATTAGATGCTCTTAAATCGGGATACCTTTTAATCACCTATAATCGATGGATTTGTTCTCAGTTAATGATTTGTAACAAATATCCTTCATCCTATTTAAGTTATCTCCGTTCCCTTTTCGATTCGCATTGTTTTATTTCTCTTCAGCTTAATTTCTCTGACAAATATCTATGCAGAGAAAGTTTTTCAGATTGCTCAAGATATTGTGTCCAAACATTGAAGGAGTAACTAATGGTTTTTAAATATTGTATTCTTCCTTGTTTGCCTTTCCTACCCTTTTTTTGCAGGTTTCGATCCTCTCTACCGAGGCGTTGCGAGGTGGTATCAAGTTTGATATAAGTTTGATATAAGTCATTTCATTTTTTCGTTGCTCTTTTCCTTGTTTTCCTCTGTTACTTTTTCTTGAGGTTTCAAGGTACTTTCTCCAATGAAAGTTGCATCTTCAAGACATTCATCTGCGATTTTGGCGTCACCAAAAGAACGAGCACTCAGCCTGCCTTAGATGGTCCGGTTGAAGGGTGCTTTCACCAACAAAAGCTACCTCTTCAAAAGCTGCATCTTCGAGATCCGTGTCAGCAAAGACATCCTCTGCAAGGGCTTATTGAAGGCATCATATGGCGTCAACGAAGGCTTCATCTCCTCAACTTTCATCTTCATGCGAACAACGAAAAAGTATTCTCAAAAGTGCATCAAAGTGTAATGGTCTTATTTTAATTTCATTCGTTCTATAAAATATTTTTACGGGTTTTTTCTTCAATTTCGAAGGAAAAAATCCATTTATTTTCCTTACCTAAAGTTTTATTTTAGATTTAAATTATCACTTGTTTTTTCACTTCATCTCCTTCGAGGGAAAATAGTGAAACGAGTCCTTTGTAAGCTAGTAAATAAAATAAAAAACTTTTTGGGGGGAGGGGGGAGTTCAGGTGCTTTTTTATGCACCTTCCGGTTTTTTTAGGGGGGTGTTCTATTTGTTTTTTAAAAAATCTTCCTTCTTCACATCTCTCTAATCAAATTCAAAGTAATATTTTAAATTAAAATATATATATATATATATATATATATATATATATATATATATATATATTGCTTATAGTTAATCATACAATATTTTTTTTGCTAAAATCATTTGCTTCTAATCAAATATTTCAATTCATAGCTTACTTATTATTATTAGTTTGAATCATTATTTTAGTGTTGTGATCAAATTAATCCTAATAATATTTCTTAGTAAGCAAATCATTATATGAAAATGTTTTATTGATTACAAAGTTTCTTACAAAGAGTTCTTATTCAATTTTTTTTTAATTTTAATAATATATTTACCTCTTTCTCAAACTTTGAAATCTAATCTAAATTTTTTTTTTGAAGATTTCAAGAGACAAGTATTTTATCTCCTCTAACCCATATTGGCAATCTAATATAACTTATAGTTTCCCTCACGTAAGGGCGGGTTTTTTAAATGACCACTATAGGTCTAGAAGATATAGCCTATGTTCCAAGTATCTTATCTAAACAATACTTATAGTTTCCCTCTCGTCAGGGTGGGTATTTGAGATAGATAGATATATTGGTATGGCATATTTGTTCTCTTTAAAAAAATCTTAAACTTCAAATATCCTCAATACTTATAGTTTCCCTCTCGTTAGGGCGGGTATGTTTGAGTTATTTTATGTATCTTAAAAATCTTTGGCATATTTGTTCTCAATAGCCTCAAACTCGTTTCAATTTTCCTCAAATTACTTATAGCCTCCCTCTCGTTAGGGCAGGTAATTTTAGGGTATTTCTGTAACTAATATCCATTGCATTCTCTAAATTAAAGCTAAAGGGGGGAACTTTGGGTTAACTTCAATTCAAAATAAATTCAATGAATACAATTGATCCTCTCACTCCTCATAACTACCATACATGGAAGCCCAAAATTTCAAATCTCATTTCTCAAAAAGGGCTCACTCACCTTTTAGAAAAAAAGCAACTTGAGTTTGCAAAAGAATATAAAATATTTGTTCACAAAGGGAAAATGTATGAAACTATGGGAATTATAAGCTCTAATGTAAGTGAAAATTTGTGGTTTCACATTACATATTGTAAAACTCCTTATGAAAGTTAGGAGAAACTAAAGACCTTTTTTGGGAAAGGGACCTTCCTTCCCAAATTTATTCTAGTCTTCTTTGATGATATTATAGTTGTTCTTGGAAGGAGCATATTCAACACTTGGATCAGATCCTATAGATTTTGTCTAAGAATCAAATTTATGAAAAGATGTTAAAATGTTCTTTTGGGTTGCAAGAAGTAGAATATTTGGGTCACATTATCACCAAATAAGGAGTTAAAGTAGATTATAAAAATATTTAGGTTTTTTAAGAATGGCCAAAGCCTCAAAGCCTAAAGGGACTTCGAGGATTTTTAGAACTCATTGGATATTATCATAAAGTTGTCAAGAATTATGGAAATATAGCAAATCCCTTAACAACTATGTTGAGAAATAATTTTTTTATTTTGTTAGAACCAACAAAGAAATCTTTCAAGGAAATAAAGCAATCTATGACAACCACCCTGATGTTAGCAATGCATAATTTTTCTAGACCTTTTGTAATTGAAAGTGATGCTTCTTGTAACGGAATCTGGGCAATTTTGATGCAATAAGGAAGACCATTGACCTTCACTAGAAGAGCACTCTTAGACCAAAATTTGGTCAAATATACTTATGAAAAGGAGATGCTAGTAATTTTACATGTCAATCATTGGTGGCCATATCTCATTGCGTGTCACTTTTCAATCAAAATAGACCATCAAAGTCTTAAGTACTTCTTGGAACAAATGGTAGTCACACCCAAACAACAAATATGGGTATCTAAATTATTGGGCTATTATTATGAAATCATTATAAAATAAGAAAGTAAAATGTAGTGGCTAATGCACTATCTTAATAGTGTGAAGATCAAGGAATGTTAAATGTTATATCTACATCACTTCATTAACAGATCAGTCATCTTAGATAATAATTGACCAAGGATTCCAGTTTGTAAACTATGATAAATAATCTCCAAACATAGTCCAACTTCATTCTATGGATATACTTGGGATGGTCAAGACTTGAGATATCATGACCGACTTATCATTCCCAAAATGTCACAAATGTGAGAACTCATCTTGCAATAAATGCATGCCTCACCAACGACTAGATATTTTGGGTTTCTAAAACTTATGAAAGGACCAAGCATAATTTCTTTTGAAAGGGTATGAAAAGGTATATTCAAACTTTTATGATGAAATGTGATAATTTCTAATGAATAAAAGATGAAAATGTGTGTTCCCCTAGAACCATTCAGTATTTTCCAATTTAGGACCAAATATGGGAAAATATTCCTATGAATTTCATTGAAGGGTTACTCAAATTAGGTGGAAAATCAATTATTCTAGTGGTAGTGGTAGTGGAAAATTAATTAGTGTGATCATTTATATTCATTATCCCATCCTTAAATAGCCTTTTTTATTACCCAAATATCTTTAGACTTCATCTTCTACCTTCATGGAATACCCAAATCTATTGTGTCAGATAGAGACCCTAGTTTTACTAGTCACTTTTGAAATGAACTATTTATGGTATAGGAAACTCAAATAAAAATGAGTTTGGGCTATCACACTCATACTATTGGCCAAAATGGAATTATCAATAAATTCTTGGAAACATACCTCCATTGATTTACATTAGAATATCCTACACAATGGGCTAAATGGCTTCCTCTGGTCGAATAGTGGTATAATACTGCATATTATACCACTACCAAGTTTACCCCTTTTGAAGTAGTATACGGTCTTCCTCCACCAACACCCTCCCACATTCTAGGAAGCTCTAAGGTTCATGTTGTTAATTCCACTCTCATCTAGCATGCTACTATCATCCAACAACTTAAGGTAAATATTGAATTAGCCTAGAATCGTATGTGTCAACAAGAAGATCAACACCATTATGAGTGCAATTTTAAAGTGGGTGACATTATTTTTCTTTGCATTTAGCCCTACAAATAATTGTCCCTCCAGCTCCATAGATGCCAAAAACTTATAGCCAAATATTATGGTCCCTACTAGGTGTTACAATAGATTGGATCAATCACCTACAAATTGACCCTTTCAACCACTTTCAAGATAAAAATAGTCTTTCATGCATACTCCTTGAAAAAGGTTGTTGGCAACAAGGCATAGGTACAATCCACATTACTAGGGCTAGATGAAGAAGGATCCATCATTCTCAAACCTGAATGAATTTTGGAAAGGATGTCTACACCCTTCACCACCATGTCAACGCTATTGTTCTTGTTCAACGATAAGGATTACAACCTAAATATGCCATATGGGAGTCCTTCAAACAACTCAAGCATCAGTTTCCTCATATTCATATTTGAGTACAAAAATGTTGAAGGGGAAATACATGTTAGGACCCTATCATAACATTGTAATGTAATAATCCCCTTTCTAATGTGGGAGTCCCATCCTAATAATATTATGTAATGTTTTGTAATAGTTTGTGGCACTAGAAGCACCTAGACAAGTGATGTCATTTAATGTAACTGTTATAAAGAATGTAATTATTTTTTTTTTGTAGAATATTTTGGCTCGAGTGTCATTTTGCATGTAATCCAACCATTGAGTGTTAGGTTTGGGGTTATGTAGAGCCTTTAAAAATATGAGGGGTATAAATGGATGTCTCTTTTTTCATATTGAATCAAAGTTTTGTTAAGGAGGTTGTCCCCTTGAAGAGGCCAACAATTATGTATTGTGTTTTGGTGAAATTAATATAAATTTATGCATTTCTATTTTGTATTGCAATATTTATGTGGATATGATTATATTAATTAGAAGGTCCATAATAGTAATTTCAATTTCTTCTCCTTTGAATATGCATGTTATCACCTGGAATTGTTCACTTGCCACATAAAAGGAAGGAAAAGTAGATTACTAAAAATTTACATAAATATTTCCTCATAAATAATCAACACCAATATTTCCTCACATATTTCATATCTTCCTACTCACTTCAAATACGGTCAATGAGGTTTATTAAACACACCTTGTAGTTGAACCTTACATATGTTGCTGGATTAATGAAAATGACACTATACAAGGATTTTAAAACTTAAATGTTTAAGGTATTTACTAATCTAAATAAGATCTTGAAGGCACCCAATTCTATTTGTCAAATCCTTCCACCAATTGCTAGACCTAACAAGAACATCAATCAAAATAGTTTTAACATCTTTTAGTATCAACCAATGATAACACATATTCATTAACAAGCGCTAGTACCAACAATACTCCATCCAAATGGTAATATTACATATGACCTCTAACACCTAATGTTGGAGATCCAATAGTTGACTATTAGAAAAATTGAATTATTAGAAAATTTAGGATTGCCACGAATATTCTTATAATGAGTAGAAGAAGAATAGTTTCACCTTATTTAAGGTATCTTTATATTCTTTCTTGTATACTCATATTCTTATGTGTATTGTTGAGTATGCTAGAAATAAATTAGGTAGGACAAAATATAAACAAAATATAGATCTCTATAGATATTCATACGTGTTTCCTACTTCTTCTATAGACATCATCATGCAAGTTTTTTCTTTCTATAAAGTATCAAAGTTCTCACACTATCTTATATTTATTTTCTTCTATTTATTAATGCAATACGAGTAGAATCATCTAAGTTGTTAGCCTATTACCCAGGTGTTGTAGGTGAGTTGGAGAGGAGAGGGCAATCCTCCAAGGGAGGTCCTGTTTGAATCTCCACCCTACCAAAAAGCTGAATTGGGTATCCAAAATCCAATTGATAATGTTGGTGCGGGTAGGGCACTCCCAGGTGACTTTGACGGTATAGAACCCCCTGTTCGTGGTCTCTTAGACCAAGGCAGCCCCGCAAGGGGTTTTTCGCTTTAAAAAAAAAAATTTGTTAGCCTATTATTCCATTATTTGATTATTTAGTGATTTGTAATTAACACACCTAAATAGGGTCTAGAAGTAGGCTCACAATATGATCTAGAATATTGTATTATTAGGCAGACATATTTATCATAACCACTAGCCTATTCTAGGATTTTTGTTATAACAAATACCTAATATTAACTAGTTTGATAGAGGGTTATGCATAAGGGGTTGGACTCTAAATGTAATTGTAAAAAAATGACAAATTCTAATAGAAATCAAGGCAAATCAAGGCGAATCCTAAGAAAATCAAATCTATCATCTTCAATTTTGGGTATTTGAAACCCTACAAAGTAAGGTCATCTTTGTGGTAAATTTTGACCTATTAAATTTCCTTATAACTTTATAAAAACACCATCATTATATCAGGCTTGAAACGATCTTTCCAATGATTACAAATATGTCTATGTTTGGATATATATCGTGATGAATTGACCCTAAGAAACAATTGGTCCTGAAAATTTTAGGTGAATGGGTCAACATCGAGGGTCCTCATATTTGCCAATTTCCAATTTTAGAAATCCTAATATTCACCCAATTTGTGAATATTTACCATTTTTCTAATCCTAGTTTGATGTATTTATCATTCAACAAAATTGAATAAAATGTAAAGATCATTTCTAATCCAATATTGGTATCAGAGCATCTTGATCCTACCCTATGAGGGAGAAATTCCCTCATGGAAATTCCTCCTCCCCCATACTTCTCCATAACCCTCTACTCAAAGCAATGTCATCAAAGTATCCTCTTCCACATCCTCCCCCTTCCTTATCCATAGCCCTTTTCTCAGAGCAAGGTCATCCAAGTATGCTCTAAACCTACAACGTGATGTTGAACTAGTTTATCATAAAAAAATGTTTGCTTCTAGTTAATAACTCCTTGGATATGTGTGAGGAAGGCAATAGCAAATATCTACTCAATGTTGTGAAATATACAAACTAGGGAAGAGCTAAACAAGAATCCAATGGGATTGCACAATGGTGGATATTCTCCCCTTCCTCTCTCTCTAACAATACAAAAATTGGAATGCTATAAGGCATATGTTCATAATTACACTAGGAGATTGGAGAATTAAGAGAAGCTAGAGTTGTTATTTATAGATCTACCATTGTGCACTAGATATTTCATCATGCTCATTAGATAAGAAGAGATCACATTTTACAAATATTGGGATGGGCAGATTGTCATTTTTGACATTTAAAGTGGGTTTTTGGAGAAGTCCCTTGCCTTCATCTATAATTTTGATACCATAGAAGGCACTCTCTCTTCCAATGACATATATGGTCATGCCAACTATAGTTGTTCAAAAAAATATGTGGGAGGTCATCAAGTTGGTTGAATAGCAATGTGCGAGCAGAGATCAGATGGAGCCACCACAACAAGATGAGTCATCATTGTTGAGGAGGAAATATATAGTTTAAGTATTTTTGTGTCCCTTTTTATCCGATGAATGGGGTAACCACATTATATAGAGCATGGAATTTAAGGTAGATAATTGATAGGACCAAGGTTCGAATCCCATCAACCATATTTATTTTTCTTAAAACAACTATCTTTTGTTTAAAAGGGGTGTACTTGAGTTTTTTTAGGGCATATTATTTTTGAAAAAATCAAAGGGAACTATTAAAAAAAACCAATGCTTTATTTAAAAAATAGGGATCGAGTATATAAAAACCAACCAAACAAATTTTTTTATTAAATATTTAAAGCATTATTTATTAAAAAAACTCTATTAAGTAAAGCTTTATTCAATACTTAATTTCTTATACCATCACATTATACCATAGAATTAGAGGTATTAGATAAAACATCACATTGCTATGTGTGCAAACCCATATCATTATCCACATATATTCCTTATCACACCAAACAACCTAAGATAACATGCAACATTGAAATGTTCAATCTTAACAAAGCAATGTTGGATAAAATTTGGTCAATTAGAGAATGGAAATGTTTGAACATTTTATTAAATTCTTCATCATGTCCTTATTACAACTTAACCTCCTCATCCTCCTCAAATTTTAATATCTCCACATCCTTAAAATTTTACCTTAAATTTTATATTCTTAAATTTAAACATGATATTGACATTGAAATTGCAAAGAGGTAATTGAAATGACAATTGCAATAGTATTTCTAGGTTTACAACTTAAAAATCTAGAAGATCATATTTTTCTTACTGGTCATCATAATACATATTCAGAAATGGTGGGAATCTTAATTTAATTTTATTAGTGAAAATATTCATTCTCTATGCAACCTTGCATTAGATCAAGCTATCAAGAGAATGGCATCACAACATGTGATCTATTTGCATATCAACCTTACTATATTAAACAATGCCAGATAATACGTGATATCAAAATATACCATTCCATAAAAATAAAAATTAAAAAGCATTATCCAAATAGAGAATAAAATATTCAACCATTTCTCATAAATTCCTAATGCATCCCTTTTGCAACTCAATGCCTTTCCTTCTGATGAAAAGAGTTCAAAATAACCATACCTTTCAAAGTCCATGTAAACTTTAATAATTCTAATTTTAAAGGTAATATTAATTTTGAAGCATTAGATAACTAATAAGACCAACTATAGTATTATTTTTGAGTTGTACTTGGTATTCATAATACCTATTTGTAATTGGTAGCATGTATATGTTGCTCACATTAAAAATAGAACATTGATCTATAGAATCCATTGATTCTATCAAAGAAGAGTATGATCTACTAAACTATGATAAATAACACCTCAAATAGCTATTAAATAAACAAAGTAATTTATCTCCTCAAGGAGCAGTTCACTCCACTTATTAATGTGAGCAAATCGCTCACAAAAATGATCAAATTGCTTGACATAATAAGTGAATTGCTCAATCGGATGGCAAGGTAAAAATACATATAGATTTTGAGGAAAATATTCTAGAAAGTGATATTTTTAATTTCATGGTGCATTAAGCACTTTCAAAGTCTTATAATCTTGTAAGAGGCATGTAACATTTAGAGGTACAACATTTTGCTAAACTTACCCCTAAATCTTTACTTTTACTAGGAGTAAATATTATTCACCCCAGGTAACTCAAGGGTAAACTCTTACTATAAATTATGGTTTAGGGCCCTCATTGTAATCATATTTTCACCATGAGAATTTAAATCTACAATTTATAAAACCCATATTTTTCTTTATACTCATGAGGTTGTAAGAAATTGGTAAGTCCTTGTGCATCCCATTAGAGGCATCGCCTCATGGTTTGTCAGTTACATGATGGTCTACTACTACCCTTCTAGCCCATGTTGTCATTCATTTATCAATTTGATAATCAAATGAATAGGTGGACATTGATGTTATTTAGATTCTTGTGTGTTGACTGATCGTATGCTATCCTCGCTATGGTGTAACAATCGTATTTGATTTCATTTTTTGCTCTCTAAAATTCATGAATATATTTTTGCACTTTCCTTATGCATTTTAATTATTGCATTTACTTTCATGTGTGTATTTTATTTCATGCAAATAGGTTAGTTTAGATTAAATCTAAATGATAAAAGTAGGGAGCCAACCTAAATATAGAGGTCAAGGAAGACTATGAAAAATGTGTCCAGCCTTGTTGAAACTTTGATTGGAAAGCGTGTCCAACCTTATTGAAACTTGGATTTGGGGTTTGGGGGTACAACACTTAAAACATAAGTCAGTCCAATTTCCTAAATTAACAATTATCAATAAATAGGATTTTAAAATAATTCAACACTTGTTCCAAAAATTACACACACATAAATATACATAAACAACAAATAGTTTGAATGTTAGAAATATTGAGTTGTCATTGATGTCAAAGGTAAAAATATATTCAAGGTTGGAATTGTGAGTTGTCAATATTATCAATAATGTCAAAGGCAAAAATATATTCAAGGATGAAATTGTGAGTTGTCAATATTATGGTGCTTGAGAAATTAAATTGGTGATGTATACTTTAATATTTAAATTAAATATTTAAATATTAAAGTAAGGTTTTTAAAAGTGGGAAGTATTTAAATCAAAGGATTTAAATAAATGTTTAAAAGTGGGATGTATTTAAATATATTGAAAAATAATGTAAGGGCCGACCCTTATGTTGAAAGGTTCAAAAATTATTTTTCATATATATTTGGTTCTAACATTATGGTGTGTGTGACTTGGGGAAGTAGCACCTTCATGTTGTCTTCAAAGAAAGAGAAAGAGCATTTTTTCACATGCCTTCATATGCGTTCGAAAGAGTGAGTGAGTTTTGGAGAGTGTGTCGTGTGAAGAGTGTGTCGTTCGTTTGAGTGTTGCGCTTGGAGAGTGTGTCGTTCATTTGAGTGATTGGAGAGTGAGTAAGTCTAGAGAGTGTGTCATTCATTTAAGCTTTTGAAGACATTCATATTTGGAGTGTGTGCTTTCATCTAGATTTGAAGAGTGAATGCCTTCAGAGAATATACCTTCATGGGATTTGTGCAAGAGTTTGTTGTAGTGAATTCAAGCAAAGGATTTTTGGAACCAGTGAAAAGCTTATTGCTATGACAAAGAATAGAACGTGGTGATCCTACAAGTCTAAGTGCAATGTTGCAAGCAAAGCCATAAACATCTACAATGCACCATAAACGAAGAATATTGTGGTCCCTGTGAAGGAACCAAAGGTAGTAGTGAAGATCGTGATAGTTCTAGGTAACATCAAAGAAGAGAAGGCATCACATTATCTATGCAAATTGGTGTTTCCAAAAGGGAAGAAAAGGAGAGTTCTGTGGTATATGTGAAGTGTGCATAGTGTGAAGAAGACAATAGTGGTAGTGAAGAAATCTCAATGATGTTGTGGTGTAAAGTCATTGGCTACGCTTAAGATATTTGCATAGTGATAAAGCATAGAGGTATTACACTATTTTATTCATTTGCATTATATTCATTAACACTGTGTGGAAGTGTTGGCGCTTGTAGAGAAGAAACACAATAGGATACAAAGGCACAGGACTTGGATGCAAGATACTAAACCCTAAAGACAATGGAGGTGGTAGCTGTGTGATATTAGAGCTAAACCCTAAAGACAACAGAAGTGGCAGTTGTGTGAGAAGTTGAAGTGGTGGTTGTGTGAGAGAAAAAGAAGAAACAACATTGAAACATCTTGTGTTTGAAGTGGGATAGGGTTACATTTTTTATTGAAGAGTAATGACCACGTCTTCAAGTTGAAGGGTGTGGAATCACCTTCCATCAGACGATGTAGAAGAAGTGGTTCATTTCCAGCCAATACGAGTCATAGGTGAGAGACCAGGGTTCGAGTTTTAGTGCCAGCAAAAAATATTTTGAAAATATAAGTGTGCTTTTAATTATATCTGGGAATGAAATTTTATTGATGAGAATTTATGTATGAAAGTTTTCTTCAAAAGGAAAAATAAAAGAAAGTGAGAAATTATTAATGCACCAAGGTTTTTATGAATGAGAGTTTCCTTTTGTTAGAACAAGAGAATAAGTGCATAATATTTTGGGCAAGGTGTGGCAATAGAAATTCCAAAGACAAAGTGTTTTATGTGGGCAGCCATGAAAGTGTTGTGAAATATTTTTTTGTGTGATGTGATTATGATTTGTTGAATTTATTAAGTGGGAGATATAAGAGATTATTAGATGTATGAAATTGAAATATGAGTTTGATGTTTCAAAGTACAAGTGTGAGTAAAAGAGGATAGTTTCATATAAGTGGAAAGATTGTTTTAGAACAAATCAAGGTGTTACATTGTGCAAGGATAGAGAGAGGAGATTTATGTACATCTTCATTCAAGGATTCAATTGAAATAATTGGATATTTTCAGCTATCTACAAAAGGGAAGGAAAATCAACATTTATAAGGTCAGTTTTTAAATGCTAGACTAGAGCTACCTTTTAAATGCAACAAATGTGAGATATGTGAAAGTGACAGACTTAATGAATGTGAAGAACATATTGGGTAATTGTTATTCCATATCATTCTCTATATGTTCATGAAGATAAAATAATACTGGGTAGAATATGTCTGAATTACTAGAGTAGAGGAAAGCACATTGAGAAAGTTATGAGCATTGTTTGTATGCAATATTTGAGAATTTATGAGCATTGTTTGTATGAGTTGATGAGCATGTTTTTGGAGTATATTTGAGTAGGCCTTATTAGTAGGCTTGTGAGCATATTTGAGAAGATTTTATGAGTAGATTTGAGCAGGTTTTTGTGAGCAGATGAGCAAGTTTTATGAGCAAGTTTTGGAGCAAATATGAGCAGGTTTTAAGAGAATATTTTGGAGTAAATATGAGCAGGTTTTATGAGTAGGTTTTGGAGTAGATATGAGCAAGTTGTGGAGCAAATTTGAGAAGGTTTGAGCAGAATTATAGAGTAATTTTAAGAGAAGATAAGAGAAGAGGGGATTGGTGTCTCTTGTGGAGTGGTGTCCACAAAACTAGAGTAGATGGGATTGGTGTCTCCTATGGAGTGGTGTCCACAAAACTAGAGTAGAGAGGATTGGTGTCTCCTATGGAGTGGTGTCCATAAAATTAGAGCAGAGGGGATTGGTGTCTCCTATGGAGTGGTGTCCACAAAACTAGAGCATAGGGGATTGATGTCTCTTGTGGAGTGGTGTTCACAAACCAAAGCAAAGGGATTGGTATCTCTTATGGAGTGGTATCCAAAAAACAAGAGTAGAAGGGATTGGTGTCTCCTATGGAGTGGTGTCCACAAAACTAGATTAGAGGGGATTGGTGTCTCCTGTGGAGTGGTGTCCACAAAACTAGAGCAAAGGGGATTGGTGTCTCCTATGGAGTGGTGTCCAAAAAACCAAAGTAGAGGGGATTGGTGTCTCCTATGGAGTGGTGTCCACAAAACCAGAGTAGAGGGTATTGGTGTCTCTTATGGAGTGGTATCCACAAAACTAGAGTAGAGGGGATTGGTGTCTCCTATGGAGTGGTGTCCACAAAATCAGAGCAGAGAGGATTGGTGTCTCCTATGGAGTGGTGTCCACAAAATCATAGTAGAGAGGATTGGTATCTCCTATGGAATGGTGTCCACAAAACCAGAGCATAGGGGATTGGTGTCTCCTGTAGAGTGGTGTCCATAAAACTAGAGCAGAGGGGATTGGTGTCTCCTATGGAGTGGTGTCCATGAAATTGAGAGGGGATTGGTGTCTCTTGTGGATTGGTGTCCACGAACATTGTAATAGGGGATTGGTATCTCCTGTGGATTGGATCCCATGGAATTTTTTGAGAAATTTATAAGTAATATTTCTCTATGGATGTAGCCCACATTGGGTGAACCACGTTAAATCTATGTCTCTTATGTGTGTGGTGATTTGTGCATTGTTTCATTATTGCAATTAATGATATTTGAAGTTATTGCTTTGGAAAGAAAAGTAAAATTTTTATCTTATATTGTTCACCCCCCTCTTAGTATAAGCTTGTGTTCTTCAATTGGTATTAGAGTGAGTTTCTTCATGAAAGCCTAACAACTTGAAGGAAGATCTTACAAGAACACAAATGGCACATCAGGAAGGGTTTTCATCAAATAGAGCTCCATTTTTTGATGGGACTAACTATACTTTCTGGAGCATAAGGATGAAGACCTATTTGATGGCACATGGATATGATATATGGCAATCTATTGAGAATGGGTTCACTCCACCTACAACTCCTCCCACAAATGCAAATGGTAAGAAACCATATGAAAATAATTCCAAGGCAATGAATGCAATCTTAAGTGGATTATATGAATCAGAGTTTGTGAAGGTCATGCAATGCACTTCAACAAAAGAAATATGGGATAAATTATAGAGAACATATGAAGGAGACAACAAGGTAAATATGGAAAAACTTCAAACCCATAGGAGAAATTTTGAAGACTTGAAGATGAAATATGAGGAAGATATTTCTAGGTATCTTCTATGTGTTGATGAGGTTGTCAATACCATTCGTGGACTTGGAGAAAGTATTGAAGACTCTAATATTGTTCAAAAAATCTTGAGGTCACTTCCCATGAGATTTGATGCAAAGGTTTCAGCAATAGAAGAGATGAAGGATCTCAAAACTTTAAGCATGGATGAGCTACATGGAATTCTCACAACCTATGATATGAGGACAAAAAAAGAACAAACATAAAAAAGAGAGGCAACATTCAAATCTTCAAAAAGGGAAAAGAATAAAGAACAAGAATCAAGTAGTGAAGAAGAGGCTAACTTTGTGAGAAGAAATAAGAAGGGTCCAAGAAAACACAAAGGTGTGCAGTCTATGAAATGTTTTAATTATGGTAACCTTGGTCACTATGCATCTAATTGTCCACATGGGGGGAGGTAGTAGCAGTGAAGAAGAAAAGGAATATAAGAAAAATAAAGAAAGAAAATTTCATCATGAAAAGAAAAACAAGCACATTCAAGGCAAACATGAGAAGAAGATCTTTCAAAGACACAAGAAGAGTTTTTATGTTGAAGAAGCAAGCAGTTCTTCCAGTAGTAGTGATGAAAGCTTCTTTGATAATGAAAAAGAAGAAATTCTATTTTTGGCCATAGAAGAGAAAGAAGATGATCTTGTTGTTGAAGACCAAGAAGAAGAGGAAGATTCAGAAGATGAAGAGGAAGCCACAGTTGACATAGAAGAGGAACTTATTGTTGCTCTTGAAGAGTTAAAGAGGGTTAGAAAGAAGAACTTAAGATTGAAGGTTCAAGTACAAGAGGATGAGAAAGCAAAAGCAAAGCTTCTATAAGATCTCATCGAATTAAAAGTAAAGGTTGAAGAGGCAAGAGGAATTGAAGAAGGTATGGCTGAACAATTAAAGGCAAAAGAACTAGAATGTGAAAGATTAGAACATGAAGCTATCATTCTAAGGAAGGGACTTGAAAAATTTAATGATAAGATATATCAATTTAGGAAAAGCTCAAAAAACTTGGATGATATTATCAAAGCACAAATATCTCCATTTATCAAGACTGGACTTGGTTTTGAAGAAGGTCAAGAGAAACAAAAGGGTGAGTCAAGCTCAAAAGAGATAGAAGCATCAAAGAAAGTAATTGAAGAAGAAGAGTCCAAGACCTATGATGATATGTTGAAAAGTGGAAGCATCAATAAGGAAGAAAACAATGCACCATCAAGGAACAGGGAACATCATAGGAAAAGCAAAGAAAGAACCATGCGATCATATCCTCCAAGGCAAGATGAATATTTCTTCTAGGGTTATTGTTTCTCGTGTAATAATTTTGGTCACAAAGTTGTACATTGCAGAGTTCATGATAAGAATGATAATGGCTTCACCAAGAGTAATTTCAAGTCATTTGCACTTTTCAAGTATTACAACATCATGTGTTACAATTGCAACAATTTTGGACATAGATCTAAATGGTGTAGAATAATGTTTCCTAAGCTCTCAAAGTCAAGCAAGAAGAAGGATAGTCAAAATGTGTAAAAGTATATGATATCCAAAGTTTGGAAAAAGAAAATAAAACAAGAATAGGAGCATAGTAATTTGGGAGAAACTTTACTTCCATCTCAAAATTGACCACCTCAAGACAAGGAGGTGGTGAGGGGGCTATGTTCAGTGTCTTATCTTTTAGCCCCAAGGAGCCCTTTTCCATTGATGTCAAAGGGGGAGAATTTTAGTGAGGGGGAGCAGCTTGTCAGGGGGATAAATTGTGATCATGTTGATATAAAGGACAATTTTTGTTGAAGGGTTGCCATCAATGATAAAGGGGGAGATTGTTAGAAATATTAAGTTGTCATTGATGTCAAAGGTAAAAATATATTCAAGGTTGGAATTGTGAGTTGTCAATATTATCAATAATGTCAAAGGCAAAAATATATTCAAGGATGAAAAAAACCTGTCATAGGGTGGGAAAATGAGC